>JANEYF010004454.1:0-423596 GCA_029963845.1 Rhamnusium bicolor
TTCTAATGCTATTCATCCACATGGATTTCTAGGAAATATTAAATTGGTCATCGAGTGTCAAGCAAGTAATCTACATTCATTAATGTATGGTGTTTATTTCGCTGTTGTTCCATGAATTTACGTCACAAAGATGTATTATTTTAATTAAGTCTGATTCATTTTTTTCACACAACAATTCTAATGACAAAGCCATGTAATGTATCCCTATATCCAGGTTGTTAAAAACAGTTTATTATTTACATTATTTATAATTATTTTATCTATTTTTTTAGTTACCTTAACGTCCTTAATACATTATCACAAGTAATATATTACGCTATCTAAATTTTTCCTTAATTCTGCTAATTAGGTATGTCTTGTAGGTAAGGTAGGCTATAATTATGGAATAGGTTGGTGCTTGCCGAAGGTAACAGGGACACGATAGAATTGTTTGTTTACTGTTAAAGTAAATCCTTATTTTTTACAAGTTAAAAGTTTTTATAAGTTAGAAGTGTTCTTGTAAGAAAAACCAACATGACGCGTAGACAAGGAATTGTACCCTTTTCTGAAATGACAGGGATATGATTTTAATATGGGTAAGATTTAAGTATTTTTGTAAACTGTAAACATTTATTTCTATTTCTCGATTAGGAAAATGTGACCCCAATGCTAGTCAAGCTGCTAAGAGCTATGCCGAAAAATTTCTCAATCGATTTCATCCCAAAACAAAAATATTTTTCACATATGGTTGACCATCTAAGGGAGACTGGAAATTTAAGGGAAAGACGGAGGGATAATTGCGGCCGACTCCGTGCGATTCAACCTGAACTGGAAGAGGAAATTATAAGAATTGTTGACAAAACACCGAAAATTAGTACCAGGATGTTGGCTAAGCAGGTCGAAAACATAAGGAACCGTCATTTATACACATTTTACGGAATCAACAGCTGTACCCATTCCATCCTTAAAAAGTACAGGCTCTTTTACCTCAAGACTTCGAAGCAAGACTTGTATTATGTAGATGGTTATGTGAAATGAATAACCTTGATCTACATTTTATCAGAAACATTTTTTTTTACTGATGAAGCTACATTTACGAGAAACGAGACGACAAATATTCATAACACACACATATGGGCTGAAGAAAATCCTAAAGCCATAGTAGACTCATCATCAAGTAAACTTTAAAGTCAATGTGTGGGCAGGTATCGCAGATAATTCTCTTTTGGGTCATGTAGTTTTACTAGGAAACTTGCAATTTATTCAAAACACACTGCCCGATTTACCAAATGAATTGCCTTTACATGTAACATAAAATATTTGTTTTCAACCAGACGGCGCTCCTCCTCATTTTGCGAGAAAAGTTAGAAACTATTTGAATCAAATCTTTCCTGATTGCTAGATTGGTCGGGGTCGAGATGCTCCTATTCAGTGGCCACCCCGTTCCTTAGACTTTACTCCCTTGGACTATTCAGTCTGAGGATTTATGAAAGATTTTGTGTATATGGTTCCGATTTTGACTGAGAATCATTTAAGAGAAAGAACCCTTTAAGCTGGAAGGCAGTTCAGGTTGAAGTCAAATATTTTTCATAGTCTAAGATTTTCTTTAATAAAGAGAGCTCGTATGTGTTTACAAAAACATGGAGGTCATATAGAACAATTCCTTTATTTATATTTCTACTGTTTTCTTGTTACTAACGAATTATGAATAATTTCAAGAAAATAAGGTGTATTAAATTTGTTATCTTGTTATAATGCTTCTAATTTATAAATAATTGTAGATTGTTGAGAATTCATTGCGCCTACCAATTTTTTGTCTGGGCGCCATTGAATTTAATAATAGTTATTTTTGGCTTGATTATTGATAATTTTATACCTATTGTAAAATTTGAATAAATTGTTTAGTTTTAGTATTTGAAAATTATGAGATTACCGTAAGCCGCGTAGGCATCAATATTTTTCAACTTATCTCCAAAACGAAGCATTTTCTCGAATTTGTTAAGAGACATAAAAATAACCAAATGGATGGTTAACTTAAAAAAGTTAGGGAGTCATTAGCCCAGGTAAAAAACTGGGGGGTTAGTGAGTACTGGAACTCCTCTATTTGGAATTTTATTTCTTCAAAAAATGCGACTTTAAGTTGAGCACTGTACCAAATTTTAAATAAATATCTTACTAAATATTCGTTAATTAAGACATTATTTTTAAACTTTAAACTTTGACACCCTGTATATCAAACATGGGGGTCTAAAATGAAAAAATGGCATTGTGAAACTCCTATTATTTTTACTCAAGAAACCCATGGTTACCGGATTGGTATCCTTTTTCCGGGCACCCCGTATATACAGGGTGTCCCGAAATTAGTGTGCAATATTTTACCAGCTGCTTCTATGGTCAGAAATAGGAAAAAAAGTTCATATAAACACTGGCCGAAAAATGCTTCCTAAGGGAGTTACAGGCCCCTTATGATATATAATGGTCGGTCCCTGAGAAAGGTTTTTATCGAATATCTCCAAAACCACTCAAAGTTAAATATTGAAAATTTACACAGCCGCTACTCTTCTTATGTGTAATAAGATGAAATGGAAATAATTCGAAACTTTTATCGAGGGCTGTCCCAAACTGGGGGTTGTGGGGTTAAAATAACCCCAACATTTTTGTATGTAACTTTTTTCTACTTTTGACGGTAGAATATGAAATTTTAGAGTATTATACGTAAAAAAGGTACTCTTGATGAACATCGATAAAATGCACCGTTTTTGTATAAGATCGACTTGAAAATTTTATAACATGGTATGAGATAGGTATTGGGAATCTAAACTAATTTTTTATTAATAGTAGGCCTTGAATAAAAAAAGAATGCTTCATGCCGCTATGATATAATTTGATGTTAGAACTGTCAACAAGGTTAATAAATTTATAAAAACCGGTTTGATGATATAAAACCTAAGAACGCCTATCAGGAAAAAAAACGTTTTGTCCCCTTTTCTATCAGTTATCTCATTTGTGCGCCATTAATCACGATTTTCATTAAGTCGATTTAAAATGCCAAGAGTTACAGATAGGGAAATGACTGATATGCATTTTGTGTACGGTTTTTGCAATGGTAGTGCATTAGCCGCAGTAAGGGAATACCGACGAAGATTTCCCAATCGTAGTGTACCTGGGCGTCGAATATTTGCAGTTCTTCACCGGAATTTGGCAGACCATGGGGATTTGAAAAGGTCTCGAGGCGCAAGAAGGCCACAAAGAAATCATCGTATGGATATAGTTTTGAATCATTTAGAAAATGATCCACAAATAAGCATTCAAAGAGTTTCAGAAATTGTCAACATACCTCGCTCAATAGTTAAAAATGTAAGTACCTAGATAATTATTCATCTTAATTAATAACTTCAGATAGGAAGAATGACAATAATGCAAGGAATACACCCATACCATTTTAGACGCGTGCAACATTTAACGGAAGCTGATTTTTTACCACGACTCCAGTTTTGTCAATAGATATTAGCGAACACAAATATTCTTCCTAGCATATTATGGACTGATGAGGCAATGTTCACTAGGGGGGGGGTTTTTCAATATGCATCACTGGTCGGATAAAAATCCACGAGTTGTTTGGCGCACAAATTTCCAACATAGATTTTCGGTGAATTTATGGGCAGAAATCATTGGGGATAAAGTAATTGACCCAATAGAATTCCCCAACCGTCTTAATGCAGAAGAGTAGTTAAAATTCCTCCAAAACGACCTTATCGATTTATTACCGTTGAATGTTCGACACGAGATTCGACAAAATATGCATTTTCAATATGACGGCGCCCCTGCCCATTTTGGGCGCAATGTTCGAACTTGGTTACATCAAAATTTTCCAGGCAGGTGGATAGGTCGAGGTGGTCCTATTATTTGGCCACCTTGTTCACCGGATCTAAACCCATTAGGTTTTTACTTTTGGGGTTATATGAAGGGTTTGGTTTACGCCACTGAAGTAAATACACGAGAAGAACTACTTCAAAGAATAAATCAGGCCGGAAATTAATTAAGAAGAAATACATTCAAGACTTTACGGGCTTTTCAGACTTTAGAACGTCGAGCGAGACTGTGCATCCAAGAAAATGGAAATTTATTTGAACACCTGTTACAATAAAACTATGTAAAATTCAAATTTAATTTTGTTGATATAAAAAGATTACTGGATGATTTTTGTTCATATTGAGTATGATAGTTTCGATCGAGTTATTCATAAAAAAATATTTTTCACCTATTTTCAAGCAACAAATTAAAAATATTAGTATGTATTTTATATGGACATGAAATAATAGACAAAATTCATCTGGTACAATGTGTTTTGCTCCATATGTTATAAAATTTAAAAAACAAATATCTTATATTTTAAAATTTTCAAGTCGCTATTATTCAAAAACGGTGCATTTTATCGATGCTCATTAAGAATACCTTTTTTTACGTATAAAACTCCAAAATTTCATATTCTACCGTCAAAAATAGAAAAACAGTTACATACAAAAAAAGTTGGGGTTATTTTAACCCCACAACACCCCAGTTTGGGATAGCCCTGGATAAAATTCGAATTTTCCAACATTTTTCCATTTCATCATTTTGGAGATATTCGATAAAAACCTTTCTCAGGGGCCCACCTTTAGGGGCCTGTAGCTCCCTTAGGAGGAATTTTTCGACCAATGTTTGTATGAACTTTTTTCCTATTTCTGGCCGTAGAAGCAGCTGATAAAATATTGCACACTAATTTCGGGACACCCTGTATATTAAATGTGCAGTGTTAAAAAATGTTTTCGCGTACAGGCCCCATCCTTAAGCTGATCCTGTTTTTTTATCAATCATCTAAAAAAGTCGGATGCTTTAATTACATAATCTCTCAATTTTTTTTTGTCAAAACAATGTCAGTTGTTTCCTGTAACCCGACCTAATATATAAGCGCTGCCGTGAATCATGCGGATGCGAGGTAGGTGAGCATTATTAATTTTGCATATACCTATGCGGAATTCCTCTTGGAATGTGGCTCGCGTTTTGTGCAACAGCAGGCGCCAGCTGTGCACATCACCAGAATAATGCACTCCGCTCGGAACGGTGCTCGCAAGGAGACCCACCGGCCTAAAGTGGATATACTATACGGCGCCGTGGAAGTTATTAGATTCGCCTGCCTGACTCTCATACTTAACTGATGTCGTATGTACGTACATACATACAAAGTGTAAAATTATCTCCATGCACATTCGCCAAGAGGCATATTTCACTCTTATCACTATGGGCACCAAATTATTATTACAAGCTTCCAATCTCTAATACGAGAACTACGAGAAGACGAACGTTATTGTTGTTGTTATAGTCGAATGTACAGATCCACTTTGTATCCTATTTTTGATTTGCATATCAATTTTTAATTTACGCCTTAAAGAACTTTATTGTACCTACTGATTTGGCTGTCCCTTACTCTGCTATAATTATAATCAACTGTAAGGAATAACTTACAAATAATTAATAATAAATAGTTTTTCAGAAATATAAATTTATTTAATCGAACCTGTAAAGTACACGATCGGAGATCGGATTAACCAATAAGCACTGACTCAGCCAGCAATTCAGTTCCTGTATTTAAGAGAAGAGTGTAATCAGAACTGCTATAAATATGCTGCTCTGGACGTGCTTGAATGTGTTTATAATTTTCGCAATCTTTATTCGATTGTCGTTTATACAATCCAGTTTCAACAATATCGTGTTTGTTTTTGTACGCCAACGTGAGGACAGGACATCGGACCCAATGTCTCGAAATAGAGTGACCACCACAAAGTTTCTGTTTTATTTTAGCCGTTCAATGGGTGCTGTAATAAGTTGCTTCTTTATGCGGCGTTATCCAGCAATGTGTTTTTTTACTTACTGACCAAGTACATCTGCTACAATTAATTGTAAATAGAATATTAGAGAAGATCACAAATCACATTACACATATCGTTTGAAATATTTTTCTTGATCAACGGTATTCAAACTTTTTGGTAGTGTGGCCCACATTGGTGATTCAAGCATATGGCGACCCCAGGTACCTACTGTATTGTGTTCAGGCTAAGGTCACACGATTTCCATGCATTTGTTGGATTTTAAAGTCAGCTGATAATAAGATAGGCTCAAGTTAAGACAAATACGTCCCGCGGACCTGCGTCTCTGCGATCCATAGTTTAAAGACCACTGCTCTAGATTACTAGTTCGGGTCCAAAGATTTCAAATGAAGTCATTTAGTAACGTTGAGTTGAAGCACGCCAAGTGTCGTGTGCGAGTGCGGATTGTTTCATATGCAGCGTGTTAACCAGCCACGTCATGCGGACATCTTTGTTTTTCATCACCTGCGGTTTAATATGAATAAAAACCACGCACTCAGAACTTCAGAGAAGAAAGATTATACTAGACAACATTTTCAACGAGATTCAAGTTTTGTAATGTTTTACATGCAAATAATACATTCGATCTCGCATGCACGCAGCCTTTTTACACCAAGGACCAGACATAGTGAGTGATGTGTATTCCTCTGGTGGTCAATGCTACTACCCGTCAGTGACTGATAGCGACCTGCAAAGCAGGTACCAAGAGCTGTGACCTCTAACCCTGGTGGGCTAAACTACTACACAAATTTTTCCCCCTTCCCTCCCCCCTGTTTCTTTTTCCCCCCCCCCCCATTATTTAATAACCCCCCCCTTTTTTTTTTTCCCCCCTTTTTTTTTTTTCCCCCCCCTTTCCCCCTTCTTTTCCCCCCCCTCCCCCCCCCCCCCCCCGGGGTATATTGAATATGATTTACAGGAAACAACTACTCGGCGGTCAAAAGCAGGGGGGGGGGGGCTAGTTGTTGCGTACACTGTTTTGCGCAACAATAAATTAGTAAGGCGTGGCTTCACTATTTCTGTTCATTAAACATGGTATAGGTGGAATGAAAAAAATGATTTTATTTTATTGTAAATAAATTAAGTTGTTGTTTCTCATTGTTTATTTTTTGTATATCTATCGTTAATATATTTATATTATAATCAATAATACCGTTTATGGTTTCGGTAGTAGTTTTATTAAATATTTTTTCTATTCTTATAAAAATTGTTCTTATTGATGATCTTGTTTGTTTGTGATACACCAATTCCCATTTTATTAGGTATTTATGGTCTTGAAAGAAGCTCCCTGTTTTACAAAGAACTTTTTGTCAAATCAAAAAAAATTCTCTAAGCTTCTATCATGAGACATCCCGTAATTAATGTATGAATTTTTATGGATATTTGGAGTTTTTAAGAAACGTAGAAATTTTTTCTTCACCTATTATATAAACTTAAATCTGAATTGTTATTTAAGAGTTTAAAATAAAGCAGAATTTATTATATATGTAGATTGACATCTTTTTCGTACATGATTAAATAAAGAAGTTTTTCCTCTTGGCAACCTCATCCGTGGACACACTGTAAATTTTTGAGAAATAATTGAATGTTCTGATGAATGCAACCAAAATATATTGGATTAAAAATTTTTGGAAGAAAAAATCATTTCCTGCCAAACCGGAAGTGATATAAAAAAACTGAATATACTGAATGTGTTCCAGTAACATCCTATAACGAAAAAATTTAGTAATCCGCCAATTAGATTTTTTTGAATAAATTGGTTCTTTGGCCATAACTTTTTCGTTTGATGTTCAATTGTTTCTTACTTGGTGGCATCGGACTCCTCGGAAAAAACTACATAACACTAATTTTTGAATTACGAAGTTGTCTTGAAAATTACCGAGAAAATGGCAAGTAACATCTTAGCTGGACCAGACACCCTGTACAGGGGTATTCACGAAAGATTTTAACCCCCATAAGTTTTTTATTTTTTGTTCTAGAAAAAAAAGTACTCATTTATTACTTTATATATATATTCTCTATATTAAGAAACAATGCATAATTATATGTAATTCGTAGCAAGATGTTGGCTAAATAAACATAGTTATCATTATTATTAAAGCTGCAAATCGTTTCTGTGTATCATGGTCGTAGAGTACAGATGTACTTACTGTCGCCGGCATTTACCTTGACCGCGAAACTCTTTCTCCAGTCCAGTCTATTATTAGCTTTCGAGTAGTGTACACGTTAAGTCACTTGGGCGTATTGCATATTGTTTTTGTTTTTATTTTATTTGTTGTACTGTATTGTTGATGTTAATTTAATAATAAAGCATGGCAGACGTACGCAGAGGTAGAAAACTACCATTTGCTGACAAAGTGAATAAATTCATAGGTGAATTCCCGGATTTATTCTATGATGGTGCTAAAACAATTTGTAAAGTGTACGAGAAAGATTTGATGTGCTGGGAAAAGCGTGATTGTGGACTTCACGTAAATAGTGTACACCATAAAAATAAAAAAAATGGCGTACCTTCGACAACACAGTTTATGTTTGACTTACTATAAATGCTGATTGCCTGTGATGTTCCGCTGCACATACTCGATAAACAACCATTTCGAGAGTTCTGGAATAAATTCAACGGTCAGGTGAAGTTACCAAGTCGCACAACGTTATGTAAGTATTTACCAACTGTACACGTAGACATGGTAAATAAGATGAAATGTGAATTACAAAATACACGGCTGTGGTTATCTGTTGATAAGACAACAGGTTGTAAAAAAAATTCTATTTTAAATGTTATAGTACGAGTACTGGACCCTCTTAAACCGACAGTTCCACTGTTATTAGCTAGCAAACGACTAAGTCAGTGTACTAGCGAAACAATTACCAGGGTGGTGCTGGAGACATTAGAAAAATTTGACCTGTCACAAAGTCAACTGTTGATGTTTGTGACTGATGGCGCCGTGACAATGCGTTCGGTAGGCCGTTCTTTGCAAAAACAAGGTTGTACGTTTATACATGTTACGTGTAAAGTGCATGATTTACATCTTGTGGCAGAAACTATTCGAAAAAGTTTTCCAGAGGTGGATGCATTAATAGCAAGTATAAAAAAAGTGTTTCTTAAATCTTCTAAACGTCTCCGTGCATTTCATAGCAAGTGTCCCGGTATTCCTGAACCACCACAGTAGATTTTTACATGTTGGGGACCATGGTTGCAGGCAGCTTTTTATTATGCTGATATTTCCAACAAATGAAAGCTGTGATACTACAATTCAATCCAGATGAGGCTGCAGTTATTAAACCAGACAAAATTCGAAGATATTTCCGTTGAAACAGCTTTAAAAAATATTGCAAAGAACTATAAACCATTACATGAAAGCATAAAAAAATTAGAAAACAGTGCGTTGTCGTTAGCGGAGTCACTGCAAATAGTGGACGAAGTAAATCTACTGCTACACGCTATAGGTGAGGCAACAAATGAGCGCGTTAAAGAAAAGTTCACAAGTGTGTTAAATAAAGACACCGGTTTTACCAAATTAAGACAAATATGTGATGGTGTGGTATGCGTGTATTACATCAGTAGATGTCGAACGGTCGTTTTCAAAATATAAGAATATATTTTCACCAAAGTAAACATCACTCATGGAGACAACCATAGAAATATACCTGATGCTGCAAAATGGCTACACATCTTCTCCAATTTGTGATAAGCAAGCTAGTTCATCAAGCTAGTTAAGAGGGTAAGTTTTACATACATTGTTATAAATTGTAACAGTTTATTGTTTCTCCTATTAGTTAATTTCGCGTACGCCACTGTCCCACGGAACATTTTTTTAACAGCTCTAATTATTATTATCACATATTCCAAGAATGTGAGCCTTATTTTACCTACAACTACTTGATATATTTTTTTAGAGAACTGCAATCCGAATTCGTGGGAAGATATACCTTTAGTGATTTAAACCTGTTATTTTTTGTTACATTCGATCAGCAAATCATATTTAATTAGTTTGACTTGGCGACATGTACGCATTAATTTCAATTAATCAATGTGTAGAGAACTGATGATAAGTGATGACTAGAGCTGTCCGAGGTGGCTGGAGTACAGCCACGGTCTTGCGATGGCGTCACACGTGCCGATTTAAAAGCTATGTTGCCAACTTAGCGGATTTTCCGCCAGATTTAGCGGAATTTAATTTCACTTGGCGGAAATAATTAAACAATTGCGGACAGCGGATTTGTTAGCGGAAAACAAAATTTCGTCGGAGGAAAAGTACTAATTTAGCGGTATCCTTAAATTAAAAAAAAAAAACAATAATAAAACGAGAATTTGTATTCCTTCAGTATTTAACATTCATACAAATAATCTTTAGTTCGAATATGCTTTGGGCTTTAAATAAAATATATTTTTTTATGATTGCGGCTTTCAAATTTCATCTGGCACTTTTGGCAACTGCGCTCTCGATGTGCTTAGTAAAATAGGGACAAAAGAATGTTAGTTTGACAACGATACAGACATTGATTTCAATATAAATTTAAATGACTTAGTTAATGATTAGACAAACTCACTATTTTAGGATTTTATATAAACAATATTGATTTATATTTTGTTGTTTTATATGAGTTTTAAAGAATTAAAAACCCAACTTTTTTGTTATTTTATTATTTCGTTCGTTAACAGAGTTTTATTTTTTTTTCTTCAGTTTTAAATCTAGGAGAAACTTATTTTTTCCCCTTGATTTATTGCTCGTTATTTTTTAAATTTAATAAAAATCTTTAATATTACTTTTTTTAGTTTATTAATTTTGGTCCGATTGCTTTCTTATAAATAAATATCGATATCGAATACCGTTAAAAGGCCCAAAAAAGGGGCGTGGCACCCAAAAATGTTTAGCCTACAACGTTGGCTTCCGGCGCGGCGGTTGCCTACGACGCTTTCTTTTAAAGAATTGGCGGAATAATGTCCAATCTAGCGGAATATAAGCATCGATCTGACGGAAATATTTTTTGGGAGTTGGCAACACTGTTTAGAAGTGATTTACGTTGCAGTCTTATTTGAAAGGTTGATGCGTGAGGTTGTACCTATAAATTATATATAATGTCAAACGCGCCAAAGGGTAAAAAACGACCGTACGCGGACACAGTGAATAAATTTATCTGTGAATTTCCGGATTTATTCTATGACGGATGCAAAATAATTTGTAAAGTTTGTAATCAAGACTTAATGTGCTGGCACAAAACAGATTGTCGTCGTCATATCAACACCGTGCAACACCAAAATAAAAAAAATGGCATGCCTTTGACAACTCAGTTTATGTTTGATTTATTGTTAATGTTAATAGTCTGTAATATTCCGTTACACATACTGGATAAACAACCATTTCGGAAGTTTTGGAATAAATACAATCCCCAGGTGAACTTACCAAGTCGTACATCATTACGTAGATATATTCCAGCTGTTCGTGAAGACATTGTAAATAGGATTAAATGTGGATTAAAAAATACACGGCTCTGGTTATGTATTGACGAGACAAATTGTAAAAAAAATTCTATTTTAAATATTATAGTACGTGTACTGGGCCCTCTTAAACTAACATTTCCACTTTTATTAGCTAGTAAAAGACTAACTGCGTGTACTGGCGAAATAATTACGCGTGGGGTGTTGGAGACATTCGAAAAATTTTAACTTTCAACAAGTCAAGTATTGATGTTTGTGACTGACGGTGCTGCGACAATGCGCATGGTAGGCCGTTCTTTTTAAAGAGACAATTGTAGGTTTTTACATGTTACGTGTAAAGTGCATGCGTTACATCTTGTGGCAGAAACGATTCGAAAATGTTTTCCAGAGGTAGATGCATTAATAGCAAATACAAAAAAAGTTTTTCTCAAATCTCCTAAACGGCTTCAAGC
Source organism: Rhamnusium bicolor (assembly GCA_029963845.1). Taxonomy (NCBI): domain Eukaryota; kingdom Metazoa; phylum Arthropoda; class Insecta; order Coleoptera; family Cerambycidae; genus Rhamnusium; species Rhamnusium bicolor. The sequence goes on from JANEYF010004454.1 coordinate 11,775, forward strand.
ATTTCACAGACAGTGTCCTGGTATCCCTGAACCACCAGAGCCGATTCTTACACGTTGGAGAACGTGGTTGAAAGCGGCTTTTTATTATGCTGAATATTTTCAACAAATAAAAGCTGTGATACTACAGTTCAACCCTAACGAGGCTGCAGCTATTAGGGAAAACCAGACAAGCTTTCAAGACGTTTCCCTTGAAACAGATTTAAAAACTATTAATAACAATTATAGAGGACTACACGACGCAATAGAAAAATTGCAAAATAGTTCGTTGTCGTTAGTGGAATCGCTGCAAATAGTGGACGACGTAAATACACAGCTACAGGCTATAAATGACGCAAAAAATAATCGCGTTAGTGAAAAATTCGAGTGTATTACAGAAAGATCCTGATATTAGCAAATTAAGACAAATTTGTGATGGTACATCTACAACTTCGTTAAGTGAGTTCACAGATTGTTTTACTTATGCCTGTATTACATCCGCAGATGTCGAATGGTCATTTTCAAAATGCAAAACATATTTTTTCACTAAAGCGAACATCGCTGACGGAGACAGCTGTAGAAACATACCTGATGCTATTATACTATAGATCTTCCCCACTTTGTGATGACGACAACCAAACTACTTCATAAATCTGCTTAAAAGGGTGAGTTTTATACAAATTTTTATAAAATGTAACATTATTGTTAAAATTTATTTCCATTTACTGTACTTATTCAAGTATTATGATATGATGTAAACATATGTGTCATATGACGGCTCTGTCGGCCAGGTGACCTCGGACAGCTCTAGTGATGACTAGAGCTGTCCGATGTGCCTGGAGTACAGCCACGGTCTTGCGCTGTCGTCACACGTGCCGATTTAGAAGTGATTTACGCTGCAGTTTTATTTGAAAGGTTAATGCGTGAGGTTGTACCTATAAATTATACATAATGTCAAACGCGCCAAAGGGTAAAAAACGACCGTACGCGGACACAGTGAATAAATTTATGCAAAATAATTTGTAAAGTTTGCAATCAAGACTTAATGTGCTGGCACAAAACAGATTGTCGTCGTCATATAAATACCGTGCAACATCAAAATAAAAAAATGGCATGCCTTTGACAACTCAGTTTATGTTTGATTTATTGTTAATGTTAATAGCCTGTAATATTCCGCTACACATACTGGATAAACAACCATTTCGGGAGTTTTGGAATAAATACAATCCCCAGGTGAACTTACCAAGTCATACATCGTTATGTAGATATATTCCAGCTGTTCGTGAAGACATTGTAAATAGGATTAAATGTGGATTAAAAAATACACGGCTCTGGTTATGTATTGACGAGACGACAGATTGTAAAAAAAATTCTATTTTAAATATTATAGTACGTGTACTGGACCCTCTTAAACCAACATTTCCACGGCTTTTTATTATGCTGAATATTTTCAACAAATAAAAGCTGTGATACTACAGTTCAACCCTAACGAGGCTGCAGCTATTAGGGAAAGCCAGACAAGCTTTCAAGGCGTTTCCCTTGAAACAGATTTAAAAAGTATTAATAACAATTATAGGGGACTACACGACGCAATAGAAAAATTGCAAAATAGTTCGTTGTCGTTAGTGGAATCGCTGCAAATAGTGGACGACGTAAAAACACAGCTACAGGCTATAAATGACGCAAAAAATAATCGCGTTAGTGAAAAATTCGAGAGTGTATTACAGAAAGATCCCGATTTTAGCAAATTAAGACAAATTTGTGATGGTGCATCTACAACTTCGTTAAGTGAGTTCACAGATTGTTTTACTTATGCCTGTATTACATCCGTAGATGTCGAACGGTCATTTTCAAAATACAAACATATTTTTTCACCAAAGCGAACATCGCTGACAGAGGCAGCTGTAGAAACATACCTGATGCTATTATACTATAGATCTTCCCCACTTTGTGATGACGACAACCAAACTACTTCATAAATCTGCTTAAAAGGGTGAGTTTTATACAAATTTTTATAAAATGTAACATTATTGTTAAAATTTATTTCCATTTACTGTACTTATTCAAGTATTATGATATGATGTAAACATATGAGTCATATGACGGCTCTGTCGGCCAGGTGACCTCGGACAGCTCTAGTGATGACCATTGTGAGGAATTTATTTGATGTTTCATGTCAAATGTTACAAATACTTACTAGCAATCAATCCCGTTTTTCGCCCTTTAGTTTTAATATTTTTATACGTTGATTCGTTTTAAGGTGGTGCCAATAGGTGGCCAATATAAATGTGCAAATCGCTCTCATTTTTTTCTGTTCATGATTACCAAAAACGAAAATAATTAGCTTGTTTTAATCCATATGAAGATTTAGTGGGTGGAATTAGAGGCAGAACTGAAGTCTACTTTTTTAAAGTTCAATATTGTACTTTCATAAAATGATACTAAATAAAAACCGCCAAATGTGTGTTCCAAACTTATATATTTAAGGCTCTGTCTGCAACCCATCGTTGAATTTTACGTTCAAAAACTCAACTACTAGTAATGCCAATGGTTCGTCATACAGGCAAGGTAACAACCAAGTATAGTTGAGGAAACATACATTGCGACGGGACGTGCGGGGCAAGACGCGACATGTGGGCGTGAAATGTATAACACATGACATCTTCCGTCTTTTACACCACTTACATTAAAGCGAGAACGATTGTTGTTTTTGCTGGCACGCGACCGAGGCAGCTTACATGCTGGGATACTTCAGGGCTGCAATTAATTTTGTTACCAAATCATTCTAGCAGTGTTGATATATTTATATGTATAATATTATATTAATTATAGATTATATTATTAATTTTGTTATACCTACACAGCATGTAATGTGATCTTATTTTAAGAGAATACTAGGAAATATACTGGTAGGTATTCATAGTCGATTTGTATGACAAACTATTTCGTGTCCCATCTTTGACATTTAGTTCCTCACTAATGACACCTCATGGTGAATAACTGAACTAAGCGTTGCATGAATCATACATAATAACAAATTACGATAAACGTTATATAATAGGTATAATGTATTTATTTTCTTCCTCTTTTTGGGATTTTAGGTGTTCATATAATTTAAGCATGTTGGATGAAAATGACAACTAATCAATCAAAACAACAATTATATCTGGAAGAAACTGCATACACTACGAAATCTGCCTTATTACAAGTTCTCCATCAAAGAAAAAGCTTGGCGAACAGTTACTCTCAGAAGACATGAATATTTCGCTGGGAGGGGACACGTCCGGACGAAAACACCTATGAAACAGCATATACAATAATCGAAAAATTATTATTAATTATTATTATTATTGTATATAACTTGTTTTACATATGGAAATATGTGTGTATTACGAAATCGACAAGAAAATGGCGATGTATTTTTAAAATTCTGCTATTAAAAATATGTGTTCACTTAATTAATGGAGAGAACTCAATATGTATGCCTTTACTAAAATTATTTTGTAACTCATGTGGGCATTGATTAAATATTTTTATGCACGATAAAATGTCTGGAGCTACCTCGCATATTTGCAACTGTAGCGTGAATTTCAAAAGCCGACCGAAAATATTTACCATTTCTGCGAATTTTGGAGCGTGAATAGCATGCATTTAAAAAGAAGCCGAAAAAGAATTTATCCGGTCTTTGACTTAGACACTCGCTTACTTTGAATTATGCAGAACGGACGCAAGAAAGGCATTGGTGTGTCTACTACAGGAACGCGAAGGGACATTACTGACATAAATTCGTCGAAAATACAAATAAAATTAAGAACGTCTTTTTTTATGTCTACAACATTAACGCATGTCGCAGCAGTGTCAAAGTAAATTGAGTTGTCAAGTTAAAACGTATTTCTAAATGAGAATTCAAATATAAATTAATAATGTGAAAAAATTCAAAAATGGTTCATTTAAAATAAAAATAATACACTTGAATTCGACTATTTAAAGGTCATTTATCACTTTATAAAGAAGAGCGCGCACACACAGGTTTTCTCTGACTTCTGGCTTGCTTTTTACTTACATACTCACACTAACAAATTGTTGACTGTGATTTGAACGAACGAAATTTTGCCCAACTTAGGTAATTTCTAACGTGAACAGCAGGATCTCTAAAACCGTCTCGTAATTTCCTAATAAATTATTAAGAGCGATCCGGAGACCCTAGGCAACCCCACCATACACCTAACTCAATTTTTGCCCATAAATCTTGTAAATATAAATTTATGCAAAAACGACAGAACTTCCTACATTTTACAACTTCATTTTCATGTGGACAGATTACTTAGAAATCAAAATTACATTTCATAAGAACATAATTTTCAATATCCTCAAGATTTATGGGTAAAAATTGAGTTAGGTGTATGATGGGTATGTAATGTAATTTTGATTTTAAAATAATCTGTCCACACGACAATGAAGTTGTAAAAGGTAGGAAGTTCTGTCTTATTTGCACACATTTATATTTACAAGATTTATGGGAAAAAAATTGGGTTAGGTGTATGGTGGGTTGCCTGGTGACTCCGGAGCGCTCTTAATAAAACATCTGTAATAATTTTAGGTTCACCATGTATAAATTGCGTCAATTTGCTTTCAACATTTTCCTTTTTTTTTCAAAAGTCCACATAAGATGAATAAGTATTAATAAACACAATATATTTTTTATTGCTTTGGACTGCTCTTTGATACAGAAAAAAACGATAAAAAAAAATTCTGCACCAATGTTATTTAACGTTCTGCAACATGCACTGGCAATTATTGGCATTCATTTTAGACACACAACTATGGAGGTGGAATAATTTTCGGCCATTGCACTTTGTTGTACCCTGAAGGTGGACACACCCTGAGAATTATAAGTTAGATCACACTTAGGTGCCTTGTAATGAGCTAGAGGCCCATCTAGAAAAATGCATACATTAAGTCATGGTAAATTCCATATAATTTTCAGTATTAAATCATTCTACGTTTGATAATCTGACCACGAAGTAGCTTTGAAAATACATAAATACTTTTATTGTACACATTTCTTATACGGAATGATTATAGATTAATAGGTACCTATAAAGATTTAGGTGAGTGATAATTTTTAAATTATTATTAAATAATCAATGATTATGCAAAATAAAAATTAAGGCGAGGTTATACGAGAAAACTCCTGCTTTTATGTAATCGTTTTTGCAAGTTTCAAGCATCCATATTAAAACATTTGACAGAAGAGCGTTGCAGTATTTTACATTCGGAATGGAATAAACCGCAATTAGACCGTAATTCGGCTTACACGCCGGTCCGGAATTCCGGCATTCCGGTGTTGGGACCGACGCGGCTGACTGGATTTTACGGTCGAACAGAGCACTCATTTTAAAGTTGTCTTTTCACTAGGATATCCAACTTATATTTATAAATTTCTGTTAAAACTTCTCTGTTAATAATATCGAAAAACGAAAACATTATGTTCATTTTAAATATCATATACATTTAATGTATAAAATTACAGGCAAAACTGATGCGTATTTTTTTTAAACCTAGAAAATACGATTATTTAGTCTCATAAAATGACATCAAATAAAATATTCGTATTTTCTTGGTTAAAAAAAATTACGCATCAGTATATGTATACCTATTATTTTTTTATATTAAATATATATGGTATTTAGACTGAACCTAATAATTTTATTTTTCGTTTACCAACGGAAAAATTTTAACAGCGATTTAAAGCTATCCTGGCGACAAGGGAGTACAAACGCCACCTTAAATCGGCAATTATCGCTGCAACAGTCAAGATAATTAAGCAGCAACCATGTTATTATCATTGTTAACAACCACAGTGAACGTTTTCTTATTAGGGGAATTTTTGCTATAAAAAAGAAAGAGGGCAATAACTTTTAAAAAAAAATGAGCAGTATTAATACCTATATAAATCAACTGAATTGCTTCAATTTTACTAAAAAGCACAAGAAGTTTTTGCTTGACAAATAATAAAATGCTTATATTTAAACAATTCATATTTTTAAATTCTTTTCCCAAAACTTGTCTCCTGAATAGTAACTACGAGCTTAATAAATCACACATTTTTTCATAATATGTGCGATATTCTAAAATTACATAGTGTAAACGTCGGTCTGAAACAAGACTCAAAAAAAAAGCCAGTTAAAGCATATCAAATTTTTCACAAATGAGTTATTCCCTGCAGAAAAAATGATTTACACAGGGCGCTTCAGAAGTGAGTGCAAAAATTTCAAACTTAGATTCCTTAAACCATTTCAAGGAAGGGTCCTTCATATGCAATTTTTTGAAAGAGGTCACCTCTCATTTCTAAAACGCCCTGTATAGGTACTTACAAATAGTGGAAACAATTAATTTCTGGACTAGATTAAATAACACTGGCGGACAAAAAAATATATTTTTTTTGTAACATGTGCCTGAACAGCATATCCCATAGGACTAAAGTCTTTTGATTACAGAATTGACAAGCATAAAGTCGTAACACGTAAAGTTTTCTTGTTACATTAATAAAACATTACGGGCAGGAATAACATTGTCAATTTTACTAATCTATGTATTTATTGTTATATATCATTGATGTATATGACACATATGTATTCACTTTACATAGATATATCTACTAAGAGAGAAAATAATTTTTGAAAAACATGCTCAATTCAATTTTCCCATTTATGGGGGGGGGGGGGTCAAATCGTCTCGCTTTAAGAACCAACAGTAATCACCCATCATGGCTGAATCCCATCGTCCTTGAAAACGAATTTCCATTGTCCTGATTTCTTGATGAAATCTTTCTCCTTGCTCATGGCTTACTGCACCCAAATTTTCGGAAAAAAAATTAAATAATGTTAGAAAGTAAATTTTTTAAGACATACGGCAACCAAGTGTGTGGTACGAATCTAAAAGTTCGCTTACTAGTTGCTTGAAGTTCTCATCCTTCTTGTTCCTTAAAAAATCCTCTGACTACACTTACAAATGAGTTCCAAGCTCTGAGATCCTGTCTGTTGAGTGTTACTTTAAAATTTGCATCACCAAGCAATTTTCTATTTGAGGACCAATAAAAATGCCTTCTTTATGTTTAGCGTCACTTAAATGGGGAAAAAGTTGTTTTAAGTATTTGAATCCTTCATCGTCTTTATTCATAACCTCACAGAATTATTCTTTAGCCTAAGTTTAATATAAAGAGATGGCAAAAAACAATTATGAGTCTGCAAAGAGCACATATCTAACATTACTAGTTCCTGGTTCAAATTCTTTCCTTTCCGGCCAAATTCTTTTCGCATAATGTCCTCTTACTGGACGACTATCCCACAAACAAACAAAGACTGCCATATTTTGTAAAACCTCCTTGAAGCCCTATTAAAATTGCTATTACTTTTAAATCCCCACAAATTTGCCATTTGTATTTATTGTAATTAATTTTATTTAAAATGGTGTTCATACTGTCATAATCCTCTTTCATTGTTACTGAATGGGGAATTGGTACAGATGGTTTTAAATTTCCATTATGTGGTAATACTGCTTTTAAACTGCATTTGGAAGAATCTATAAATAAGCGCCACTCAGAAGAGGTATGCTCGATATTAAGTTCCTGCAATAAACCATCAATATCAATACACGCGAATAGTGTATTTTCCATATTATAAAATACGAAAAACGTTGCATTTTTCTTTCTAAAAGTCGTAATCTTTGTTTCTTTAGCCAGTAAGTTCCACTTCTTAAGTCGTGAATCAAGAACTTCTGCCAAAGAGTCTGGGCTGTCTGAAGAGTCGTTACTATTTCCATTACCTCCCAAAACAATAGAATTGAATAGAATAGAATAGAATATTTATTGACCATTTAAGATACAAGGTATACTGCGACACTTGGATAACCTCATCCAAGAATTACTGCATTTATAGGGAAATATATATTATTTGTAAATAATACTGCTAGCATTTTCTTAAATGCACTTCTTTAATAACAGCAGTACTACTACTTTCTTTTATAGTTTTTATTACTTAAGAAAAACTAGAAGTTTACAAAAAAATAGCCTTTTACAGTATGCCAATAGGATAACCCCATGTATAAAAAAAAATTATCAACACAATGCTAATTTAAATAATGTGTTAATATTTAGTATGTCCTCCTTTTACACTTATGACGTTAAATATTCTTTGCGGTAATGATTCATACAAATTTTCAATTAAATTAATGGGAATTTCGTTCCAACACTTTCTAATAGCATTTTTTAAGTCTTCCTTATTTAGAAACTGTTTTCCATTAGCATACACTTTTCGAGTAAGCCATCCCTACAAGTTTTCTATAATATTTAAGTCCGGAGATAAAGCTGGCCACTCAAGAACTCGAATGTTATGATTGTTAAACCAACGTTTTACAATTTTCGCCGTATGGATTCCTGCATTATCCTGTTGGTAAATCCATTCTTCTCCTTCTATAATTCTGTCTATGTTAGGCTTTTAATTTTCCAACAGATCCACGTATTTTTGTGCATTTTGCTTTCCCTCTAAGAATACAAGATCAACAGTTCCCCTTACTACTTATTGCACCCCAGATCATAACACTACCAAGTGCAGCATGTCTGCGTGCCAAGATTACTTCATCTTTTCTAAGATCATGAAAGTAATACCTAAAACCATCAGGGCCATCTAAATTGAATTTTTTTTCGTCCGAAAAAGTCACTTTTTTCCATTCGTGTGTCCAACCTATGTGGTTCTTTGCAAACACTTGACGAGCATCACGATGCTTTTCCTTAAGTACAGGCTTCCTTTTTAATTTTTGTCGCCGAATATAGGGAGAAGACTTTATTATCCGTTGGACAGTTCGGACACTAGCCTTAACTCTGAGTCTTGTTTTTATTTGAGAAGCTGTATTTAATGAATTCGATGCTTCTCTTAATATGGCACCACGCTCTCTGTTTGTTGTCGCCTTCGCTGTGCGACCTTTTTGTTTTTTCCCATAATTTTCTGGATCTCTAAAGTAATTATTTATCACTCTAGGGCTTCGTCCAATTTTAGCAGCGATTTGTCGATTAGAATAATTTTCATCCCTCAAAGTAACAATTTTTGCTATTTCCTCGTTACTAAGCACTTTTCCACGAGGCATTTTATTTTATTTGCTGCAGATACTAATATAATGTGTTTCGACTAGTTTTATTATTGGCGACGCGAGGCAACCACTACTGTTCAAATAATGCTACTGAAGTTATCCAAGTGGCGCAGTTGCTCATATGGGGTTTTGGTTATTAAGCACATGCGCACTGATTAATCCGCATACATGCACATATTATTATTTACTTCTATCTACAAGGTCATAAGACGGTGTTTTTTTGTCGGTTTTATTTGTGTGAACATATTTTTGTGAAAATAACCTATGAGGTTATCCAAGTGTCGCATACTGTATATGGTAAGTCAAAATTTACAAAACAAAAAATATTTTGCCAAAGGCGCAGTTGGCACTACCTCTAACGCATTGAGGAACAGGTCTTAGGGCAAATTCGGATATTTGATTTTTTGTTTTTCTTTAATGAAATATACCACAGTTCTTGTTACACAAAAATAGCAATCATCACAATGATTGGTGGGTTCTCGCCATACCATTGGACCCGTAAAAGGCATGCTTTTTCTTTTCCCTTTCATCCGCCGCACTAGTGACACGCTACAACTTACACAACAAACGTGGGGAGCCCACTGCTTGTCTTAATCTCCGACTAAAACTCCAAAATATAGAAAATACGCTTTTTTCATATTTTCAAACAATGGAATTTTCCACAAATGTAACAAAACTTGTCATTTGAGGTTTTTGGGCATTTGCAAGGTCAAAACAAAACTGATACTGAAATGTCCCCTTTTACTTTAACTTGCTTTTCTAAAATTGCCGAGCCATCATAAAATTTATTACCTGTCAATATAATAGGGTCTATTGTGTTCACACAAAAATGGTACGTATTAGGACTTGTTGGATATTTTGTAAGTTAATATGGAGGTATTAACAATATAAAAACAGGAGTGTGAACTATGTTACAAAAGTTGTATAGGCCAGTGTAATCAAATCAACAACCATATAATTGGATATTTTTAAATTTCCACATATCTACGGGTCAATGTGTGCAAAACACTATTTTCACTAGAAGTAATATTTTATGTTAGCTTACCTAAAACATGTTTTATTAATGTAACTGTACAGGAAATAAACATAAAGGTTACCAATAGCGGGGAAAAAGTAGTCTTTCAGTTTTACGACGAAACCTACGACCTGTTTGAGAAAACAAAGAACATTTTCATACAAATTGTAATATTATGTACTACATTAACTATATTAATAACTAAGGACCGCGAGTAATTAGTACATTCAGTATGTTCAGTAACATATTTATTGTTCCTGTTATTTTGGATACTACAAAATCGTCAATTAAAAGGTAATACATCATATTTTTATATGTGTATATCAGTGCGATGTCTCTGGATCAGCCCTTGATTTGACGTCATGTACCATTTACTCACGGTCCTTATTACCAACATAATAGGTAAGCTAGAACTTTCAAATTTACAACAGTACTAGATAAAATGTTACTTGAGGGCGTGAGCATACAAAATTTAAATTAGATTTATAGTAAATTGTTACTTAAACAATAAAAAAATTTGAAAAAATTCTTTAACTTTGATGTTGAATATTGTATATATTAATGACATATTAGTCATAAACGTATGCACAAGCTATAAAACAGCTCTTTATAAATAAACGGGAAAAATTATACGTAATAATTTTAATAAATATCCTGTTAAAATGTTCTACAAAAGACCTTTACAAATAGGAATAATTGCTGTATTTTACAGAAAATTGTCAAGAACTATATAAATATATCGGGTAGGTATGTTGTACATACGTATGTCATACAGGTTTCTTTCGCTTAAAACTAGAAGTTGAATCAAATTTGTAAAATGACTCTTAAACCACACAAATCGGAAGAGAAGTGTGTGATTTCCTCTCGTTCTTCCAGTTAATTTTTTTTATATACTGGATTCGGTTAATTTAGAATTAATTTTATTTCACCTAACGTAGCTGAATATATGGGGTTATCATAAAGTAAGGGGTCTATTTTAAACTCTTATATAGTTTTAAGAAATTATGCTAGTAGCAGAAAGTAAACAGAATCTAGTTGCCTCAATAATTGGATTTTAGTGTATCTATGGAAAACAAAAGAATTGTCGTGACAACTATTGATACAAGTGTCAAACGAAATAATCGTAATTTAGAGAATTGTTCTCAAAATAAAACTCGCGTAACGTAAATTGTAACAATTTCAATATGGATCTGCAAACAAGAATTGGTTTAGTGCAATGTTATTTTTTATGAAGGCGGTAAAAATTACACTACTGGATTACGAAGATTTCGTACGAAAATGGGTTTGAGAGCAGGGCCGTGCAAAATGAAGACGTATCGTAATTTGATTAGCAAATTTGAAAGAACAGGGTCTGTAAAAGACCTTCCGAGGTCAGGAAGACCTAGGATTAGTGATGTCCAAGTTGCAGAAGTTCTTCAGGAGAATCAAAACGTAGCCAATACTAAACCGCTAGCAATCAGTAATGTGAATGCGATATCAAAACGATTACAAATGCCATACACCACGGTTTGGAAAATTTTACGGAAAATCCTAAAAAATGTATCCCTATAAACTGCAACTGCTGTTTGAATTAAAGGACGCAGATTTTGCTCTCAGGTACGATTTTTCATTACAAGTATTGGCTCAGATGGAAATTGAACCCGAATGGTTATTCCGTATTTTATGGACAGATGAGGCCCATTTCTCTCTTAATGGTGGAATTAATACTCAAAACTGTCGAATATGGTCAACAGAAAATCCACATGAAGTCGTTCAGCAAGGCATTCATGACAAAAAAGTCACCGTTTGGTGCGGTTTCACAGCTAATTTCATCATTGGTCCAGGAAATACAGAATGGGGAGGCCGTATCTGTAACCGTTACTGGTGAACGATACCTGCAAATGTTAAGGGATTATGCAATTCCACAGTTGCAAAACGAGCAAGAAGGAATTGAAAACATGATTCTTATGCAGGATGGAGCACCTCCGCACATTTACCGACCAGTTAAATAATTGTTAACTGCAGTTTTTCAAGATCGTGTAATAAGCAGACATTTTGCAAATTCATGGCCACCAAGATCGCCTGATATTAACCCAGCGGATTACTGGCTGTGGGGTTATTTTAAAAATTTGGTGTTTAGAACACGGTCAACAACCCTGGAGGAATTAAAGGACAGTAGTACTAGAGAGCAAATTCATACAATTCAACCAGAAATGTTGAATAGTGCTGTATACAATTTGGAGGAACGGTTGGTAATTTTACAACAAGAAAATGGAGGTCATATCGAGCATTTACGGTAACTAGTGTTTGACATCAGAAATACCATTATGTAAGCAACTAGATTCCATTTACTTTTTGTTATTAATTTGATTTGTTAAGAATATATAATAAGTTGCAATATATCCCTTACTTTAGAACGTCCTTAAGTAAACATTCCCCAAATTTTTTAAAAGATTTACAAAAAAATATAAAAATGATTTTCTCGACATGCAAGAAATTGCCTGGAGATTATTTAATTAATTAAAATTATAAACTGAACCGGCAACAGGATTAAGAAAATGGCGACGTTAAAATCTACCAGGATTAATTTTAGACAATGTTAATCTGAGTCATAGTTCTACAGACCACAAAAACAAATCAGAGATTTCGTGCCATATTCATTTAAAAAAATTATCAACCGCCAAATAATTTTTTTTCGGTCCATTGCACAGGAAGAGTTGAGTTTGGTGTGACTAATTCATTGCAGTCTTTCGAAGCGAAAAATCTTCATAACTCAAAACGTTTAAAAGGTACAATGTAATGCAGATATACTAGTTTTCTAGAACACATAATCCTCCATTAAGTGTTTATAATAATTAATAGGTTATATTTGAATGTTGTACGAGTGATGGTTCCATTATGACAACAATGGTCTAAGAAAATACCTAGATAAATAATGGGTACTAAAACACATGCATAACAATAAAAATGAATACATAATAATTTCATAAAAACCGTAATTTATTACGTGTAAAATTCATTATTGTTACGTGAGTGTGTGTCTGACCTGAATTTATTGTAATATGACTTAATGATTAATGCTAGTATTTCATATTTCACACTGAACCGATCAATAGTTAAGAAAGGATTGTTATAAAATAATAGATATACAGTTTATAAGTCGACATTGTTTGGATTTTTTAACCCTCTAAATGAGACATGCTTTACTGGGCACCATCCCCATTAAATTTTAGTCATTTAGTTGGAATAAATAGTTTTCGGGCTTATACGCGAATATTCAATAAACTATACCTACTACATACATAATTTTTACCGTTAACATTTGTGTTAGCGTATTCTGATCAACAAGGAAACAATTAAAGACCTTAAAACGTCAATACTCGGTCGCAATAAGAGCATGTCATTCTATTTGTTGCAATTATTCTATTGTGCAATATTCTTGGTATGAGTAACAATAAAATGTATATTGATTGTGGATTTTCCTCGGTGTACGGCTGCTTTTAAACGTGGAGACGATAAAAAATACTTTCAAAGATGATGTTATTTAAGGTTTGCTAAATTAAATTTCCTTTATAAATACGACAGATAAGGATTTAAAAAGCGTTTTTTCATTTTTTTTTTTTTTAGAAATAGTAAGGTCTGCGAGTAAATACATGACGTAAAAATAAGGGGCTGACCCAGGACACCGCGTTGACTTACACATATAAAGATATGATAAATAAATGATATATTACCTTTTGATTTTTGATTTTGTAGTATCCAAAATAACAGGACCAATAAATATTTCATATATGTACATATACCAATACAAAAAATTCTTCAGAAGATCGAATATATATATGTTAAACATGTGAGTATAAACCTGACAAAACCAAAAAAAGCCTTAAAAGGATGTAGATATCAAAAAAAAAAAACCGCTGCCAATTACTTGGGTATCAGAACTTCCTCACCGAAGTAAAACTCGACGTGTGGTGGAGTTTATAATAAAAGTAATTTTTGACGTTTTAAAAAAGTTACATTTTTTGACGTTTCAAAAAAAATCATATTGGTGGAATGTTACTAATATTTTTTTTGACCGATTAGTAAAATCAATGAACTCAATCTCTTCCTTGACCTCTAGAATGTGTGTACCAAATTTGAAAGCTTTATCCCAAAAAACTATCGCGAACAGAAACATACAGACAGAACATTTTTTCTGTCTGAAATTTGGTGTGTCGTCATAATTCGTCGAGATTCGTAAAGAAATGCAATAAAAATTTTCAAAATTTTTATCACGAATACATACTTCCTCACTTTGAGGGGTGAGGAAGTAAAATATTAAGTTTAGATTTCCATATAAACAAATAAAAAAGTGGGACATGCACATTCGTATGTGGTCCCATTCTAAATATCTATAAAGCAAGTTAGTGCCTAGTATCATTACAGCGGCACACAAAAAAAGTTGTTTGTACATTTGACGCCACCTACCTCCCGACATGTATTTCGACCCGCTGAATCCGAATTTGAAGTCAGTTTAGACCGTACACCTTCAAATATCGAGTAAGTTGAAAAACCGTAAAAAATAGCGAAAATTGGGTATTTCGGTAATAAAAAGTGGATCTAAACCAAGCCTAATTTTTATGTATTTCGATCCGCTGAATACGAATCTAAAGTATATTTAGACCATAAGCCGTTTTAAATCTAAATTGTAAAAAACCCTCGAAAATTGCTAAAAATGGCAAAAAATTGTGATTATGTTGATGAAAAAAATATTGTAGACCCGGATCGAAGAGGATTTTTATGTAATTTGATCTGCTGAATCCGAATCTGAAATATATTTGGCCCATTAATCCCTCAAAATCTCAAAAAATCGCAAAAAAACCGATAAAATAGCAAAAAATTGCAGTTGAAAAAATTGAAGAAAATCTATGAAACACGATTAAATACGTCTCTTGTATTTTTTTATGCATAAAATACAAGTTTAGAAACTGAAAATGCGAAAAATTGTAAAATCTATAAAAAATGACGTATAAACACAATGAAAATTTTTTCATCTACATAATCACAATTTTTTGCCATTTTTAGCAATTTTCGAGGGTTTTTTACAATTCGTATTCAGCGGATCGAAATACATAAAAATTAGGCTTGGTTTAGATCCACAAATTTTTTTTTATTACCAAAACACCCAATTTTCGCTATTTTTTACGGTTTTTCAATTTACTCGATATTTGAATGTGTACGGTCCAAACTGACTTCAAATTCGGATTCAGCGGGTCGAAATACATGTTGGGAGGTAGGTGGCGTCAATGTACAAACAACTTTTTTTTGTGTGTGCCGGTGTTATCAATAGGTGTAAATAGGTGAAAATAATTATTAAAGTCATGTTGGTATCGTAAAAAAGTATTAATATTATATTAACCATTAAAACAACACGAGAATACTTTAAATGTTTAAAACTAATACAAGAAACAATGAACTTTCACAGCTTAAGCGTTTACTTCAGTTAAATTGTGAGCGATATTCCGTTACGTACCATAATTTTCTCTGTGTATCCCAGAATGCGGTCCCCTAATTATTAAAATAAATAACAAGAAATATTATCTACTTACTCCTTGATCTCCGAATATGGTAACGGGGTGTCAGTATCGATCGTGACATATACATAAAAAATTATTATACATGGAAAAGGCCTGGGTGCTCCTACGTTCACCGATAAATAAATAAAAATGATACCTCCATAAAACTTAATAACTTTGGAATTCATCGACACCAAATTGTTAGTTGTTCGTCGAAAACGCCTCTGCGCGTTATAAAAATGTAAATTACTTCATAAATATAGGCGCCTGCTGAGCTTTCTTACATTTGAAAGAACATAAGAAAATTCACGACCTTCACGACGAGGAATACGTCCATCCGATCGTTGGGGGTCACTTTGGACCTAACGGTCTACTTTTAATTCACGGGGGTCTATTAGTCGATTCGGTAGGTGGACGCATCAAATTAAAATAATACATTAACTTATTTAATCAAATTAGTAGTGAAGGTGCTAAATTAGTTAAAACGGTTTAAAACTTACTACTACTTGAATTTACTATCATTTTTTTTAATTGTCAGGCAACGCCAAAATAACGTGTGTTTCAAAATGTGTATAAATCACACATCCTAGAGTAATTTTCTCAAAGTTTAAAATAAGGCATTATATTTTTTGTCTGTAACAAGACATCACAGGCAAAGTAATAAATCGGTGTTGGAAAATTTTGTTTAGGCGACCATTTGAATTTCTTTGTTTTTTCTTTATCAAGCACAAAAGAGGTCTCTTGATAGTTTCCCTGAAACCCGGTGTCTACGATCACATTCTACAGTACAGTTTGGGTAGTGCTGAGAGGTATGTGAAACTTCTCATATGGTCCAAATGCTACTATCCGACCGACATCATAGATGTCTCTGTGACGTATAGCGACTTGCGAAGCAAGTACCGAGAGCGACGACCTCTAGCCCAGGTGGACTAAACTACTGTTATTAAATATGATTTGAACAAAACAACTACTCAGTGGGCAAATACTCCGACCTGCATTGGATTATATCTTCAAATCATGATAGATCGGTAGTCAATATCATTTGTCAATTCCTAACCAGACATAGACCGGTTTCGAACTTATTAATTCTCCTCAGTATGCCATAGGTTATGGAACAGACAAATGATAGTGGCCAACCTGCTACTCATATACTGACTAAGGTAAATTGAGTAGTGGTAAGAGGTATGTGAAACTTCACATACACTTTGTTTAGGACCCTAGACCCTATTCGCTTCACTGTGCGCAATAACTACTCTGCATGTTATTACATCCTAAAAATCAGTACAAGAATATTAGTATCCCAACTTGAATTGGTGAACGTACCGGTTTTAAGATGCAAATTCCAAATATCTAGTAATTTTAACGTTGTTGAATTGGTGGTAACGCCGTTAGACATGTTTTTTTTGTTAATCTCATTGGCTATGTTAATTTGGTTTTTAGTTGCTTCGAAAAAAATCTGTCTATACTTCATTTGTTAATTGATAAGTGTTGACTGCTTTCGATTTGTAAATCGGATTTATTGACAAACTAAATAAGTAATTAATAATTTCTTCTATTAGCGGCCATGTGTTTGAGGGTTAACTTTAAATAATTTTTGTTCATAATTTATTTTAGACGTTTTTGACACCGAACGTTTTGGTTATTACGATTTGATACCTACAGTTTTTTGGTGTAAAGTTTTTGTACAGTATAAAAGCTTATACCTTATTTTTTGGATTGAAATTTGGATATTGGATATTTGATTTTGGAAATTTGGCGAGTTAATGGTAACTGATTTTTTGGAGATTATATTATACTGCTTATCCCTAATACTGAACTCGTAAAACTATTGTTTTGAAAACTTTATATGGTCCAGCAAACATTTTGGTTTAATTTGACGTCGAGACTACCTAAATTACGTGTAATAAATTTACTCGCAAAATTCGAATTAACCATATTTAGGTAAAATTTACGTTGAAGCGACGTGGAATCGACATAAGTGGAGAATAAGACGACGTGGAAATTTCGTTAAATTGACTAAGATAGGTACAATTACATATAAATCTTCCTTGTAGTTGCACAGTATGTTTAGGTACATTTGACTTCATTTCAACGTCAATTCGACATCGAGTTGACTAGTTTTAGGTAGAATCTACGAACTTATATGCAAATGGCAAATGACAACATGTAAAAAAAAAAGAATAATTTGATACTTACTTGGTATTTTTCTCTATAAGTAGTAGCAACATTGTTGACAGTCACCTATAAAATTGAATTGACACCTAATTCATAGTAAGACCGAATATAACTGAATGTCGTTGATAAAAATAAATCCAATTTAATTAAGTAGTATCTACAATTTTTTTGTGCATATTAGCAGCTGTACTTCGAAAAGTAACCATGTGCCTCCAAAATATTCGTTAATAAGGAAATTCCTATTATCAAGTAAAAAAAATTATATAATAGTTTGGCCGAAAGTATGTTATACTTGTTGAATATGATTTAACAAGTATAAATATGTATTTTTTTAACCTATTTATCAGTTCATTTCCATACAAGTTTATTTTGAAAATTTCAATTTTGAATCGTACTCCAACTGTGGTAAGAAAATAGTGCGTCTTATGCTAATCTGACCTTAAGGTTAACTGTCTCTGAAAATGTGATTACAAAGAATAATTGACTAAATGGTTGAAATTAGGTAGCAGATAAGTTAGGTAGAATTTATCGATATTGTCGATCTAATATGACTTTACAGGAGCGTAATAAAGGCGACCAAGTAGGTTGCTATGTAGGTATAAATTACGTAGGACATCCAATAAAATCTACCTAGTTAGAATATTCTACCATTATGACGATTATTAGTCACCAAAGAGGTCAATATTACCTAATTATACTACCTATTTCGACTTTAAAAGAAATTACCTTTAGGGTAACTTACTTCTTGGGTTTACATTACTTTTATGCAAAATAGTGTATGGGGTAGATTTATTAGTATTATTTAAGTAAATCTAAATATAGAGTAAGACCAATTGGTAAGTTTCTATGGGAAGGTATTTTTCCAGTAAATTTTACGTCATATTTACCTCAATAAGTAAATTCGTCTTTTACCAAGTCGAGTTATGGCTAATTTTATGGAAAAAGTTTGCTGGGTTATAACAGCTGTTGCGGACCATTTTGTGGGGAAACCAAATGAATATTTTACAACGGATTAAAGATGTTATTGAAACGGTGTAATATCTGTAATCAAAAGCAAGGGAACTATACTGAAAAATAAATTTTTGTTGCTCCTCTAGTCCTTTGTTTTCATGCCAACTCCGAGAATAGAAAAACGACCCTTCGTAAACTTAATTCTAACTTGGAGAAGAAATCGTATCTGTTTCTTTTTTTTCTCCTTCGTTCGTTTTCTTTTTTTTTTTTTTTTTTTTTTTTTTTTTTTTTTTTTTTTTTTTTTTTTTTTTTTTTTTTTTTTTTTTTTTTTTTTTTTTTTTTTTTTTTTTTTTTTTTTTTTCTTTTTTTTTTTTATTTTTTTTTTTTTTTTTTTTTTTTTTTTTTTTTTTTTTTTTTTTTTTTTTTTTTTTTTTTTTTTTTTTTTATAAATCGTTATGCCCACCGAATTTCAGTTTGCGGTGGGCTGGTTCCCTTGGGCGAGCACCAAAGTCAAGGTTTCCTTAATCTAATGGTAGATTCGCCATTGGTAAAAAATTGATAATTTTCCTCTTTTCCTAGTTTTAATCATCTCCAGATGACGCCAACTTGTATGGCGGAACGCATATCGAATGCAGTAGATGGTGTTTTGTGGAAAACCACATCAGTGGTATTTATAGTTTTATTTATCATTTGAGTTTATAATAATTAAAATTGGTTAAAAATAATAAGTTGCAGACGAAAGAATTAAAAAAAAACCGAAATTAATCTGCACTTCATTATGATTACTTTTCCTCTTTAAAACATAGCATGTCTCAACAAACTTATTTCGTAAAATAGTTCTTGTTACTATATGCAATGTTATGTTTTAACATCGCTAAATTAGCATTCAATTTAAATTTCTCTGCTTCGAAACTTAATCAACATTCCAAAAAAAAAAATTATTTTTAACCCTTGTAATATCCCATAAATTCAATATCGTTTGCACGTTCACTCCACGCTGCATAAATTTGCGAAATTAATCATTCAACTATACGACATCGGTCGACATCACGTAAGCTGTATAAATTATATGTATCAGGAATTTATCATTATTTAACCACTATTTAGTTGCAGAGTTCACCGAAAATGTAGGAAATTTGAAAATTAATTGAGAATTAGGAGAAAATACACTGCCCGGCACAAAAAGAGGTTAAACATAGTTATTTTAGAGGATAACTTCATTTAGAAAGGTGCCCAACGAGAGTTTGGGTACATGACATGAAAAAAATATAGTTTAAATTTTCAAAAACGACTAAAAAACACGATTTAAAGCACATCAAACTAAAAAGTGTCCGAAAAATACTAGTATTTGTGAAAAAAGCGTGGGTTGCTCGATATACGAAAAATATGGCACAAAGCGCCCTACGTTTTTTTTCACAATAGAATACTAGTATTTGTCGTTCATTATTGTTTTCAGTTTATATTAATAATTATTTTTCACTTTTAGTTTGATGTGCTTTAAACGTGTATTGAATACTGGAAAATTTTTTTAAAAACTATATTTATTTAACTTTATACTTTGATGTGCTATGAAAGCGTGTATTTTAAAACTATATATATAATTGCTTATTGATGCTGATATTATAACATATTAACGAGCCAATCAGAAACTTCTGAAAAAAACCCTTGTTCTTTTCACGCCATGGGATTTCAACTTACGTCCGAGGAGTCGGTCGTTTCGCGTCGACATAATTACTTGTGCCTTAAGAACCCGCTCGCGCCAACGACCGAACTGGCAATCACTGAATGTTACTTACAGTAAATTAACCATCTTATAGTATAAACAATATGAAAATCTTAAATAATTCCGCAGAGGATACGTGAGGAAAACTCGATCCTGATCGGGATAATGATATAAACTTATCAAATTATTGTATTGTTACCGGTTCTTCGTAAGTGTACAAAGTTTCAATTAAATCTGTCCGTTTAAAGTGGGTCAAAATCGAGTCCAAAGAGTCAAGTTACAAAACAAACTCACAAACAAACAACAGGTGAAGCTAATAAAACCTGCGAGTTAAAGACATACAGGTGAAGCTAGTATAAAAGCTGTGTTAATAAAAAGAATAGGCGATTATAAATTTTCTTTAATTAATAATGAGTTAATAAGTCCCCTACCTAGCTGATTATACTCTCAAGTCTATGTTGCATCCCTTCAATTACGTGTTGGATGACCTCTTGAGAAAATATTATCTCACTCTTCCTGTAGTACATCCCAAAGTTGCTGCATTGGTAACAACTGCACACGACGTTGCCTGATCCTCTTTCAAGCACACCTGTTCTATGGGATTTAGGACAGGACTACGTGCTGGCCAGTCTACGGCTTCAATTCCGACGTCATGGAGGTAGTTTCTAACAATTCTGGCGGCCACGTGTGGACGAGCATTATCGTGCATTAAAAGAAATTACTCACCAATAAACCCTGCAAAAACCACTACATGCTCCTTCAACACGTCATTAATGTACCTTCTAGCCGTTAAAGCACCTCCATCTACGAATACAAGCTATGTGCGAGCCGATTAAGATATGCTAGCCAACACCATTTGGTCCACCACCGAAGCTCACATTCTCACAAAAGTTGAACTGCACGTATCTTTCTCCTCGCTTTCTCCACTTTTTTCTCGTCCATCTGGAGATCTCAGAGTAAATTGGGACTCAGCGGAGAAAAAAACATTGCTCCACTGCCCGATATTCCAACAATTGAGATGCTCTCGTCCGAAATTGAGCCAGCAAAGGCCCCGAGCTTCTCCGGAATCATGTGTGGCCAACACTATGATTCCGGAGAAGCTCGGGGCTTATTGGTTGGTCTTCTAGCAGATAAATTTGCTTCAACTAGCCTTCTCCTAACAGTTCTATTGCTGACGTTGGCCTGGTGCCCTTCTTGCAGTTCATTCCTTATTGCAACAGCAGTCATATGTCAATCATACAGGATAGAAATCACGAGATATGCATCGATTTCTTTCAGGTTCCTGTCTTCTGCGGTATTCGCCGGTTTCTCGAAAGCGAACATGTGGACACTTGATCTAGGAAAACCCAATCTTTCACCGAGTTCGTGGGTGCTAAAGCCAATATCAATTAAAGCAACTGCTTTAGCGGAATCTTCCGAAGATAAGGGTATTTTCGAAAATTATACTAGCACTTAAAACAATCGGCATAATGCAAGCCAATATTAAGGAATAATTTATCACAGTGATGAAAAATGTTAAAATTTGTCAGTTTTTAAAATGATCAGAAAAAGAAAAAAATTGGGAAGAAAAAATTATCAAAAAAAGCTGCAAGAATGCAAAACACATGATTCTACATATTTTGTGTATACTGAGAAATATTTCAGTTAAAAATATATAAATTATTTTGCTGTTTCACTTTTTGCACCAGTCAGTGTATAAGTAATTTAACAAAAAAATTGGTTGTCATGTAAGCAAGAATTTTAGTTTTACTTAGAAGATATTTCTTGCATAAATAAAGGTAGCACTTCTTGCTAAAGCGCGATATCACCAATTAACTCCATCTCAGTTGTCTGAGAATTCGAAAAATGTAAATAAGCATGTAAAATGTTTCTTCATTTAAACTTCCACCATATTAAAATAATTTTTGGTTCAATTCACTAATTGAATTTAAGAAATGATAACCTTGCTTTGTTAAACGTCGAGTTTCAGGACATAAAAATGATCCATGAAAAGATGTTACAAAATTAGACAATTATTTCATTACACGGAAAGAAAACGTGTTAATAGAACGTTGTTAAATGAAAATTGTAGTCGTCTTCATCAAAGTTTGTAATTCATTGTCACAATACATAAAAGAACTGTAAACATTTGCAGTAAAATTGTTGTAGTTATGAACAATTAATATTGTTTCACTTTTTGTTCCCTTACGATGGTAAAAGTAATCATTTATGTCAAAGTAATAAATCAACTATAACTTGTAGAAAATGACCACGCGGTCTTTGTTGAACTCAAACAAACATTGTACAAAGTACCTCATTGCAAGGATTTTAATAATAACAAGACTAATGGGAAATTCCGCTACAAATCGTGTGGCATTGGGAAATAATTGGTAGCAAAATCTGCTCCAGAATGTAGTAATAATTTTAATTCAGACGTACCTACATGCTATGCGCGCGCCGCGCGCTAGAATAAAGTCATCAGATTTGTATAATTAATTGTTGCTTTTGCATGATGGATTACGTTTAAATGTCATTTCATTTCATTCCCAAATGCCGCCCAGTCCAGAAAATCTAACACAGTCTTGTGATTTTGTTACAGTAACATTTATAATGTGAGTGGTGATTTTTATAAACATAACTAACCATGGACGATTTTGTTATCACTCTTAAATACTTAGTTGGACATTGCCTGAACTGAGCTATTTCGAGATGTTTTAATATTGCATAACATTACAGGGAATCTTTATTAATAACTTTTAGAACAGCAAAAATTAAGAAGGAAGTTTGCGTTTCATTAACCGAGGTGGATGTATAATAAAAGAATTGATTCCGTTACATGGTAGCACGAGTGGGTAAAGCGCTTATAGCTATTTACTCGGTACCCATTATCGAGGGTTCGAATCCATCCTGGAGCAAGTAATTTTATTTGTAATTTGTTTCGGATTAAGATGGGAGAGAACTGTCGATGCCCTAGATATGGTTCAGACTCCACAATAAACTGTAGGGCCTCGTCTTTCTTTACTCAACACAAAATTCTAGGATTTTCTGGGACTTACTTCGGTGATTTGAGAGGCGGTTAAAAAAAACATATAACAACAACGTTGAGATGTGGACAAATGTATTTAACTCAGTGTTGCCAGGTCAATTTTATTTTTATCAGTAGATACAATGTGTCCCGTCTCCAGTGGACACACCTTGATATTTCGGTTATTATTCGAGAGATTGATTTAAAATTTTTCTCTGTTATGAAACGCTTCAAGACGCATCTTTTTATGATTTTCAACATATTTTCAATTGTTACACCAACCCACTGCGTTCACTTAAACATGTGATTTTCCTATATTTTACTTATCGTTAGAGATACAGCAAAAATTATTAAGAAAAGTTGTTCAGAATCAAAAAATACCCATAGATACTGAGTTTCATCAAAATATGCGTATTTTGATATTTTTCATAAATTTTGCAATTATTCAGAAATTTAATTCTTCAGTATTAGACTTAAGCAAAGATTGCCGTGGAAACGGAAATAAAAAGTACTCAAAAGCAGTTTATTGTTAATTCAATCCATAAATGCAATTGCACAGTATTTAAGTACTTAAATGTAGCCTTTTTCAACTAAACCACCATCAATAGCAATACATTTCTCAATGCGTTTTTCGTTATTCCTTGCTACTTACTCGTCGTAGTTCTTGAACGTTAATTACTTGACAAGCTTATCTGATTCTATCACAAAACTCTTGCCTAGTTCGGGGTCTCGTTTTGTAAACTATTTGTTATGATGCCCAAAAAATAAAAATCAAGCGGGGTAATATCCGGAGATCTAGGAGGCCACTCGATTAAAGGACTGTTTCGCCCTATCCATTTTTGAGAAAAGTTAACATTTAAATCGCATCGTCGGAGAATTACTGAGTTGTGAATCGATGCTCCATTCAGTTGAAAGACATATCCCTTAGCACTGCCAGTGGAAAATCATTAGTTACATCCATTAATTCATTATTCAAAAAGTGTAGCAGCCTCATAGCATTTAAAGTTTGTAAGAAAAAGAAAGGGCCTATTATCCTTTTTCCTAAAATACCGCACCACACGTTCACTTTTTCAGAATACTGTCGCTTACAACTGATTACCCAATGTGGGTTTTCTGTTGTCCAATATCTACAGTTTTGCGAGGATATTACACCATTGGTGGTGAGTCGCTTCAAAATTTTTCCAAAAAAATGTCGATCATTAAGATAATTGCCTTGAGCCCAGAAACAGTATTCAAACCGTCTGTTCTCATCGCCTTCCTCCAAGGTGTGCAGAAATTTGGGTTTAAAAGGCTCAATTTGTATCGACGAGGGCACCTCCAAATTTTGTTACGAGTCAAATTCAAGTTTAATGCCATATCTCGTATGCTACTACGAGGATTGTCACTGAAAGCGTATAACACATTCTGCCGATTATTTCTTTTTCTTTTGGTTTTTATTACACTACCACTTTGGTTGAAAAGACTGTTTATTTTAGCAACAACTAAGTAACTAATTTGACGTGTTGGATGTCTTACATTAAATTCTCAAGCTACCTACTGCTCTGGTAAAGCGGTTATTTTCACCAGTAAGTCTAATTATCAACTGTTTCATTGAGACTCAACCACGGTTCAGCCATTGTGCAAGAGAAGAATTTAAAAAAACACAGGTACAAGTTTAACGTTTCTTATGACACTTGCCGTATTTTCTTGTTTCCACGGCAATCTTTGCTTAAGTCTAATATTTAGGAATTAAATTTCTGAATAATTGCAAAATTTATGAAAAATATCAAAATACGCATATTTTGATGAAACTCAGTATCTAGAGGTATTTTTTGATTCTGAACAACTTTCCTTAATAATTTTTGCTGTATCTCTAACGCTAAGTAAAATATAGAAAAATCACATGTTTGAGTGAACACATGGTTGTGTAACAATTGAAAATATGTTAAAAATCATAAAAAGATGCGTCTTGAAGTTCATAACAGAAAATTTGAAATCGATCTGTCGAATAATAACCGAAATGTCAAGATGTTTCCACTTGAGACGGGACACACTGTAGATTGCCATTTAAAAATTCAGTAGATTTCGGTATATTGCGGTTAACGTGTAATGCCGAAAGTAAATTCAAAAGCATTCTTTACTTAATATAAAATAAATTTTTATTCAGATAAACATAACTTACATTCTTACAATATACAACGGAAAAATTAACAGTAAACCTCCCAGTAAGTGTAATAAAAACGTAAAAACGATGTATAAAATTAAAAAATATACCTATAAAAAAAGTCAAAAAACATATACTCAGAATCTGTTAATATATTGTCATTGTTTTTTTTTGTACGTATCATTATTATGCAGACAAAAATATCTTCTGGGAAATTAACAGAGTAACACTTTTGGTTTCTAGTCTTAAAATAATTGTTGGTATGCAAATGTTCAACAATAGGTATATTTTTTCGAATTGATTTAACTGATTCAAGTGAATAAACTGATAGTAGTGAGCTTTATTGCACTCTGCTTTTCAGCTTTCCATAAAGTAAACATCTAGGATATGTAACTAAATAATTACAAAACACTGTTTTTTACTTGTTTAATTTCCACTTTCATTTTTAACTTTACGACTAGTTTTATGCTATCCGAACATTTTCAAGTACTCAGGTTACTTGAAAATGTCCGAATAGGAAACTAGTCGTAAAGTTAAAAATAAAAGTGAAAATTCGACAAGTAAAAAACAGTGTTTTGTAATTATTTAATTTCAAAATGGACTTTCACAAAGTAACGTCTCTTCAATTAACTTCTTGATCTAGGATTTTTGTATAGGTATGTATTGTAAAGTGTTGATATTCGACCAATCAAATTCTACATTGATTTTTATTTATAAAAACAAATCAGAAACAGAAATCGGTAGATATAATTCTATTTTCAGTAGTTCAGTAGACTAAAAACCAAATCAGTAGATCTATTGAAAATCAGGAAACACTGATTTAACTGTTAGTCAGTTGGGAATGCCACATGTGGGGAAACCCATAAAACATATTCTAAACTACATACAGTTCTCCATCAAGAGATGGCGCGTTGTATCACCTCTGGTTTTAATCCATAAGAACCTCAACGAATATTGGTAAGAGGAAAAGGGGATCACAATGGTCACATCGCAATACGGCACGGACCAATATTCTCTTCGTAAAATATTTGGGGTGGCATTACTTAATTACAGAGGATTATTCATTATAAATTACCCACCCTTTATGATCGTTATTATTGCCTATAGTAAATAAAAAGCTTTAAATAAAATAGCTTGCCATTTATAACATGCTAAATATTCTACTATTGTACGTAACGGTTATAATAATAACTTAATTTTTTCACTGATTTATGGAAATGTTGCTACAAAAGCTCACAATATATCTTATAACTTGTAGTGGAATAGTCAACAAAAACCTGAACATGTTCCAAACATACAAAAGTAAATATTATTACAAATTTTAGTAGCATCTTCAAAAATACATCAATCATTATAACCACATTTTGTAGTACAAATTTGAACATTGAAATTGAACCAGTCTCTCTTTTGCAAATTTTTAATAAGTTTGTGTTGCAAATAACCTAATAATTTGTAGTTTATTTTACCACAATTTCTTCTTGAAATTTACTTCAGTTTGTTGCTGTCCCTATTTGTATCGTAATTTATAGTAAAAGTCCATACATTCATTGTAGTATTTAAGACAATTTTTTTCTCGTGATTGCATGGCCCATTATATCAAAAATTTTCCGGGGGATCGAACAACGTAAAAACGTAAAAGAAAAGTTTTCATTCTTGGTTAAACCGGAAGCCATGCAGCATAAAGCATAAGCGACACGTTTAGCGATAGTCTGCGATACCCTGTATGTAGTTTTAAACAAAACTATTTTGCAAGACTAAGAACTAACTAAAATTACTGAATAGAAACAAAATTTGCACGTTAGGGGTATAAGTGTTACACACACACACTGATAAACGTATCTCTTCGCATCGGTGATTACTGATTGTCCTCTTATAGCGGAAATATGCTGACATTTAATAAATAATTATATGAAAATATACTCTTACCGCAAAAACCCATCAGAAGGGGCACCCAAACCCCCACTAGGAAGTAGCCTCGCTAACGGCCCCCCCCTAAACAGGCGGGCGGGGCGGGCCCACGGTCGACACGGTACGGAAGTAAAAAGTGCCCAGCCTTGCGGACCACGTGGGGCGGTCGCGTTTACCAACTCTAAACAATTTCCGACTACCAGCCAACCTTCTTAACTTGACCTACTTCCGATCTGGGCTGCTTCTCTCTGGGCGGTCGGTGTCGGCACGTCTGGTCGGTACTGACGGCAGCTACTGTTGTGGACGCTCTGAAAAATCCTAACTACTAAACTCTGCCAAACGTAGGAAGAAACCGGTGTCTCGCGGCAATACGTCACCTACGGACTTAGAAAAATTCCGATTAAATTTAAATACCTACCTTTATACCCACATACTTACTATGCTGGTCGGCGTGGTTCTTCAGTCAGCAGCTAGACGGAAACTAACTTGTCTGAAAAATCTCACGCTACTAACACTGTCAAACAAGAGGACGCGGTAGTCTCGCATTGCAATTACGCCTTACGGACTTAGATAATTCCGCAATCAAATTCATATACCTATGTACCTCTATACTCCAATACTTACTGTGCTGGTGCGTGGTTCTTCGGGCGCGGTCAGGCGACAACGTCTGAAAAATCTTCAGTCTCCAAACAAAGTAGGATGAGACGCGGTAGTCTGCGCGGAATGCGACTACGTCACCTTTTACGGACTTAGAATAATTCCGAATTAAATTTAAATACCCTATACCTTTATACTCACGAGATTACTTACTGTGCTAGTCGGCGTGGTGCTTCGGTTGGCGGCCAGACGGGAACTGTTTGTTTGTTTCCAGTCTCGGGGTCCTTCACGGTAGGGCGGGCACAGGAGTGCCGGGGCATTGCGCGATCGCGTTTCGCGATTCACGTACTGCCTGCAGCTCGGCTTGGAAGTTCAAACGGCACTACCTGTCTTTATTAACAACTATTATACTGACAACTCAAACTATTAAGGGCGCAGTACCTAATCTTGAACAATAAATAACCTAGTTACATAATTTAATTCTATAAATTTCACTTCGCTACACTTCATTGAAAAATTAATTCAATGACAGATACACAAGATCCACACAACACCCACACATACTAACGGAAACACCGTAGTAGTTTGTTAAATGCATTCAAAGAACGAAACTTAAAAGAATACTGAAAAATACGCGTCATGTTTAAAAAATAATTTGGTGTGGTTAGTGTACCCTTAAAATCAAAATGTTGATACCCAGGGGCAGTTCTAGACCCCCAAAAATTGAGGGGCCCAAGAAACAGGTTTGCAATAGTTATTTTCTTATTCTTATAACTCCATACATGAAAATATTAAACATTTTTGATTGACAAGAATGGTATTGCCATTAAAAAATAGTGACCTTGACCCCCATATCTTTCTCAGATAACAATGATACAAATTTCAAAATGATGTCATAATATGCATAAATGTATCTAATTTATACCCTCAATTTATTTTTTAGCATTTAATTTGAATTTACAAGGGCCTCGGACTTTACCCTATAGAGGCTCCCAAATTCGCTTCTCACTACAGAGATTTCGAAAACGGTAGGAGATACAGCATCGGTTAAATTGGGGCAAAGTTGCAGAATTTGGCGATCAGTAATATGCCGTTGAGAAATAGAAAATATCTTATGCTGTTCTTGAGATTTTGAAAAAAAAGTGAATTTTGAATTTTCGTTTTTATTTTTTTCTGGCTTTCTTATAATTTACAATTTAGCGTAAAAAGTTTTTTTTTATAAGCCGTTTCATCTTTTCGCGACCATCATCAAGTACGTTATTTTAAATTCGGACCTGTATTTTTTATTTTTTTTTTTGTAGCATTTGAAATTCAGTCTTCGTTGATGTACTAAAATTTTATGTTGCTAAACGTTTCGTAGTTGTAAAGCATCAGGGAGAAAAAATCACATTTGATGATGGTTTACGGCTACGAAATGTTTAGCATCATAAAAGGACCCTCAGGACCCCCCGTTAAACCGCCCCTGTTGGTACCCATTATAAAGGATTAATTGTACGCTCCTTTAAATCACTTCCTAATAGTTTTAATTTTATACGTTTTAATATGAATGATTCTAAACAATATTAAGCCTGGTCTCTCGTAGACTTAATCTTGGTTTACAAAAAGATGCCGGGCATACCGACTGAAGTTCGCAATGAAGGACGACCGAGTTGTACGCGTGGGACACCCCGGGAATTTCTACTGTGACTCAACCTCCCGCCCAGCGATGGGACCATGCACGCATCGTTGATATTACTATACGTGGTAGTCGACCAGTGTTGAAAAAAATGTGATACACCGCACGAATGCCAAGTAAACAAACACTTAAACGTTGCAGGAATTACAATAGTCCTCTGCGGCATGATTCGCATTATAATTGGAAATGTGAAAGTATTAAAAAAATGGCACCGATAAAACAATATAAAAATGATTCACAATTTTCAATTAGCCTCATGCCGACCTTCATACATTCCTTTTGTTCAGCGATACACAATGATCAATTTCCAAGATATGCAACGCTATTATATTCAAATTAGAATGATTTTTTTTTATTAAAAATGCATTCTGGCATCAATTTGGCATCAATGAAGCATTAAGTGACATTCCGAAGTCACCTATCATATTATTTTATGAATATACAAATACATAGTTTTTGTAAAAATACGTTATACAGGGCGTTTCGCGAGAAAATGGAAATATTTCTGAAGGTGCTGAATTATTTTAAGCAAAAAAGTTGATATGAACATGTGTCATATTCTGAATGATTTAGGAGATACATTAGTTTTTATTTGCAAATTAAAAAAGGGAGAAAAATGGTACGTTCACAATAAATTTTCGAAAATTGCTATGCATTTTGCAACTTGCCTCAAAAGATTGCGTATTGTTGCTCTAATTTTGTCTCTGCGTTCTTTTATTCGAGCAGCAGTTTACTGAAATGCGAGCAATTAGCTAGTCTCGCGTATAAAACTCGCTCTTCATCCATCCCCATAAACAATAATTTGAGAGCGTGAGGTCAGGAGACCTTGGTGCCCAATTAATGGGACAACCGTGGCCGAGCCATCGTCCCGGAAAATTTTCATTTAGGTGTTGGACTACTAACCGAGTAGAATGTGAACTTTGTCCTATGACACGATAGACTATGAGACGAATAACTGAATCAATAAGCTGATTATTGATGATACCGCACCATACATTTACAGAGAAGTGATTCTGAAAATTTGTTTGTACCACAGGGTTTGCACAATGGCATGAGGATTTTCTTCGGACCACCGAGAATTATTATGGGTACTGTTAATACCGTCATGGGTAAAAGTAGCTTCATCGGTGAATAGTATTAATAATAATCGGCGATTGTTATTTATCCACTGACAAAATTCTAGTCGCTTTGCAGTATCTCCTGGATGCAGGTGTTGGACACGTTGTACGTGATGATGGGTAAAATCCGTTCCTACATAATGTTCGCCATAACTCTTGTATGTGAAACATTTAAAAGCGTAGAAATTCTCCGTGCATTAATGTCTGGACTACGGTCTACTAACTGAATAATTCTTATCTGTTCATCAATATTTTGTAGATTTTCTCTTTCGGATGAAATACTAGCGCTGGGAAGTTTACCGGTATCATGAAGTTTGCTGAAAACTCTGGCGAACACTTTCCGGTTCGGAAATGTGTAACAGCGACTTATAATTTCCATTGCAAAAACCGTAGATATAGACCATATCGGTTTAATCACCATGTATAATGACGTGTGAAATTTTTAACAACACATCATCTACAATACTGATAACAAATTGTCAACAGTACTGGACATCTTATGACTTATGATATTTATTATTTACAAAAAATAAAAACACAGCCTTCTTGCAGTTTTATTCAAATTTTAAATAAAAACTGATGTATCTTTTAAACCATTCAGAAGGACCTATATTCATATGAACTTTTTTCTTAAAATAACCCACTCTAGCACCTCCAGATATTTTTCGTTTCTCGTGAAACACCCTCTATGTTCGGTATTACGTACTTTTTTTTATAAAATTCAGTTAAATGCGGTGAGTACAACAAATATATCCATCCTTTCACCAAAATCAAAAATTCAAAAGTTCTCAAGTCATCCGTAATTATTTTGTTATAAAAGGTACGGCACGAAAAATGAACAAAGATGTTGAAACACGTAAAACTATTATTGCAAGCACTTTTTTATGTTTTTTATTCCTCTCGTGAACCTATTGTATTTTTTTTTATTTTTAAAAACACCTTAAATCAATATTTATGGTATTTTCACATATTTAAGGGTCTTCGCCCAGTATCCAACTTAAATCTATAAATCACTATTATAATTGTTCAGTTAGTAATATTAAAAAACGAAAACAAATGATTCATTCTAATTACCATATAGATGTAATATGTAAAATTACAGGCAATACTGATGCGTATTTTTTTATTAATAGGAAATATGACTATCTAGTTTCATAAAATGACACCAAATAAAATATATGTATTTCTTATTAATACAATAATACGCATCAGTATTGCCTATAATTTTATATACTAAATATGGTATTTAAGATAAATTACTTGTTTTCAATTTTTGTTCCATCAATAGAAAAATGTTTAACAGCGATTTAAAATTTGATATTGGTAATCATGGCAACGAGGGCGTGTTAATGCAATCTTAATGTACGTATGAAGTATATTTGTATTTTCATGATACTTCTTTAAAAAAGATACTTAATTCTATTTTTGTAATGGGGTCATTGGTACAATTAATAAATAAATTTACCTGCACTAAGAATTTATATACTCATGAGTGTAAGGAGAGAAAGTTTTATAACTTATTTATTAGGTTATTTCACACTTTTCTTGAGGCTAATTTAATTTTTTTTTTCAATACTGTTGATTGACAAAGCCCTTTTATAATAAAATTTCCCTTTTGCTCCTATGGCGTGTGAGAAATAATTAATCCCGTGTAATTAGTTATACAGCCGGTGTGTAATTGGTTCGGCAGATTATTTCGATTTGCTATCGTCATTTAATTGTGGAACGGTTATCATGCGCTCTCCTTCTCTTCTTCTTCTTTTTGCGACTCATTAAATCCGGCTGTATAATCTCTCGAGTTCTTTGTGTTTTGACCGGAATGTGTTAATCGCTGGGAAAGGTCACGATGGAAATCGGTTCCAAAGCCACACAGCTACTGTGTGAAGATCAGTGGCGTCCTTTGCGTTGATATATTCCTAAAATAAACAATAGTACAGTAACCCCATTTCACACATTGCTTGAGGACATATGTTTTTAAATAATTCTTTACAGGAACAATTATTGGATCGATTTGTTCATTACCTATTGGCGATTTACAAGGTTGTATTATCGAGCTTTTCGATATCTTCTTCGCTCGTTAAGCTAATGGCATCATATTTGAGTAATCGGAAACAACACGTTTCAGTAAATAATTATATATCTCATGAGTGCATTGCAACCTCTGGTATGCCTCAAGGGTCTAATATAAGACCCCTGCCATTCCTAATGTTTATCAATGACATAGTTGATAGTGGAAACGAATGCAAGATTTTATTGTTTGCTGATAACATTAAATTATTTAAAGAAGTATCTATTGATGTTTGTCTAAAGCGAGTCAAATATAGACAAAGTATATCAATGGTCAATTATATTAGTAGACTCCCATTTAATGGCGATAAATGCAAAACTATGACTTTCGCACATATAAGAAGTCCAGTTAAAGTTAACTATTCAATGAACAATGTTACCTTGCATCTTGTGACTGACAGCACAGATTTGGACATAATATCTGATACAAATTTACGTTTTACACGCAATTTTGAGGACTTACCGTAACGTAATTTTGGGTTTGTATTACGTAATTGCAAAAAAAAAACTTTGTTGAATATTATAGTACAGTCTGGAATCCTTATTTATATTAAATACATTCAAGCTGTGGATTACATAAAAAATATATATATAACTTTTTTTGGCTTATCGACGTGTGCTTTTTAGTGTCTATTACCTATATAAAATTGTCAACTCAAGAATATCTGATGAGTGCTTACTCGCTTCTATTAAGTTCTGTATACCTGAGCAAAAACACGTTTTAATAGAACTTTAACAAAGATTAATCGCAGCAGAATTGTCTTGTCAATTCTCAAAACTGTTGCAATATTTTCAATAAGTCAAAGCTTAGCATTAAGGCTAATCTCAGGAAACACATATAGGACAACTTGCTAATTGCTTGAATTTTTGTACTTTATATTTTTTAACTATTATGTTTTCGTTGTTTTTAGTATATGATGGGTTGGGTTAGAGTTAGCTGGTCACGACTATTTTAGAGGCACCACCTACGATGGGCATTGTTGCCACAGATGACTAAAACGGAGCGTGGACAGTTAAATGGATATAACACTGAATTTTAAATACATATAACAGTTTATCCTCTGTATTACGTTTATGTGATGATATATTATTTTTGAACTGTTTATATTTTCGGTATTTATTACTACTCCCGTCTACAGACTTCAGAATTTTTGAGTGTTAGAAGACTAACCTTAAACAATACTTCGATCGAGGAGTACAATTTTTTCTGAATATCTACCACTTTCGTTAAATACTAATATATTTGTACGTGTATATATATATTTTTGCCTCTTTTGTTGACTGCTCAACCCACGCCGTCACTGCTACCACGCATTGATTACCTGCTACACAAGACCCACCAAGGCAGGATATAATAATCGTGGAACAGCCGGACGCTTTGCAGAGTAAAGTATTTAGATTAAGCCATAAATTTTGTTCGACTGTGTATTCCTTCGATGTGCAGAAACGCTTACTCGTAGATTTACTAAATAAGAATTATATTAAAATAAATCAAGAGTTTTTAGAGCGTACAGTTCTTGAAAATTTGTATAATAAACTTTTGGTCAATATCAGTGATATTCTTTCTGTAAAATGTACGGAACAATAATTTTTATACACCAAATTTAAAACTACTACGAAAATCAATGCTCAAAGAACAAATTTATGACCAGCACTTAACTCTCTTATCAGAAAGTAAAAAATTCCTATGATCCTGAACTAATGATGTTTCTTTTTATTTCAAGTTAGCTGATAATGAATGACTAAATAACGTTATCTATTCGTTGATCAAAATTAATGAAATATTTTAATACTTTAAAACAAAGAACTGTATAAAAAAATATATAACATTTCTGCCGTTGTAGCTGGAAAGGTTTGGGAAAAACAAGTAACCTCCCAATTCACCCCCTCAGAGGATGTTTTTGAAAAAAATTACTTCTTAGTGGGTGGCACTTGAGATACATCCATTTAAAATTTCAAGATTCTAGCTCTTACGGTTTGGGTCTGCGTTGATGAGTCAGTGAGTCAGTGAGTTAGTGAGGACACTTAACTTTACATAAGTTATATATTTAATTTGGAAGAAAAACTCTAAGCGTAATATATTTAAAAAAATTATTAAACTTCGGCTAATTGATGTGCCGCGAAAACTGCAGCGACATCATATTGGTAGTTAGCTATGAAGTGATATGCTGGACAGAAGAAGAGGAACAAGTTGACAATAAACAAACTAACCTCATCTCTGATCTGTCATCTGTCAAAAATTTAATGTACGTTTAACTAGAGGTATGTTAATTAGTATTGCTGGAAGCAGATCTGAACAGTAATAGCATAAAAACGCCGTTCATTTGTGTCGAGGCAGATGATCTTATTTTGTTCATTTATTGTATTGGGCAATCTGCTAATAAATCAGTAAAATCGCTGGTTTTCTGCTAGAGATCAAAAGGTCGAGTAATAAAATTTGAGCAGGAAACATAACTCCACTTATTAGAAATATAAAATGGTCTCAAAAAAATATTAAGATAATTATTAAATGTAACTGTGGGAAATGTTATATCTGCGATCTGAAGGTAGTTGAAATTTGTAAATGAAAAATACATTTCCATTACATTTCTATGTTATAAATATGCATTATCTATTAACAGTAATTAATGATTTTCTTTTTATCTATAACATTTTTCTCAAAATTTGAAAAAAAAAATCCTGTATAAAAAAGGCACCTTTTCCCCTGTTTGTGTCTACAGGGCCATTAGATTTATCCGTTTGCAAGTTCTGTCAACTTTCAAAATAAACTGCTCATACATATATTATTTTTAAAATCAACTAATTCTAACAACACTAATAAACAAATCTTTGCAGTGTTTAGAGTTTGGTGTAAACATTTTCTTATAGTTGACCTGTGGTTTTCTTATTGTTTATTAGCGAAAATCAAATAAACGAATAATTCAAGAATTTTCCTTGGATACCAAGAAATTTGTATGATTTTCAGGAATCCTTTTTTTCCCTTCTTCCTCCAACACTAGCAACGAGTTTCTAACTTCGCAGCCATCTTTCGTTGTTTTATGATTAACTTCTCTGTGGACTGTTATGGTGATGTCATCGGCGTTTACAATGCATATATTTTATTAATTTATACTGTAATATTATAAGATTTTATTTTCAAATTTTAGAAGTTTCTAATGATTTTTTAAGACGAAATGTTATTGTTTCACAGATTCTACTAAAATTTTTATTTAGCGCAACAACCGAATTGTGCAACGTTTGATAGTTATATCTAACGAAAAGTTTATTTTTTCAATTTTGGGGAAAAACACAAGAAAGGTTCTACATAATAATCTGCTTTATGTTTTTTTTAAAAATATGTCGCCGACGTATAATTTAAAAGTTATAATCAATAAACTACATTTAAGACACCATTTTCTTATGCAATGTTATCTCGAATGTTACATATACATCTACATTTTATATACAATATTATGTTTAAATTCATGATTGTGGAGCCTAAGACATAAAATGGCACTCCGCGTCAAGAACTGTCAGCTACGAGTCCGGATGGAAAATGCAAACTCATACCAATTACATCACACGCAACTTCCTGCTTTTGATTCTACTAAAACTAATTTCCCACAATTGCACAAAAGATGTGGGTGGTGTGCGGTTGCAAAATGAGTAGACTAAAATTTACGACGATTTGTGGTTACTGCCACAATCAGTCTTGCTTATCTTCAAATCCATCCAGCTAATGAGAATCTGTATGACAGTTCAACATAAGGACATCATAGACTGCTTCTAAGAAAATGAGTCTTTGCCACTTCCGAAATTCCAACTTTGGCTAGAAGACACATTTATAATTAATAACGACGATCAATTTGAAGAAATCAAGACGCAATCTAACCGTAATAATAATATTCCGGTATGAAATCTAACAAGAGGAAGTCAAACGTGCAAGTTTCCGATTCTAACGAAACTTCGTAAGCTTGTAGTCCTCAATACAAAAAACTATTTGTCCAAATAATAGAGCGTTTCCACGTGAAGTACAAAAAAAAAAATGGAAAAGAAAAAGAAAAAATTGCAATGGCCAGGAAATTGATCCAGCTATCTAGCGCCTTGGTCACTGGGCAATCTGCACCTCGTGGCAGACTAAATATTCCAAAGCCTTATAAGCTGAACGCTGAATATTCAGAGACCTGTTTCTCGGAAATGTTTGAGAGGCGCGCCCTATTATTTCGATAAATATTTTTTTGTACGAGATCACGCAATTTCGTTCAAATCGGAGATTTGACCATCTGACCCTCCCCTTATAAGTGCTATAATGGTGGGCTCGGATCAAGATATTCGTCCTAAATCAGTTTACCAACCCAGTGATTGACAAGCCAAATACAAAGGGCTTTCAACTTAGGTTGTCTTAGAGCACAATTCTCGAATCTACAACATTAATCCTGCAAGATGTGGGGTCATTGTACTTAATTTGTCGACACAACTTCCTTGGAGCTCATCGGGGAAAGGTTGACTTGAGTAACCCTCAAAAAAATTATATGTCAAAACAATATACATTCGGTACACTGTGGGAGTATAAAAAAGGGCGATGTTCAACTTAT
The DNA here is from genome assembly GCA_029963845.1 of Rhamnusium bicolor. NCBI lineage: Eukaryota > Metazoa > Arthropoda > Insecta > Coleoptera > Cerambycidae > Rhamnusium > Rhamnusium bicolor. The sequence continues at coordinate 49,382 of JANEYF010004454.1, forward strand.
TGCTAGTACTCGTTAAGCTCAACTCCGATAAATTAATACATAGCAAAATAAAATTATGAAAAAAATTGTGGAGTCCATTTATTTGGGCTACCCCTAAAGAATTATTTACTCCATACCTATCTCTCGAGTAGTGTAGAATTCAGTACGCTACTATCCGTCAACAACACGTTGAACATGTTTTTTCTTGGAAACGGTTGCATTTTTGAAAAAATAGTACGTTGTATTTTTGATAGAGAAAGAATAGTACTTCAACTCTGAGTCTATTTCTATTCCTTTAAATTATTGCTCAGAATATTTCTAATAAATTGGATATAAATAATAAGGTTTTACGAAAGCATTCGCTATTTTCATGTTGTTTGTACCTTATATTAAATAAAGGCATTTTAAAATATTCAGATTATTAGTATTTTTCAAAACTAAAGTCCAATATTCGGTATAATAGATTGAAATTAAATGGTAAAAATTTTTTTTTACATACATATCTTCCTAAATACAGTAAATATCGTAAATAGCAAAATTATCAAATTTATTCAACAGCATATTTTGACCATTTTTCATCATCTCCACCTTGCTTTTATTTATTTAAAATTGATTAACAAATATTTGTAGTGTCCCCTTTTCCCATACATAACCGGTATAACAACAAAATTCAAACTGTAATTTTGAATATTTATTTGCGGATGCTAAATGTAATAAATTATTCGCCTGAGTGAATGGAACAATTTTTTTAACATCAAAGGAAGTACGTCATACTGTGCGAACCCATAACTAAATCCCCTGGAATGCATCGTAAGGAATTTAATTGAGACAATAAAGGCGATAATAAACCGCTTTTGCTGTTTTTACCTCTTTTTATAGATTATGAGAACATTATGCAATTTTAAATCGAGGATGCATGTCTTGTGCATCTCGTCTGGTATGTACTTGTGCAACAATTTAGAAAATAACTAATTTTCTGATAATGGACCATTGACGTTTTTTCGAATTCGAAAAGTTGCACAACTCGTCTAATTAATAAAACTAAGTGTTCTTCATAAGTTAGAAGCATTTATTGAGTCGAATTGATTGGAAACAGATTTAAATCAGTTTTTTGGGTTAAAACAAATTTGTTGCATTATTAATATGAGTTATTACCACTGCCCTTATTGCGGACAATAGTGCATTATGTGCTTTTTTCTTATCTGTGGCAGCGTGTTCATCTGCAGTGGTGTTTTTCGATTACTTTGGTATATTTTATATGTTACTTTTACTGTCTAGTTTACAACCTGGTGCGTCATTTGGCAATATTTGGCTTTTGGTTATATTTTATTTGTAACTTTTATAAAATGTTGTTTAATATTTTAGCTATATTTCTATTAGTATTGACACTGTTTAACTTTTATTGTTGTCAAAACCAGAGTTGTAAACTTTCACTCAAGTATTGAAATATACAGGGTGGGGAATAGTGCGTCCGACTTCGATATGGCAAGTTCTATGATAGCTATAAACTTGATTTAAAAACATAAACTAGGCAAAAAGTCTATAACCGGAAATTATTTTCGAATATACGGGGTGATCCAAGACCAATCTACAGGGTCAACTAACATTTTTCTAAATGGAATGTCATTTATATCAGAACATTTATTGAAACTTCTTTTTTGGCCTCCTTCCACTTTTGTATTACCATTGAATCTCTCCCAACTACTTGGATGTAATGATTTTTTGTTGAAATTATGCCATTTACACGTGTAGGTATATTAAAAAAATCACTACAGTCACAATTATTGATTTAAAGAAATAATACGTTAGTACCAGTTATGAAACATCTGTGTGATGACACTCAGACATTTTCACTTCCTAAAGTATACAGGGTGGTCAAAAATAATTTTTAAATTTATAACTGTTTGAACTGAATTTTCTCAATTCTTTCAAATGGAACATCCTGTATATATTTGGACGATGTGATGTAGAATTGAATAACGAAAATTTTTTGTGTGTACATCCCTATGGCTATTTGTAACCATTTTCGATTTATTGAACAATAACTGCAAAATTCAGCAATAAAAATTAAAAAAACATATATTTTTTTTGTAATTCAAGAGAGGATATTATAAAAAGTGCTCCATATATTGCCCACTTTGATTGCGACTTTGGAATGAGGTTTCTATTATTCATAAAATTGCCGAAGTGATACTTCTAAAAGCATTTATTATCATTTCCTTCAAATTTTGGATTATTGTTGGTGTGATGTTTTTATGGACATCACGTAACACGCTTATTAATTATTATAATACCTTCTCTTGAATTATTTGAAAAGCACCCTCATTTTCAATTTTTATTGCTGAACTTTGCAGTTATTGTTCAAAATAAATTGAAACTTGTCACAAATAGCCATAGGAATGTACACTTGATTCCAAAAAAAAAACTGGTACAACTCTTGTAATCGAAAATTTTAATAGTTTAGTAGTGTGCATATGTCTGTAAATAGGGCTGGCCAGGCATGTCGAGAGGGGGGTGGAGAAGAAGTGATTTACCCCGGACCTGGGTTTTTTGGAGGAGATCGGTTTTCTTTTGTGTTTTTAAACTTATTAAACCTTTCTCTTTTATTTTATTCAAATGGAATTTTAAAAAATAATTAGAAAATAACTTTTTCAAAACATTTTCAAGCCTGCCATATTATTGTTTAAAAAAATAATATTTGTTACGGATAATTCTACTAATGGTTGTAATTAAAATACTAACTGAATAATGATAATTCTATTTTTAAAATAAGAACACAAAAATACCACTTGAGATTCAAAAAAAATGTAAACAATGCAAACTGAACATAAAAATACAATAAAAAAATAAAATAAATGAACTTCAATTACGTAATACAGAATTAACTAATATTTTGTCATTGCTCCATTAGCGTCTAAAACTGCCTGAAGTCTTGCAGGCATGGACAATATCAGATTTCTTGGGACAAGTTCTCCCAAGCGTCTTCAATTATCCCTTCCAATTCTTGGGCATTATTTGGATGGTTATTTAATTTTCTTATATGTTTCACCATTAGTCCCCATACATTTTCAATTGGATTTAAATCCGGACTTTTAGATGGCCACGGTAACAACTCTATGTTTTTATTAAAAAACCATTGCCTGACACGATGGGCCGTATGTATGGAGCAGTTGTCTTGTTGGAAAATAAAATTATTTTCCGGAAACACCTCTATTACTGACGGCAACATAATATTGTCTAATATTTCAATATATTTAATGGAATTGAGATAACCACCACTGTTCCAACACACACCTAACCCATTTAGGCTCATCCAAGCCCAGACATTGACTGAAAACCTTCCTAATATTTGTGGATCGAAAGTATATTTTTCGTCGTATCTAGTGGAAGGAGGCCTATTATATACGCGAACATGTCCATCGTTACAGGATTTAAAAACCTTTTCGTCAGAAAGGACAACTTGTCCCCAGAAGTTTTCATCATTGATTATATAGTTGAGTGCAAAAATAATCCTACCCTGCTTCTTTTCTTCTGAAAGTTTGTATCTTTTAGCCGCTGAACAACTCTTCAAGTCGCTTTGTAGTTTTATTCTTCTGCAAGCAGTAGATACCGAAGCAGGGAAATTTGTCTCTGGAATTGCATTTACTGCAGTCTGAAAAGGGTTTTCTATTAGGTAATTTATAAGATTTTCATCTTCTTGATTATTGCTCTTTCTGGGCCTACCGGAACCAACTTTACGGGATACCGTTTGGTTGGTTTCCCATTGTTTTTTAACACTCATTATCGTGGTTTTACTCACATTGTATTCAGCAGCAAGTCTTCTTATGGACCAACCATCTTCAATTTTAGAAACAATTCGAAATTTTTGAATATCTGTTAGATGTCGAACCATTTTTAATAATGACGCCACTGATTAACGTCAAAGTGACATTTGTAAGATTATTAATATCAATCAAAGAACGAATGATTTACATAGCTAAAAGAAAGTGTACCAGTTTTTATTGGAATCAAGTGTACGTACAAAAAATGTTCAATTTTCAATCCTACATCACATCGTCCAAAATATGCAGGGTGTTCTATTTGAAAAAAATTGAGAAAAATTCAGTTCAAAAAATTGTAAGTTTAAAAATCCTTTTTTGGCCACCCTGTATACTTTTAGGAAGTGAAAATGGCTGAGTGTCATCACACAGATGTGTCATAACTGGTACTAACATATTCTTTCTTAAAAACGATAGTTGTGATTGTAGTGATATTTTTAATATACACGCGTAAATGGTATAATTTCAACAAAAAAAAGTCATTACATCCAAGTGGTTGGGAGAGAGTCAATAATAATATAGGAGCGGAAACAGGCCACAAAGGGGTTTCAAAAAAATGTTCTGATATACATGGCATTTCATTTAAAAGAAAGTTACTTGACCCTGTAGAATCGTCTTGGCTCACCCTGTATATTCGAAAACAATTTCCAGTTATAGACTTTTGTCAGTTTACTAATGTTTTTAATTCAAGTTTCTAGCTATCATAGAACTCGTCGGACGCACTATTGCCCCACTCTGTATGTAAATTAGTGTTACAAAGGCTTTGCTTTATTTCTTAAGTCAGTATGTGGTAAACACATAAATATATATGAAACTCAAAATAAGCATCAGCAATTATTATCTAGCCTACTTATAGGACATTGAAATTTAAATGCAAACCTTCAATTATACAGTATTTTCAGTTTAAAACCAACACAATCGCTTTTCCAGTTTTTAGCATAGGATGTACTTTATCCTTGTTGTCAATAATCTCAAGTTATTATTATAATTATTAAGATTAAACAAATAATAACTGGTAGCGCTCAACAAAAACAAATAAAAAATAGATTTAATTCTGCTTCCACCGTTGGGGCATTCTTTTGAAAAACTATCACATATTAAATAATTTGAATAGGCAATTAAAATACGAACTTGTGAAAAATTTTTGAGTCAAATTTAGCATGTTCAAGGTGTTAGTATTGAATATAACACATAAAATCTCATTTAGTTTAGTGTATTTTGCAAAAATAAAAACAATCTTCATTTTCTACTTTAATCAAATTTTAGAAAATTGACAAAACATATCAACTATGCACGATAACGAGGACTGAATATAATACTTTTGTTATCAATTTATAAAAAGTGAAAGTAAATACGTTTATTACGTATGTTTATCTAGACTCTCATATTCAATTTACTTTTACCTTTCTTAGAGCTACCAAGTACACAACTTTACGATACGATCAATATTTGTTAATATTTTTATTAATAATAATGATCTCATTCCGTTAATATTTTCCTGTTTAATTTAATAGGTAAGAATTTATTTTAAGAAAAAAACCAGTTGGTATGGATGAAAAATTAAAACATTAATGTTAACTTTTTTGACATCAGTTTTATGTTAGTCCATCGAATTTAAATTAATTATATGTTTATAAATATTTTAAATTATAAACAGTATAAACACAGTTCATTTACCTAGAAAAAATAATTCACTTGTCTATCTTCCTCAATGGCATGTAGATTCTTATACACAGTTTTTTTTTACATCAGAGCTGTTTGTGGATTGAAAGTTTAAAACAAAATGTAGAAACGTAAAAAAAATAAGTAAAAAAATTAAAGTTTAGTTGCAAAACTAAATGTTATTTGATAAAAAAAAAAAACAAAATCGATTTGTTTCAAAGCTGTCGGTGTTGTTCTTTTCAAATAAAATGTTCACGTTTTTTCTAAATCGAAATGTAAAAATCTACATCTGCATCTGTTTATAACGGTATTCATGGTTTAAATTGGGCTGCTCACACTTTAATCCGGTCAAAGTAGACATTTCAATTTACAATAATTCGCAGAGGTGAAAATTGGTACAGATCTTGGGAACACTATTACAAATAAAATGTCAAAAATCCCCATCGATCCCACGTCTGCTAAAAAAGTTATTCAAGGTCAAAGGTAAAAAATATTGTTTTTTTTTGCATTTTTCTGGTAAACGGTAAGTTTTATCATAAAAATAGGTCAGACAAAAATTGTAGATCATGAAATTATCTACAAAAATTGTTCTTATACTTTTTTTTCCTAAGAATCACTATTCCTGAGAAATCGCGATTCTAAAAGTTGAAGAAGTCGTATTCTACATAATATGCACACATTTCCGCACCACCTGTGAGGTAGTGTACTTGGCGCATTTTTTTTTAACGTGGTGTTCCCGGTAGGCATACTCCACGATCTATTGTGAATGAGTTATGTTAAAAAATATTCTATTAACTAAAAAATGGTACTATTGGAAATGATTTAAGTGGCTCGAATTATTGTTGATTTCGGGAAAATGTAGTCTGACTGATAATCTTCAAATGCTAGTTCAACAGTAATGTCTTCTTAGCTTTCTTCTTCTTCTTGTTCTTCTTGCTGGATATCTGAAAATTGTTCTGAAAAGATGCATCAGTTGTCTCCTCATTGATATCATAAAAATCTTTATCTGATGCATTTGATTCAACACTGGACAAGACTGGCCTTGACAATTGGTACATACTGGTGAACAAAATAATCCGACTTTTTTCAGCCACATTTTGCACTACAACCTTTTTTGCAATTGCAAAAAACAGTGTTAAGAAGTGTTTCCGGAGCAGATGGGAGTAAAGTTTGAATTGGCTCCAAAGTATTATCTATTAATTTCCAACCACAGTCTTCTGGGTCCAGTTGATTGCCTAGCCATACTTGAACTTGATAGTATACTCGATATAAGTGTTGATGAGCAGAAGCAGATGTTGGAAGAAGACAAGATAGTTGTACTCTTTTATTGTTCCGTGTATTTTTTACAAAACTTAAATATCTATACTTGTCTAAACAAACAATTTTTTTTGGAGCTCCATATAGAGTAAGAAGAAAGCGAATCCCGTTTGTGATGATGTCTTGTGGAGAAGAGTCACCTCCTGGACAATAGAGTAGTAGACAGATGTTGCTCAAGGTTATACGGACAAATGAAGTTAGGGGACTGAGTTTCTTTTATGTGTATATTCTCAAAATCGTATAATTTGTATGTATAATTCACACAAACCAATATTTTTACTTATATTAAATATCCGATGATGTATTTAGGCGGTAAAGCGTGCATATTATTGTTTTCGATGTTTCAGATGATGATAATTCAGGAATGGTGATTCTTAGGAAAAAAAGTATAAGAACAATTCTTGTAGATAATTTCATGATCTACAACTTTTGTCTGACCTATTTTTATGATAAAGCTTACCGTTTACCAGAAAATGCAAAAAAATCAATATTTTTGACCTTTGACCTTGAATAACTTTTTTTTTTAGCAGACGTGGGATCGACGGAATTTTTGACATTTTATTTGTAATAGTGTTCCCAAGATCTGTATCAATTTTCAGCTCTATGCGAATTATTGTAAACTTACTACTATTTTTTTAACTACTTTGACCGGATAACTAAAAAAAAATGATAGTAGCACGATAACTTTCAAGTAGTTCCTTTTATATTTTATGGAATAATGAAGGAAAAACCCAATAAGTTATTTGCTTTTATGCGAATTAATTTTTTTTATTATATTATTATTATTATTATTTGATACAAAACAAATATTTAAAATAGTAGACATTTTAGTATAATGTAAAATAGTTTTACAATAATAATTCATGTTCATCATAATATCTGAAGCTGTTTAACTTTGCCTAATCCCGATCAGTAGAGTATTCCACAACGCGATAATCTTAGCATATGGCAAGTCACACCGCGGGTAATGAATTTTAAGTGGTTTGAAGGACGCTTCAAAAGAACCGGTGGATGTTTAACCAATTTATGAGATAATATTCAACGATGCGCATAATTTACTGACTCCATTAAAATGCGTGTTAACATTAGTAATGCGCGTAATTTGTATTTATACTTTAAATATGGGACAGCACAGCAACCAAAATACAAATTTGTATAAAAAAAGTGTAATACAGCTGTGAGGAAGTAAACGAAAAACGGAAACCACGAATATCGCATCAATTGAATCGTTTATTTCTGAAAGGGCCTAAGTGATATTTACCAATTTGGAAAAAAACAAAAAAACATTCTAGTATGGTTAAAACTAAAATTTTTAGTTCTTTTCAATTTTTAGTATTTAATAAATTTTAAAGACATATCCACAATAGTTATTATATCGTCTTACATAGTTTTTTTGATTAAAATTAATAAAACAAAAATTGTGACATAGGTCCTTTCAGAAACAGTAAAAAAAATTTTAAATTTAGAAAGCATTTATTTCTTTAATAATGAGATGTGTGTGTTTATTTGGAATACTTTATTCACAATAAACAAAAAATAAGCACATAAAAATATTAAAAGGTAATAACATGAATGAGTGAAAAAAAAAACTTTTTACTGTTTATTCATTCGGATCTATTCGATTTTAATTTTTTTGTCTTCCAAGTGATGATAATCTCATAATAAAAATCTCTCTGTGTGGTTCGGGTACCCACTATACTAAACATTTTAGATAATTTATCTACGAGTCCAGAATGGCATCAATGCAGATTTACTGGCCATTCCAAGTAATAGAGTTTTTTGCTTGGACAAAGAAAACAGGAAGCTGGACTCTCGAAAACTTAATACAAAACAAAGTGGTCGTGCTTTTTCTTAGGATGTATTTCATCTAGAACACTTGGTATATTATTAGGTTTGTTCTTAGAAACGATTTGTGATAGTTTTCTGACTATAGAGATGCAATTATTACGAGAGCTCTGCAATAACAAACGTTCTAGTTGAACAAGCACATCTCTACAACAATGTGCGCATGCTTCTGACAGTTTCAAACGGTTGGAAACTGCTCTAACAACAAACCTATTATCATTCCCTCCATTACATTCAGCCGAACTAGGCATTTTGGTCGTTACAATCGCACAAAAATGGTATCATACACCCTTTCATGCGCAAGTTTTAAAAACCACTAAACACATAAATAAAATCAAAACATCTATCAAGGTCATTATTGAAACGGAGCTAAAAACATGCCTGATTTTCACATCGTTAATGTCTAAAAAGACCTAATTTGGTAAAGTTGGGTCCTTTCTGCACTAAACGATTATTTAATATCATCATATTTCACTAAATAAGAATGCAGTGTAGTTTCTTTTTGCATCAAATCATCAAATCATAGATTTTGCTTTCTATCAAATCCAAAATCACCAAAAATACACTAAGACCCTTTCAGAAATAAACGATGCAATTATTTTGAAAGTTGTATCCTCATCCACTAACAATGCATTGTTTGAAACACCCGTTTTTTAATCAGAACACCAAATGTCAAATCGTTTTAAAATCGCACATTGTGGCGCTCTAATAACCAAATTAATGAAGTAGTGTGGTTCTTCATAATTATTATTAACGGGGAACATATTTTAAAAATATTGAGGTAAAATGTTTGAATCTAGTGAAGATCAATTATTATTGAAGTGTTTGTAGAAAAATTAATGGCAAATTTAAACGCACGTAACTATTGAACTGTACAACCCAGAATCATGAGTGCACTAGAGGGTTATTCGGTTATAATAATATCCACTATCTAGCCCCACTTTCGGTCTTTATTCGCTACATTCACTTAGTTTTGATGTTAATGAGAATTGTTATGAAACACTGCGGTTTTTGGCTTTAAATGTTAACCATAAAAATTTAGGTGACTTTGGGAGTACAGTCAAAGTTTTTACTTATAACATGATATAAACGCCACTTTAAATTGAACTGAACTGAGGATTTAGGTAAAACCTTTGGCACTTCAGACAGTACCTCCAGGGCGGATCCAGAAAAAAATTAATAGGGGGCACATAATAAAATCAACTCATAGAATATTGAACAAGATTTACAGGAAACAACTACTTAACGGACAAAAGCCCCAACCTGCATTGAATTAAACCTGTTAGTCTTGTTATATTCTCGTCAGACGAGAACATAAGTTCTAAACCGGTCTATGTCTAGTGAGGAACTGAAAAATGATCTTACCTACCAAACAAGACTTGCAGGTTTAATTCAATGCAGGTCGGGACTTTTGTCCGCTGAGTAGTTGTGTCATGTAAATTTTATTCTGTATATAGATTAGCCCACCAAGGTTAGAGATCACAGCTCTTGGTACCTGCTTTGCAGGTCGCTATCAGTCACTAAATCATCATTGATGTCTGACTGGTAGTAGCACTGACCACCAGAGGGATACATTTATCACTAAGCCTGGCCAAGGTTATTAATCCTACAGAGACGTACTGGGTATGCATCATATCATAATACTTGAGTAAGTACAATAATAAAAACAAAAAATATTTTATATATTGTGAAGTATGTTTTTGTCCTATTTCGTTCGCTTTAAATTCTTTTTTTATGTATTTCCTTATATTTTGTAAGTTTAGTGCTGCATATTATTATTAAACTGTTAAATGACGTTCACACATGTACATTGTATATCTAAGTGATAACTAATAATAAATAAATAAATAAATAAATAAAATAAATGGAAATAAATTTTATTAATATTGGTACACTTTATAAAAATATGTACAAAACTCACCTTCTTAAGCAGATTTATGAAGTAGCTTGGTTGTCGTTATCACAAACTGGAGCACTTCTATAACTGTGTAGCATCAGATATGTTTCTGCAGTTGTCTCAGTAAGCGATGTTCGCTGTGGTGAAAAAATATGTTTGTATTTTGAAAAAGACCGTTCGACATCTACGGAAGTAATACAGGCATAAGTAAAACATTCTGTAAACTCACTTACGCAGCTGTGGATGTACCATCACAAATTTGTCTTAATTTGGTAAAATCAGGATCTTTCCGTAATACACTCTCGAATTTTTCAATAACGGTCTTATTTTTTGCGTCATTTATAGTCTGTAACTGTGTATTTACGTCGTCCACTATTTGCAGCGATTCCACTAACGACAACGAAGTATTTTGGAATTTTTCTATTGCGTCGTGTAGTCCTCTATAATTATTATAAATAGTTTTTAAATCTGTTTCAAGGGAAACATCTTGAAAGCTTGTCTGGCTTTCCTTAATAGCTGCAGCCTCGTTAGGGTTGAACTGCAGTATCACAGCTTTTATTTGTTGAAAATATTCAGCATAATAAAAAGTTGCCTTCAACCACGTTACCCAACGTGTAAGAATCGGCTCTGGTGGTTCCGGAATACCAGGACACAGTGTGTGAAATGCTCGAAGCCGTTTAGGAGATTTGAGAAATACTTTTTTTGTATTTGCTATTAATGCATCTACCTCTGGAAAACACTTTCGAATCGTTTCTGCTACAAGATCGAATGCATGCACTTTACACGTAACATGTAAAAACCTACAATAGTCTCTTTGAAGAAAACGGCCCACCAAACGCATTGTCGCAGCACCATCGGTCACAAACATCAACACTTGACTTCTTGACAGTTCAAATTTTTCGAAAAGTCTCCAACACCACCCGCGTAATTGTTTCGCCAGTACACGCAGTTAGTCTTTTGCTAGCTAGTAAAAGTTGAAATGTTGGTTTAACAGGGCCGAGTACACGTACTATAACATTTAAAATAGATTTTTTTTTACGTACTATAACATTTAAAATAGATTTTTTTTTACATCGTCTCGTCAACACATCACCACAGCCGTGTATTTTTTAATGCACATTTAATCCTATTTACAATGTCTTCACGAACAACTTGGTACATATCTACGTAACGATGAATGACTTGGTAAATTCACCTGGGGATTGTATTTATTCCAGAACTCCCGAAATGCTGGTTTATCCAATATGCGCAAGGGAACATCACAGACAATCAGCATTAACAGGAAATGAAACATAAACTGAGGTTCCAAAGACACGCCATTTTTTTTATTTTTATGCCGGTTACTATTGACATGAGTTTTGCAGCCGTATTTATTCCAGCACATTGTCTTGATCACAAACTTTAAAAATTATTTTACATCCATCATAGAATAAATCCGGAAATTCACCGATAAATGTATTCACTTTATCAGCGTACGGTCGTTTTCTACTCTTTACGCTCAATATTATTTATTATTTATTAGTACTCTATGCATCGACCGACAGATAACAACTGAAGTGTGTCGTGTTATCGTCATCGTAAACAAGCGCGCGATGGCATTGGTATTGCGCCCGACCCTGAATCTACCATAGCTTGGCCAGGCTTATTTACCACTCACTATGTCTGTCATAGGATATTGTCTGAAGAAAAAGAAAAATCATATTGGATATGGAGGCAAATGCAGAAGTCAGCTCCAAGTCCGGGAAGACCACCCCAGAAGTTTTTTGCAATATGTATACAGGGTGTTTCGGAATTTTATCATATAAAAATGTGCTTGATTCACTTAGAAACACTGGTCTCTTTTATTTACTATAGATTAATAATTAATTGCTACTAAGGCTTTACTACAGATTTACTAAAATGTGTTGTCACGATGACAGCAGCCTACTAGACATTTTCTATTTTGTAATAAATAATGCAATTTCCCAAATAACCGTGTGGATCAAGATTATTTTATTTTTTATTCAAAAATTGACAATTCGATGATAAAATAAGAGACAGAAGAGTTGCTAAATGAATCAAGCTTTCCAAGGCACACTTTTATATAATAAAAATTTCAAGTCCGTTAAAAAGTACGAATAAAGATTTCACCCATTTGAACGATCAGGAATTATAAAAAAAAATTCCTTTAGAAGCGTTCCTGTTATGAGAAAATCTCTACCAAAATTCATTTTTTTTATCTTTTCCAATTTTGAGAAAAAAATTAAAAACCTAATTTTAGCCTTCATTTTTGGAGGGGTGTAACTCTTTAACGACATACTTGTCACACCGAGTATATTCACTATTCTACTGTTTATTTTGCTACGATGCGATTGAATAGTCATGCGATGTGATATTGGAATTAATGTGAATCTTCAATAGGCATGATGGTAGAATGTGTTGTCAAGAAAATAGTAAATCTCATATTTCACATGTACAAAAATAATAAATGTCGGGAGAATAGGGTATTTATTACTTCGTTAAATAATACGTTAACATGGCTTTCATAAACTAACATGAGATGAATGAAGTTCATGTCTACATTTGCGTGCGATGGCAGCGAGGATGGCAGAGCAAAGAAATATCGCATGTTAAATGACGATTTACACTTCAAGAGTGTTGAAAATGGATATTCTACTTTATCAAGAAAAAAATGTTCAGACCATTAGCCGTTGACTCTCGAAACGTTTTAGTACACGCAAATTAGGGAAAATAGAAAAAGTAATTTGTATATTCTTGATGGTAGGGTACATATATTCTAGAAGGGGTTAGAACTAAGGATATGAAGATGTCCCTTCTCCTCCTAGATGAACGTCCTTTTTTCCAACGACAGATAAACGCAAAAAACCAGCATCGTTGGATAGTCGCTCAGGATAGGTTTTAAAGGAAGAGGAATATTCCGTCTTGCAAAGGGGTGGGAACTTCTTAGATTCTTATATTTGTGGGCAATCTGAAAATATCGTGGATCAGTATCAAAACTAATATAAAGGATTTGTTTTGTTTACTTGTTTTTGGCCTAATTTGCCTAGATTGTTTTTTTGGTCTAATCATGTTCTAAAACAATAACTGATAAATGCAAAAGGTACAATTTTTACAGTTTAACAGTTATCTCACTAAACGGTTAACAAATTAAGATATTAATTATCGTATTGATGCGAATCTAGTTTCGAACAAATTTGGTAAGAACGAGTCGACAGAGCGAAAAGTGTTACTGCGCGTTAAAGGCCAGTAAATCAACAGGTGGATTTTTATTTCAGAACGAAATAAGGCAGCGGTTTCCGGTATAAAATATCGTCTGGGCTATAAAATATACTCACACTGGAAATACGTACACTCTCGCAGAAAAGTATGAATTTCAATTAAATGGAGGGCAGCTGCCTTCGGCCTTAAACTCGCGCTAACAAGGAGGCAAATTTGTACTGGTTCTGCACATAAATGCAATAATTCAGTACTAACAAAATTAGTAGTAACAAAATATTCTATTTTTTCTATTACAGTATATCTTACAAAGGGCAAACCTACGTTTGCAGTGCCGTAAATACGAGAGTACTTAGCGCGCACTTACGGTACTTAACTACCCTCAACTTTGGCGTCAGAAATATATTCCGACACTTACTACAGGGATCGGCAGAATAGACTTTACAATTTAAAATTGCTCTAAAATTAATATACATTTTTTAAACGTAAGACGTTTCTTTCCATTAAATAAAGCATGCTTTGGAGTTTCTTTGAGAGTTGTCAAAATATTAGATCGGCAGAATTCACTTTATATTTTAAACTGGAAATAAATTGCGAATGTAACAACATTTAACAAAGAATTTTACAACGAAAAAGGTTATTTAAAAAAAAATTGTGTGGGTTAAATGGCCCCCTTCCATCTCAATACACTCTTCTAGCCGATGAACAAAATTATTCATTACAGCTCGTAACACCGCGCCAGGAATTCCATGAATTTCGTCGTGAATCGCTTCTTTTAATTGGTCAATGTTTCGTGGCTTTCGTCTAAATACCCGACTTTTGATAATCGGGTGTAGTCAAATCGGATGATCTGGTGGGCCAGTTTATGTCAGCACGGCGTGAGATTAGACGTGTAGGAAAAAGTTCTCTACAGGCAGTTAAATTTACAACTGCGGTATGACTGGTAGCACCGTCCTGTTGAAACCAATACTGGCGTTCGTCGTCATGAAGTTCAGGCTCAAAAAATGTTCTTATCATATCTGCATATCTCCTAGACGTAACAGTCACTGCACGTTCGTCTTCCTCAAATATGGCCCAAATATTGTCGTTGAAGATAAAGCACCCCAAACAGTAACCCTTTGCGAATGTAGAGGTCGTTGATGGAGTTCAAATGGATTTTCTGTGGCCCAGTGTCGACAATTTTGTTTGTTAACAAATCCGTCCAAATGAGTTTCATCGGATATAAATAGACGGTGTTCAATGTCTGGATGCTGTTGTCGTAATTCCTGGAATCTTACGCAGAACTCGATTCGACTTAGTTTGTCTCGATTACTTAGTTTTTGCACAGTTACAATTTTGTATGGGTGAAATTTCATGTTATGAAGCCTTCTCCGAATACTTCTATCAGATATACCCAGGACTTGGGTATGTTGCTTAATTGGACTTGTTGGACTTGCTGTAATTGCATCACGAACTCGCCTTTGATTTTCTTGCATGTTTAGTGATCGCGGACGACCTGAATGTTTAGTGTTGACAACGGATTCTCCAGTTCGCCAATTTCTGACCCAACACATAATTGTCGGACGCGACGGAACATTTCTCACGCCAAACAAAAGTTCTTCTAAAATCACGTTGTACTTGAATAATACTATTATTTCAGATAAAATCTTCAACACAAAAAATTCGTTGGCCAGTCATTCATTTTGACAACTGTCAAAGAAACTCCAAAGCATGCTTTAATTAATGGATAGAAACGTCTTACGTTTAAAAAATATGTATTGATTTTAGAGCAATTTTAAATTGTAAAGTCTATTCTGCCGATCCCTGTACTAAAATGTTTCAATAAGAGCGCAAGATTTGAATTACGCGCCAGTTTGGCTGTCATGATGTCACAAGATTATGTCATGCCACGTCGATAGGAGAC
The DNA here is from genome assembly GCA_029963845.1 of Rhamnusium bicolor. Lineage (NCBI taxonomy): Eukaryota > Metazoa > Arthropoda > Insecta > Coleoptera > Cerambycidae > Rhamnusium > Rhamnusium bicolor. Next base: position 65,019 of record JANEYF010004454.1, read on the forward strand.
AGATGGGAGTTAGTAAACATGGAGCATTACATGATAGAACAACGCGTCCTGATTGTTAAACATTATTATCAAAATGGTGAAAGTTTGATTGTCACGATTCGTAAAGTGCGTCCAATTTTCGGTCGAAATAATGTGTCTCATTCATCTACTGTGAAAACAATAATCGAAAAATTCGAAAGTACTGGTTCGGTTAGTGATGTGAAACACACGACACGAGCTCGTTGAGATCGTTCAGACCAACACATCACGGCACTTCGCGAGAGCGTAGCCGAGAGTCCAGGGACGTCGATCCGTCATCGTGCACAAGAATTGGACATTACAACAGCCACTCTTCAGCGTATTCTCACTAAAGATTTGCATCTCCATGCCTATAATGTCCAATTGACTCAACAACTTCTGCCAACAGATCATGACCATCGAAGAGAGTTCACCAATTGGATCCTTGGACAAGAGAAGTGAATGCCGATTTTGCGGACAAAATCATTTTCAGTGAAGAGGCCCATTTTCATCTCGATGGATTCATTAATAGGCAAAACTGTCGCATTTGGGGCTCAGAAAATCCACGAATGATTTATGAGAAAGCAATGCATCCAAAACGTGTCACTGTTTGGTGTGTATTGTGGTCTGGAGGAATCATTGGGCCGTTTTTTTTCGAAGACGAGGTAAGTAATACAGTGATGGTGAATGGCCAATGTTATCGTGCTATGATAACCCAGTTTTTTGTACCTGAATTAGAAGATGCTCTCGACATGTGGTTTCAGCAGGACGGTGCCGCTTGCCATATCGCCCGTGACACATTGACGGTATTGCACGAGTCTTTTCCTGGGCGTGTCATCTCTTGGTTTGGTAACCAGAATTGGCCGCCACGCTCTTGCCACCTTTGGAGTTTTGGCTGTGGGGTTATCTGAAGTCACAGGTTTATGCCAACAAGCCCGAAGCATTGAAGGCCGAAATTAGACGCCATATCAACGAAATACCGCCACATGTATGTAACACCGTTAATCAAAATTTCGCCAAAAGAGTACGCATGTGTTAGCAATTTATCAGATGTGTTCCATACATATTTCCCCCATATAACCCAATAAATATTTCAACACTTTGCTACAGAAAACCATGTTTTATTGAACCTTGAAATATTGCGCTCTTATGAAACACCCTTTATAACGCGCATTCTCTAAAAGTTTAATACTGATAAATCGGCAAGTCTTAGCAGCTATTGCACCTAATGTGTGTTCTTCAAAGCTACTTTCAGTACACTGTTGATATCTTATATGCAAATAGAAATAACGTATAATCCCTTTCGATAGGAAGGTTGCTTGGAGCCAACCATTAAATAAAGAAAAGATACTGCAACTTTGATATGATATTTTTATTTATGAAAAAGTGAGTTACTTACTGTACAAAAAAGATAAAAGCAACAAAATTGGAGATCCTTTTGTGTCTATCAGTGATTGATTTTACCCGAAACATGTGTTGTTTTTATTCATCAACGATTCTAGCTTGCCACTTGAGTTTGCCAGTGCAGCGGTCTAAATCCCACCATTTCACTATAAAGCGGTTTGGTTCGCCTCTGTCCCTATTAGCGATATTTCTTCTCTTTCTGCGCTAAGTGCCAATCTACAATCGTTGTGTAGTAAATTTTCTTTCTTTCTCGTTGATGATATCAGCTGTTATACACTGCAGTTTGTTAAGATTTCTGTGCTATCGTTAAATGCTTACATTTCATTCAACTTCCAACCTTAAGCTATGCTAACCTTTCTGTGAATCCAAAGAACTGTGTTCCTTCTTTGAGAGCGGCATATTAAGTTGAGAGAGGTTTCATTTTGCTTCCCACATCCACCATAAAGATGTAATCACTTCTCACAATTGGTGTGGTACAATGGGGCAAGTTGAGCTTTGGCCTCTTCAATGTCAACTGTCGCTGTTTTCTGCCAATCTCCTCCAGTTCAGCAAATTCATCAGTTCTGTTGCGTATTTTTTACACTATCCTCCCAGGGCAGTCTTGGTTTCCCCACTGGACTTTTTATTGAAACTAGAATTTCTTTTCCATACATATGTATATCTGGCAGACAACTATCTAAATATTAAAATAATTCACTGCAATTTAATCTAAAAAAAATTGTTGGGGGTTAACACGTACACCTATCCTATTTTTTTTTCAAACGGTGGAATTGTTTTTATTCACATCAAATCAATAAAAATCTTCGTGTCAGGTGTAATAGTCTACTATCTAAAACAGGTCTATAGTTGATTTGCAACTTCATTTTAATAGTATGCTTTACAGTTTATATTCTAATGTTTTTGCCTGCTATTGTACACATACGTGTTTGCTGAATATACACAACGTTGTTTAATTTTATTGTACGCACACTATCGGCTCTTACACGTCCTTGCATCCTCTGTTTGTATAGCAGCTATAAAAAAGAATGCCGACCTGTAATTAATTCCAATTGCGACAGAAAACTACATGTATTTATTTTTAATTAAACCGGTAGATAATCATCTGCATGACCATTGAATACACCGTACTACAAACAAATCGAAAAGTAGAAGATGGTACCACTGAAGGTACCATTGGTCTCATGTGGCCCATCAAATTTTTAGTTACCTTTTTTTGTGTTCGCATTATTAAATTTTTATCACTTTGCTGTAGCGATTCTTAAATCTCTTTATAGTTCATTTAGGACGAAACATTTTTAATTTTTTTGTGTTCTATACAGTTTTTCACGAATACAGCAACGAGCCTTCTTTTATATTCAAGACTAAACTAGCATTACATATTTTAAATGGAATCCATAACAATTTTTGCAGAATTAGATTATTTATTTTTTCTGATTTCCAAAGACTCATTGAAATTCTCGTGAAACACTGCATACGATATAAAAAGTAAAAATTATAAAATGAGAAAAAAAAGTGATTAATTTGTCATTTTTCTCTCGAAAAAAGTAGACTACTCATGTGTTATAGATTTTGTTGTAGGATCACAACCGAAAATCCCTAATTCTATTAAATTTGGTCCATATTGTACTGTCATATTTTTGATTGAACCCGGGACCCCGAGGTTTCGAGGCAAGTACGTTACCTCTAGACCACGGAGCCATATATAGAATATTATACTACAGCCGACGTGGACTATCACGATCCTTCGTAAATTAATGTGATGCTCATGTGTAGTAGGTAAATATTTTTCACTTAGGGTGACTATGGTAGAAGGTGGGGGAAAGGAGGAGGGAGATGCGTTCTTAAAGTTAGAAAATCTGTAACTAGAGACAAGCAATATACGTCACTAATGCAGTGTCTTTTTTGTTCTAGGTGAGATTGGATATCTAATAAGTTACCAACATTCTCTTTAAAATGGCATTTATTTATATTTAGCAGACTTCCAATCCGTGTATTTATATCCGAAAGTCTTATGTTGGCACTAGCAGTTTACACTAATATTTTTTTTAGTATACAGTGTATTATTAAAATATTATTAAAAGTTGTTCCATATGTTCTGCTGTTAAAATCCGACACCTGTCAGCAAAAAATCCATTTATATGTGGAAACCGAACGTTCTATCTCGACAGATGTTATTGCGCATATTTAAAATAGAGCAACATTCGTAAAAAACGCCATATTTATTTGAGGCCCTTAACAATCTACGTCTTTGCCCTGTAATAGGTATACTATTCGATTAACTGTTACAGAACCAGGATATTTGTGTAAAACACTTTCTAGTTTTTTGTTTACGTGTTCAGCGATGTCTCTAGATAATTGATACATATTGTCGAGGATCAAACCATTGTTGAAATATACCTAGTTAGTCAACCGGCTTGTTTCTTGACGTGTCTACCAGATGGTGTGCCTAAACAATATCGCACAAATTACAAATAGTTTCTGAAGCTGAAATTAAAATAGTCATTAGGGTGAAAGTAAACAGACAAAAATATACATTTTTTCAAATTTTGTTTTATAATAGCAGTCTAAAGTTGCCTTTTGTCATCTTGAATACTCACGAAATTTCTGAAATTATAAAAAATATCTTTAGCTGCCCCAAGTCTTTTTGAAATTTGAAAAAAATGGATAAAGGATTAACATGAACATTTTTCTGTTACAACTTTCACGCATCTTTCCACAGCTTGTGTGTGGCACGGAAAGCGAGGAAATTCTACCACAGGTGTTGTTACATCACAATAATAATTTTAAGACCGGATCACTTACGTTTTGTGTTACTGGTGGTTCGGTTATTTCACAATAAATCCAATTTATAGTCCAAGGCACTGAAATCCAGCGTCTATTAAAATAAAGTCCACGGAAATGTGAACCCTCTCAATAAACTAGGTAGGTAGGTTTCTTGTGTGGACCCTCCACTGCGGCCTTCACTAGGCTTCAATAAACTATCTTGGAACTTTTCACGTCGCTTTTTTCTCTGACGATAACTTGGGCAGCATCTACTTTTGAAATTATGCCGAAATTCTCCAAAGCGGTACTTGCAATTAATGCTGCAGACCTGTCTGGAACACCTGTTGTATCACAGGCCATCGCTAAGGGAAGGTTTTGTCTTTATTCGTAGTTTATACCTTTGAAGTAAATGGTAATCTGCTAAAATATCCATATCATGAACATCCTCGGGAACATCTTTAACAGATTCTAAAAACCTCTCAGATTTCAGTTTGGGTGTGGATATTTGAGATCGAAGGTTCCTCTATTTTGCAATTCCCGAGGCTTATTTTTCTTCTCGTTTGAATTTCTGTTCAGATTTTATATTCCTAGCAAAAAAAATGCATTAAACCACAATTTTAAACCATTGGGGCAGCTGAAGACAATATTCCACGTCTAAAATATTTTAGGTATTTAATAAGGACTTTAAAAGGCAAGTTTTCCGCACTATTAGAATTTATAAAAGTTTAAGAAAATATTTTATTTTTTACAACATTGCTTAGGCATGCCATCTGGTAGACGCGTCATGAAACAGAGGCCGGTTGAGTAACTAGGTATATTTAAACAATGATCAAAACATTACAATCATTGTATCGATTATGGTAAATTCCCCTTTCTTTGGTCGACGTTCATGTTGGTCTATAGCGAAACGGATTCATAAAAAGCTTAAGTGTGTAAATACTAAATCTTTTGGGCATTGGGATCGACAAGAGCTTTTTGGGCATTTGCAACATCAACTGCTTTCCCTTTAGCATCCAATTGTACGACTATTTTTATATCGTCAAAGTTTCTTGTAGTAAGACGATGCTGCGTCCATCTAAGGGCCCCATCTTGTCAGTATAGGCTGTGGAGGTAGTGACGTATTGGCATGAAAAATCGCTGGTGTTCTGGTGTTTTAAAAACTAATGCAAATGCTAATTCATAGTTTGCATTAGGTAGGTATATAACTAATTCTTTTAGATACATAGAAGATTTTTTAATTACGAGTTATGTACACACAACAAGCCTCCTGCACTGAAAAGACGTTCTGTACTGATAGCGGCCCCATGTGACCCACTATCTCTATAAATGTTTTTGTAGAGTTAGTGCGAACGCCTCAAGCGGGGCATTCGGTCTCTGATTTTAGTAGCAATAATACTGTTAGTCGTAGTTTATACCTATTTTATAAACTCTATTTTTGTGAATAAATTTTATTGTTTTTTAAAAAACAGCTTTTTCGCATTGGCAAATGAAATTTACGTGATTAATGAAAATGCAGAAATGAATTTGTTTTTATATTGCTGTATAAAAATTTTTACAATGTAAACAAATTCACGACATAAACTTGTATTTTTTTTCAAGGTTGGTGCACGACACTGGAATGACTCGCCGATTTCTAAACTTTAGTGATAGATGCGTTTTTAGAAATAATTAATATTACTTTATTTGGGAAAAAATGAAGATGTACCATGTTCAGATTCGAAGTATAAAAGCCATGGTGGAGTTTTTTCCCTTTTTTTGTATTACTCAAGTGTAAACTCACTACCAGCAAAATTGTACAGGTTTGCTATTATCTGTTTTTAATTCGTTCATATTAGTTTAGTCGACTCGATCACTTGTCAAAACATAATTTCTTACAGTAATTATTAAAAAAATAACCAATTAAGAATGTTTAATGAATCAAAAATTATTAACGATTTTTCTTTTGAAACAAATAATTAATTTTACAAGGCAACGGAGAGGTAAACTTTCACGTTTATATGAACACTATTATGCAGACATAAAATTTGTCCAAAGTTTTAGAAAGGCAGAATGGAGCAATAATTAAAATCAATTATAATTTTCCAGATGAAATTATGTATAGGTACAATACTACAATTTGCACATAGTTCTGAGGCATATAACGTAAAAACCTGTGATCAACTAACTGGTGAAAGTAACATGCGATTAAAAATATTTACGGCAAAATCTTACACCCACAGAAAAAAAATTTAAGAAAGTGCATCTATATACAAATGTAAAACGTTGTGCTATTATAATACAGAGCCGGTGCTAGCATTAGCGAGTGCCTCGTGCTATTTCGTCCACCAATAATATAATATAATAACAAAGCATGTAAATAAATACATAATTGGATAAATTCATGATTACGTATAAAAATAAATATGTAACTCTGTTATAAATATTCAGATCCATGTACTTAACTTGTACTATATTTTTAGATATTATACGAAATATTTTAACACAGGGTGTCCTAAAAGTCACGAACCACCTTGTAGGCACGCTATAAGATAATATTAGGAATAGCGAAAGAAATATAAAAAATGTTCTCTATTTTTTGAGATACGGGACTTTAAAGGGGGTACAATTGCAATCTTGAATTTACGGGACATAGTTATATAGTTGTGTACCAAAAAATTGTTTTCAAATTTTAAAAATACGGTTATAGTATGATACAGGGTGTTCCTAAATATCATGTACATACGCAAGGGGGTAATTCTTTGGCTTATTTCATGACTGAAAGTTTATATACATAGGTCCGCAAACGCTTCTTTACTGATCTACAGGGTGCTGAAATTTGAAGATTTTTATTGTTTTTCTTTATAGCTCCTGCAGTTTTTGAGATATTTAGCTCAAATTTGGAATATAGGTTACGCTGTAGGGCTTACATCATTGGGCATGGTTGTGAGAATCTACAGAGAGATTTTTTCAGGGGTCATGCCCCTTTTTCTCCCCTGAACTTTCTTTCGATGCGCCGCTGGTAGATTCTAAAATACAATATGAATTTTCTGTTTTATTTAGAAACTTTTTGCTCTCTTGTAGTTTTTCCGTATATGCGACCGTTACCGAGAAAAAAATAAAAAACTATTTTCTGTAATTCGCTAGATAAAATTGAAATTTTTAAAATGGTCTAATAGGCTCCAGTTTTATTTGAATAATCTGTTGTTGTTATTAACTTTGACAGGTCGCATTTGAAATCGTAACTTGTGTCTGCATATGTATTTTAAATACTTGTTATAATCTCGTAAAAATGTCAAAAAAATCTTCAAATTTCAACACCCTGTAGATTAGTAAAGAAGCGTTTGCGGACCTATGTTTATATAAACTTTCAGTCATGAAATAAGCCAAAGAATTACCCCCTTTGCGTATATTTAGAAACACCCTGTATATATTATACAGAGCTGGGCATTACTTTAAAATAAAGTGCTTTCAAAACTATTACAAGCAATATAAATGCTTACCGCATTTTTACTTTATTATTTAAATCTAAGACATTGGACAAACTGAAATACATATATATTTCTGCATCGTCCGCCATCTTGAAAGTCACAAAATATAGTTTGTTATCATGATCAGAATATAGTTTTGTCTACCACTAAAAACGGTTAAAAAGTTAAAAGGATGTTAGTCAGTTATTTTATTGCGAGTGGGTCCTTATTGGTCCCTCCACTGTGCCCATCAGCAGGCCTATTGTGACTCACTTCAATAAGTTCAGTCTTTCAATGGAAGCGATAGTGATAACTTTACTGTGTATGTCCAGATTCTCTAGCAGCAATTGCTCTCTGCCAAATATTAAGAATTGGATCCTCTCTACAGCGGGACAGGTGCACGATACGTGGTCTGCCTTCTCATCATCCTCCAAGCATAGGCACCACTCGGCGTTTTCCGCCAGGCCGTAGCCGGCCGTGTTTATGTAGATAATAGTTTATTCGGCAGCGCCTAGTATATAGATCTGTTAAGATTTTCGGTTTACCCTGTTTACCTTCAAAAGTTTCTTAGTTCTTGATTTCAAAACGACCTCAAATGAATTAATCCTGGTAATGCTGAAGAGTTTTCCTTTCAGGCCAGGTTACGCCATCTTGGCAGCACTTGAGGATATATCAAGAATCGGTGCTGGTCCGATGATTCGTGATACTACTCCTTCTCTGGCCAAGGAGTTGACTATTTCGTTTCATTCCAGACCAAAGTGGCCAGGTATCCAGATCAGCAATTTTATTGTTTTTGCTCAAATGACTCTGACAGTTCCATGCCGTTTTTAGAGTTACACCTATAGAAGCCTAGAGCTTTTAGAGCTGCTTGACTACTTGAGAACATTTTCTTCGCACAGTTCAATGGCATGAACCTCAGCCTGAAATTTTAGTTGCATTAGTACCTAGGCTTGAGGATATCCTCATCATTGGTCTATAGCTATTACTCTACCTCCTAATGCTTCGGAAGTATTGGAGCTGTATATAAACCAGAAACTGCCTGCTATTAGTAGGTCGGCTTTATTTTGATTCCTCTCATCTCTTTCCGGAAAAGGATGTTCAAGGCCAGCTTGTAGTTGGTCATGGTAGGCATAGCATCTAAGATCATTCTCAGGATACTGTGACTTTCTATGTCATCCAGCAGCCTATTCCGCTCCATGATACTAGCCTGCGACATAACGATGGTCACTTGTTGCAGTCTATACGTTGCACACCTGGCATCTCTCTCCAAATATATATGAAGAGAGGGTAAGTCCAGGAGGATTTTCATTGCAACTGACTGTGTGGTGCTAATTACCCTCGTTATGGTCAAGCATGCTAATCTCTGCAAACCACTTTGGCCGTCCGTTGTGATCCTTTCAGCCAACAAATAGTGGAACCGTATGTTACCATTGGTCTAGCGACAATGACATAAATCCAAAAACTTTGTTGGGGACCCATGCCCCAGGATTTACCACAAATTCGATGATATGTCCATAAGGCCACAACTGGTCCTTTGTATCTAAGGACCAACAGTAAAACTTTTTTGAAGTTGTTTATTTTTTATTTACAAAAAAATTCGAACCATTTTAATTTAGAATAAATTTTTTGAGAAAAAATTTTTGGTTCATGTTTGGCGCCCTCAATCTAATGGCATCCAAAGACCCCATTAACATTATCTATGTTTACTGCGCCTTTCGCCGGCTCTGACTATATGTGACAACTACTAATTTATGATGTGTTCGAGTTAAGTTAAGATTACACGGGAATGATATATCGGTCATCATTAACTCGGCAAGATTAAAAACTGCAACGTCAGATACTACTCTTATTAGCACATTATATATTTGCCGGTCTGTTTATGTATATTTGTACATTTCATTAAACAATTAGAATTTCTCGGGTTATGCACATTAATAAACAATAAAGCAGAATAGTTAAAATAGTTATGGATATTCAGGTGTTACTAAATGTCTATTTACATGGGCGCTCACAGGATTTTTCTGCGGTGGGGGGGATGTCATCAATAGTAGGCATCTCGCTTTCGAATAATCACTGTGACCAAGATATTTAAATTAATTTGTTATTAATAATTTAAATAATGACCTGTGACGTGCTTTTGTGCCACTGGCCCAGCACATTTTACTCAATAGAATTCTTATCACACGCATGGGTGAGATGAATACTATGTGTTTTATGATGCATTTATTTTTATGTATGGTACAACACTGTACATATGTGGTTATATAAAATAGTAGAACACCAAATAAATGGACGTAGATATTCAAATGGAGAACCAATACGACCAAAACAGGTTTTTTCATTAAAAAAATATTCATATCCTAATTAGTCCGGACCCCTGACTAGAGTTCGGCTTTCCAAATAGACCGACGCGACGTACAAGATCTAAAAACCCGAAATATAAATCCCACAAGATCTAACTGTTATCTCAGAGCGAAAACACACGGGCGTTAATTCAATGCGCATCCCACGCGCTAAAAGTAAGCGCGCGTTGCTTGCCCATCCACACGAGATAGGTGAATAGGCATTAAGCGCGCTATCATTGTTAATTCAGCCATGGATGATGTAGAACTCGTTTTGTTTGTTTATTTAAGTGCAAAAATAGTAAGAAAAAGAAGAGTTAGAAACCGAAAATGATGGGTACACCCTATTAATGAAATACGATATAGCGAGGGCGCATTCTACTGTCTTTTTCCTAGACTTCGAGAAGATCCTATGAAATTTTTTTAATTATTTTCGTATGTCAATTGCAACATTTGATGAACTTTTTACCAAAATTAAAGACTGAATAATTCGTACTTTAAATAGGTTATAACTTAACTAGCAACGTGTCTTCATACGAACTGAAACGCGCGTTAAATTTATATCGTGTGTATGCTCACATATAAGAGCCAAACCACACGCGCGTTGAAATTTCGCGTTGTAGAAATACATTGAAATATATTGTGCTCATCCCACGAACAACGCGCGTCATATTTAACGCGCGTTAAAAAATGACAACGCTTGGTATCTCCACAACGCGCGTTCGACGTGGCAACGCGCGTTGTATAAATACGTTGTATTTATATGTGAGCACACACACGATATTAATTTAACGCGCGGTTCAGTTCGTATGAAGACACGTTGCTAGTTAAGTTATAACCTATTTAAACTACGAATTATTCCGTCTTTAATTTTGGTAAAAAGTTCATCAAATGTTGCAATTGACATGAAAATAATTAAAAAATTTTATGGGATCTTCTCGAAGTCTAGGAAAGAAACAGTAGAATACGCCCTCACTATATCGTATTTCATTAATAGGATGTACCCATCAGTTTAGGTTTCTAACTCTTCTTTTCTTACTATTTTTGCACTTAAATAAACAAACAAAACGATCTCTACATCATCCATGGCTGAATTAGATAATGATAGCGCGCGCTTAATGCCTATTCACCTATCTCGTGTGGATGGGCAAGTAACGCGCGTTACTTCAGCGTGCGTGGAACGCGCGTTGAATTAACGCCCGTGTGTTTTCGCTCTTATACAACGTATTTGTACAACGCGCGTTGTCACGTCGGACGCGCGTTGTGGAGATACCAAGCGTTGTCATTTTTTAACGCGCGTTAAATATGACGCGCGTTGTTCGTGTGGATGGCACAATATATTTCAATGTATTTCTACAACGCGAAATTTCAACGCGCGTCGAACGTGCGTTGAATTAACGCTCGTGTGGTTTGGCTCTCACATATAACGACCAGAGGCGTACGCATATTTTATAAACTCACTTATATCATTTTCGCAAATAGTGCGGCGTATTGAGTCCTCTGCCTTAGTTGTCCCTACGTATCCAAGTACTACAATGTAATGCATTGCGAGATCACGACTCTAGCTTAACATTTGAGTTTGCATGCGCAGTGGTCTACACCCCGACCTTTCAGTTAAAGCGGTTTGTCGACTCTGTCCCACACTAGCGATATTTTTTCTCTCTCTGGGCCACCAAGTGTCACGCTAGAATGGGATTTGGATCTGGTGGACTTTTTTAAATCGGTGTTTTTAAGTATGTTAGTTATGTTACAACAATAAAGTTCCTTCGGAAAGCCGAAGATATACAGGGTGATGTGTTAGATCTGATGGGAAAATGACATTATCGAGTTTTAGACCTCGTGGGAATTAGATTTCGTAAAATTGATATCTTTCATGGAATTTTATTATTATAACATTTAAAACATAATTTTTTTTACAATCTCGTCTTGTCAACACATAACCACAGCCGTGTATCTTATTTACAATGTCTTCGCCTACAGTTGGTACATAGTTATGCAACGTTGTGCGACTTGGTTACGTCACTTTGGAACTGTATTTATTCCAGAACTTCTGAAGTAGTCGTTTATCGAGTACGTGCAGTGGAACAGCACAGGCAATCAGCATTAAGAGTAAATCGAACATAAACTGTGCGGTTGAAGGCACGCCATTTTTTTTTGTTTCATGTTGTACAGAATTTATGTGACGTTTACAGTCACGTTTGTTCCAGCACATCAGGTCTGTCTCGCACACCTTACAAATTATTATAGCACCATTGCAGAATAAATCCGGGAATTCACTGATAAATTTATTCACATTGTCAGCGTATGGCCGTTTTTACCCTTTGGCAGGTCTAATATATTTTTGCTTACGTATTTGGGTATTTCTCTACCTAGCGCCGCCCGTGAGTTGCGGACCGATTTGCCAACTGTACTGATAAATAACAGTTAGTCTCTTATTGCATATTTTTATCCAAATTTACTTTGCTTGTTGACATCTAAGACTTGTCACAATTACAGCAAAAGCGTCTAGGGTTATTTGTCTTTTTCTTTTGTCAGATGCCGCTATCGACAAAGGTAAGGGCTTTCGCTACAATTGCCGCGAGTCAATTGTCCTTCGATTCCAACAAGCAATTTAAATTTACAGCTCGTTTTTTTGTTTCTTATATCTTGTGTGAATATAATAATGTTCTATGTATCGTTCTACAGTTTATAAATGAGAGAGGCAATACAGTGCGCAGAAAACAAGTGAAAGAGTCAAAATGATTAAAAATTATTGTTACCAGTTGTTGATGTTAAATTTAGCAATTTATGTTTTGTTCCATTTGTTCCACCCATTCCCAAGCCCGCATATGTGACATAATAGCGTTGTTCTGTTATAACTGTGGCATTGAAAGTATTGACACATTGCTACCGCTCAGCTTAATGTCGCTATTAAATAAAATACACTGCAATATTTTTCTTTGTTATTCGCACTTAAACAAATAACAAGAACATAATATAACGTCACCGGCATTTTTCAATAGTCATAAATTTTACAATACAATTAACAGAAGAAAAAAAAATCGATTTCTCAAGCAAATGTCAAGGTACGTTAATACTTAAAAACAAACAAAGAAAATACTATACCTCTAATAGAATGCGATCAATAATTAATTATTTTTAAAAGAATACTTCGCTTTTTTCTAAACAAAAATTAAATCAAAAATGGGCAAATTTATACAATTTGTAAATACATTTTCGTAGTGGTTACAAATTAAGGATCTGAAACGTTTCCACCCTTCAACGAGATGAAACATCCACCTTTTTCACGTTTATCTATAGGTTTGTTTCAACAGCAGTCTCGGACTAGTTTGAAACAAATTGAAACTGTCAGAAATATTCGCCCAATTAAGTATTAAAGTAAATACAATGAGCCTAGCGTACAAAATGCAACTGGGCGAATATTTCTAATGGTTTCATACAGGTCCTATAGTCTAATTCACAAGTTAAAAACGGTGTCAGTCATAAAGGTCGTAAAAATATGGGCGATAGCTCATTGGATTCGGAATGATGTCTAGAAAAATGTATAAAAATTGTTTACCAGCACATAAAAAAATTGCAAAAGTTATTAACAAATTAAGATAAAAAAAAAAGGCATTTAGTTTTTCGCAAATAATTCAGAAACTAGTAATTATTAAGAAATAAAAAAATAGATTCTTAAAGAGGACGAAATTTCCGATAAAAAAATCCTAACTCCCAGAACTGTACCTCCATTATTAATAATTTTAATTTAATCGTGAAAATAGTGCTCCGCGCTTAATTGTTATAGTTCATAAGTTAATAATCTTTTACGTTAACAAAAAACTAATAAACGATAAAAAAAAGGCTGAAAAAATTTTTTTCATCAATATTTGTTATTATCACTGTTTTTGAATGTCAAAACACCATTAGATTTTATAATTTTTAGTGGTATTTGTTTAAAAAAATGTTATAAACAAATGGATTAGTTACATATTTTAGACAATTTTTTTCTGCAATATTATTTGTGGAATGATATGATTAAAAAAATTTTTTTTTCTTAAAAAATTTCTTTTATTGTTAATCATTTTTTAACTTTTTTCATTATTTAAATAATAGATTAACAAAAGATTTTTTTTCTTAATTTATCATTTGCAATTTTCTAGTAAAAAAGTAAAAAAAATTTTTTTCGCTTCAAATTTATTTGTTTATTTAATAAACAATTTGTAATAAACAATGGTCGAATGTATTAATATTTAAAAAAAAAAAAACTAAGAACAACCATATATTTAACCAATAAAAAGAAAAATTTTTTTTTTCGACTTTTTATAGAATTTTCAATTTTGCTACTCTACAGAAATTAAAGTGCCTCTTCTTTGTTAAGTTATTAACCTCTATATCTTTTAAACTATTAGAGATACGACAATGGATATTCAAGTCGTTTTTATAAAGGATTAATTAATCTTTAAAATGAGTTAACCACCTAGTTTGTAACTATTGCTAATCAGCCATTATACGCATTTGTTTATAAAAAAATTAAGGTTTCTTTGTCATTTTCGAATCTTTTTATGACTTATAGCTTATTAAATATCGCAGATACAGTAATAGACCTTCAAGACAAGTTTGTTCAGTGATTAAATATCTACCGAATAAGCTTTTGATCATATCCATGTCTTTTATAGTTTAAACTATGATGGATGAAACAAAATTATTCGTCAAATGAAAACGATCTAATGAATGATGATAACATTGATAACATTGATACATAACTGATAAATATGAATACAATTTTATACTATTGTTTAACACGAAGCAGTGCATTTGGAAGGAATAAATTTACTACTTACATAACAGTCAGCTAAACCCGTTCAAACAGAAAGGTCAGAAAGTGTATTTACCTGTAACAAAATAAAAACATTAATAAATTTGGTTCAATTCAATTATGCATTGTTAAGAAATTAATAAACGCTTTCTATGCTTTCATCATTCGTTGCAGAAAATTGTACGTAGTTTTTATTATATAAAACTAATAGTATAATTGAATGACTGATAGAATTATGGAAGCTTCGTTAACCGGAAAATTATCGATTGTATCAGTTCCACAGGATTTCCTACAAGTAATCGCATACGCATAAAAACGTAGTGTGATTATAGAATACAGTTTTTATAACAATGTTTTATTACATCTTTTCCTGCATGGAATGTTTATCTGCAATAATTTCTTTTTATGTGAAATGTTAATTACGTTATATCACTTACGAAATTTCATTTCAAGACAATAAGTAACGTGACAGTTTTGAAAAATTAGAGAATTCTGCGTATGTGGTCAGCCAAAGGTAAAGCACAACACTCAACGAAGATAGCGCCAGATTCGTTAAAAACGTTACTAGCACGATCAACAACTGGACTGAATAAACAATCCCCCATGTAATTCAGGATGAACAAAGCTTCATCATCATCTTTGATGGAAGTGAAACTGATCAGGTAGTAGTAAAACCCGATTTTTCTCCAATGGGAAATGATTTTTTTTTATATGTCTTATTTATGTCCTGGTGAAGCTTAGCAAATTGTTATTTCTCCATTCAACCAAGACGGACACCTACATAACACCCATTCCCTCCGACATTTGCCAGATACCACAGCTAGTAATATTCATTCGTAAAAACATTTTTCTCAATTTCTAGTTCTTTTTTCAGAAAACCACTGATAAGAAACTAATTTCGCATTTTTCGATTAAAAGCACTTGTCCGTTTTAGTTTTTCCAGTTAAAATACATTTCTCGCACAGTTTTCCATAATCTATTTCTACTTATTTGAGGACCATCTACATCTTCATGTGCACTTAAAATTTTGTCCAAGGTGGGTATTTTTATGTTGATATAGAACGAATGAACCTTTCTTCTAATGACATTTCTGATATCTTCATCCATAATCATATTTTTCTTCCTGGAGATGAGTTTTGGTGACTTGACACTCTAACTTTTTCTTTAACTTAAGAGTCTGTATAGAAGGAGAAATCACTATAGAGACGGGACGTGTGGGGTAAGATGCGACATGAGGGCGGAAAATGACATCTTCCGACTTTTACATCGTATACATTAACGCGAGAATGATGATTGTTGTTTTTGCTGGCACGTGACCGAGGCGGAGTTTCACTTGTATTCTGTGATACTTCAGGTCCGCACTTAGTTGTTATTGATTTGTTTGGCAGTGCGTTGTAGAATATAGTATTAACAATTATTTTATATATCTTTATTTGCTAGTGTGTTTTTGAAAATGATTTAAGGTTATCGCATTTAATGTAAAAAATGTTTTGACCGTGCGTGGGAGGCCTCTACGTCTGATAAAGAAAATCAAAGTTCATTAGTGTTTTCAATAAGAAAAAGATTGGCTACATTTGAACGCGCAAGCGAAACAAATTTGCCTTAATGTTTACAATAATCTTTTGAAACGACGAGTTAATGACCCTAATTTGTATGATTTATGTACTAGGATGTACTAGGTGAAACAGCAGCTCTGAATAACGTTCCCCGTCCCATAATACACAAACTGGTGAAAGAAGGTGCCCTCCCAACAAAGATCCGACGCCAGTCAATCAAAAACTCTGGATCCATCGCTAAGGCAAAACTTTTAAGAACTTTAGTTTACGACGCGTATCAGAAAAATGAAATCCCAACTATTGACGTGGTAGACAGAAAACTAAAAGAAATGGATTATCATCTAAAAATATACCAAAAGAACTTTTAGGGACTTGGCTGAGAAAATTGGATATAAACATCAAATTAATAATAAACGCATGGCGATTATGGAAAACAGACGAATAGTGAATTGGCGACAATCATATCCAGAAGAGATAAAAGAATCAAAAGGAAAAAACAGACCAATTTAGTATCTAGATGAAACTTGGTATGATACGCATGACACCATAAAAAAAGGATGGACTGATGGATCTAGGGAATGTCAACCAATCTCATTCTCCCTAATAAAGAGACTCGGGTTAATAATGCATTGAAACTGTGCGGAAAAAACATGGAAGACTATAACGTGGATTACCACAAGAACATGGAGGGAGAAATATTTGAGGAATGGAAAATACCCTAATTCCAAAAATTAAAACCAAATAGAATTATTGTTCTCGACAATGCGAAGTACCATTCGAGACAACTGTATAAAATTCCTAACAAGAGTTCTACTAAGCTGAGTTACAATTTTCTTTAATGGAACATGACCTCTATTATGAGGAAAATTATAATAAAAGTATAACTGTTGGAAGTCCTTTAAATGAAAAATTATGAGAAGTATATTATAGATAATGTAGCGGTGAGATATGGCCACAAAGTGTTGAGATTACCGCCATATTTCTGTATTTTCAACCCGATTGAATTAATTTGGTGTAAATTGAAGAAAAATGTTAGAAAAGGAAATACTTCTACCGAAATTCGATGAAAAAGTCGTAGAGTTAATTCAAAATGAAGTGTCGAAAATTAACAAGATTGGAAAAAATAATTAGGAAAGTAATTACAATTGAGGATGATTATTTAAAAATTGCTGAATGTCATATAAATGGTGGAAATAAATTTATTATAAATTTGAACGAGGATAGTAGTTCATCTGAAAATGAAAAAGAGAGACTTGAATACTATTATTATTATTATTGACAATGACTTTTAGAAATCCCCAAAAAAATTACTCCATAGGGGTCAAATGCGGACTGTTAGGTGGCCATTAATAGGTCCATTATTCCCTATCCATATTGAGAATACATTATTCAAATGATCTCGAACGGGTAGGACACTATGTAGTTGCTCCATCCTGCATCCAAATCATATCATCAAGTTCGGCTTCCGGAAAATTCTGCAAAAGAATATTGGTCTCATACAATGATTAATTAGTAATTACTCTTTTCAGTAAGAAGCAGACTATAGTTGTAAGTTATAAAAATTTAATTTACGATCACCTCGTATAATTTGAAATGTTTGAATTTACTTTAGCAGAAGCATTTATCTGACTCAACTGTTGCGTAACTGCTGCGTAGCAATTGTCTCTTATTGGTTATTTTCAAATCCAGAACTAATTAGATTTGCGTTACCAACACTTGACTCGTCTGAATGCACCCATAATTTCCACAAATATCACGTTTTACCTGGAGACCATATCATAAAGCTCTACGATCAAATGTTTGGGATCTGTCAGCTCTATCGGCCAAGTAAAGAAGCACTCTCGTGTGCAATTCTTTAATATTTACATAATCTCTGTACAATCATTAATATATTCAAGAGCTTGAAAGCGTGAGATCTGTGCAAGATCCTGAATGATTTTTCCTGATTTTTTCATTTCGACGACAGTTTAGAGATAGCAAAACTGATAAAGGCATATTTTATCGTGTCATTTTGCGTCGGGCTCTAGTACACGAGATAACCTGGATACCCGAGAGGATACCCGAGATATAAATCTTCGCATATTGCAAAACATCGCCATTGTGTCTCGGATTTTTTACAGGTGATGTTGGCGCTTGGAGGTGTCCATATCTCGACCGGCCGCCATATTATATTCTATGCGTGATCTATTCGTTCGGTTGCACAAGGTAATTGATTTACGAGTATATGCACAGGTGTTAACGAAAGTTCATTCTCAAGGCGTAGCCGGGCTTTATCTAACGAGGAATATCATGTGTCCAATTTTCTGTTTTAAATGTTTTAATTGTAAAATTAACTTAAATGATATATATTTTTATATTACAGGCAGGGTTAGATTCTATACGACTAAAAATAAGAATAATTTTTTGGACAGAAATTTCGAAACCTAATTCCTAGAGGAACTACGGTATTTCAAATTTAAGAGGAAATTAAAGTGCTTCCTTTAAATTTATGTAGCGACTCTAACTTTAGTACCGTAAACATAACTTGCACCAAAGTGATGGGAACTGCATTGGAATTTAACATAGTAGGCATTACATAACTGTCATTAAATTTGCGACTTGTGTAAAATTCACCTTGTGGTATGCCCGTGTAGTAACAATTACGTAAATTCTACTGAATTCAGGTAGTTGTTACACTTTCACGCAACTACTGCAGTATGTGCAACGTCGCGGAAACTACTTCGCATTACTTTAAAGCATTTCAACTTTAAAGTGAGAATTAGTAGTAATGCCGACTGCACAGCGTTACCAAAGAATCACTTCAAAGTAATAATAACTGAAAGTATTATATTTAAAGCTGTAACATTGTCGGGATATTTTCTAGAGATTTAGAGTTGTGTAACTTATTAGCGACACTTTCTTATCCGGAGCTAACCGAACATGGCGCTGAAAAGCAGTAAAACAATAAAGATTTTCCGGTATTCATCGAACTTTTTATAGAAAAGTTATGTTTCAGTTAGGTTTTACAGTTTGGTGAAGTTAACAATTTAACAACTTATTAGATTATTGCGGAACCGACCTCTTAATAGTTGAAATAGATAAATAACCAGGTTAGGAAAATTATTGGAAAAAATCAGACATTGCAGTGAAGAACCAACAAATGTTAAAGTAAATAATGTAATTGATTGTGATTGTTTGTGATTTAACATTCATTGTTATTAATTAAAATTTCGCCCACTAAACAAAGTCGAAAAATTAAGACAAATGAATAGCTTTGCGAAGTTACAAAATTTACGAATACATGAATGATCAGATGGTAGAAAATATGGATAATAGTATCACCTTTGGGCAATCGAGATTATCGCCACATTGAATTTTGTTGGAAATACGTGAGTTAATAACATTTGTTTGATTTTTCTGTAACAACACTTCCACCTGTCATCTGTTGATGTTTAGTCTGCTATTAATGTGTTGCCAATCCCAAACAATAAAATTATTTTTTTCTATACTCCATTCATTTCATATAAGCACATACAAAATTCTAGCATAGGCGCGTGGTATTATATAAATATATTTTGTGAATTTATATATTGCACCGCGTGCCTATATTAGAGAACAATGCACGACTGAAGGTCGACAAAGGGTCGCTCTGTGAGCCCAGGTAAAAAAAATGTGTTCATATGAAATGAATAAAGTATAGATCGGATCAGCCAGCTCTACCGACTTAAAAGTGAGGGTCGTAAAGTACGTGGGAACTTTTCAGTAACCTTTTCGTAGTATCGTAGTAGAGGCCAGTTTAAAGCTACCAACAAAATTAAGTCATTCGTCGCATTTGCTAGTTTTTGGTAAACTATTATTGAATGATGACGCCATATTGACATTGATAAAAACATATTCAGAAAACCATTTTTCTTTTATATGTGCAAACATCTTTAATAAATAGATCATTATTACTTTATAACATAAACAAAAAAATGTTTTCCATCAAAAATTTTGCTTTTCGAGTGTACACTAATTTTTGAACAACTTTTTTTTTTGAAAAAACAATTTTCTAGAGGACGTGTCTTTTTTATCGAGGTATCATGTAAACATTTTACAGAAAACAAGTAGTCGTTTTAATTTCTACACAGAGTGAATGCAAAACATCATGGTTTATTACCTACACATATTTCATTCAATCGATTTAACTTGGACATATTGACTTCAAACTCACAATCAGTAAGTCCGATTGCAACACATTATATACATTATATTTTGCTATTCGAACGAGAGAGAGAGAGAGAGAGAGCAAAAATATAGTTTGCTCTCGTACCACTAAAGAGCTGTTCCAAAAGTTAGTTATTTCTACTACTTGGTTACGTTTCGTTTACGTAATAACTTTGTTGTCAACAAGCAACGGGGAAGGTTCGGGAATTGTAATTGCTACGTAATAAGTAATAACTATTCCCCATTTTGGTAAATGCTTGGTAGACGGATCGTTTCCATTACGTTACGGTTGGAAATCTTTAAAGTTCCACTGATGGTAGCTATTACGTAGAGACTACTAAATGTGCTGCTTGGGGAAATGTAACTGCATCTTAATACATCTACTAAATTCGCAAAAGGTATACCTATTTAACAATTTTTGTCAGTGCAATGGATTTCGAAATATTACTTTCACGCGGCATTCAGTAATGCAACCACGCCAAAAATTAAAAAAAATTACCTCGCCTCTTTTTTCAGAAATCAGAAAAAATTTGCTTGTGTGTGTATATCACAAATTAATATACAGATTTTCATCCCGGTAAAATTTATCGCTCTAAAATCTGAACCCTAAAATTTTTATATCGTTGTGAGCAGTACCTGTTTAGGATAAGTTGTAATAAACCATTTGTACGTATCTGCTATGTCAAAATTGACAATATCGTAAATAGGAGTTGCTCGTGTCGATTTAAAAATTTAGGGTCCAGGGATTTGCAGCGATAAATATTTACGGACGGACTAATTACGAGACTATACGAGCCTTATATATAGTTTAATCTGTGTATACATACAAACAATAACTTTAGAATGAGTTAACTGATATCAAAACTTCTTCATCCCAAACGGAATTTTCTTACTCAGTGGGGCAATATCAGATGAAAGTAAAGCTTATTACATTTTGGGGTTTTTATGTATATCAATGATTTTGGATACTTGCGAGCCGTTTTGCTTGTTGTTTTAATGCTTTTTGATTTTTTCTAGTTAATGTCTTTATGATACTAGTATTTTCTTGTAAATTAGTTTTAAAAATCGATATTGTTAAAAGGTAATTCAACCAGTGATTTCTTTTTTTTTTGTGAAATTCAAACAAAAATTTTTTATATTGTTGTAAGCATTAATAACAAGATGAGCCGTATGAATTTGATGATGATGAATTTAGTCTTAGGAGCCATCGTTTTGCCGTTATTTGTATTTTAATCTACGCTTACTAAATTTGTGTTGAATTTTAGTCTTATGACATCATCCGACTAGTTTCGAAGCCATGGAGCAAAAATAGTAGTTGTGTTGCTACTATTATTTATTAGCGTGTCTCGAGTTACAGCGTTTTTATTTCTTTTAACAAATTTTTAACTTTTTTTAACAAAAAAACTATGAAACATTTTTAAATCTGTCAGAAACCATTAACAACAAACGTTCAGAAAAAGTTATTAGTATGGTTGTTGCCAGAGTTAAATTCATTTTAATTCTACAACACAAAAATGAATGTACAAATTCACGAAATGGTTTAAAAAAATTACAAATATTTCTTCAACCACAAGAAGGTAAAGCAGGAAATATGAGCGCACCGGTTTGGGCATCGATTACCGTGAATTTTGTCATGGGTTTAACAGGTGGTAATTATATTTAGACTCCGGACAATTTCCGTGGATCTCCGTAAAACCCGCGACCAGCTTCCTGATCGGCATGTCTCTAACATAGGAAGGAAAATAGCATGCGTGCGCAGCGAGATGTGGACCGTATTCTCTAATTAAGATTCAGTTTGTCTACAAACGTCGTAGCTGGCGCAAAGATAAAAAATAAATAGTAATAACTCTCGGCAATATCGCGGGAGAATACGAAAAATCAGTACGAGTGGATGTGTTAAAAAAAGCCATGAATTTTAAGAAACATATAATCATTAATATTATTATGCGTATTTTAAGTGTTATTTAGAGTACTTTTTCACCGTTAGTATGTAGTAAACGGATGTTGCAAACCAAGTGAGAGCAGCTGAGGAAATCGTGATAAACGCTTTGTGTATTTTTGTGTAAAGTGAAAATGCTTTACTGCTTGTATCAGACGCAGCGGCATATAACCTTTCTCCCGGGATACATGATGTAGAAAGAGTCTAATGGACAAAACTTTCTTAGAATAACACTTCGGGAATCATTACTGCATGGTGTAAAACTATGATATATCAATAATAAGTTGAATCTGCGTGGTCAGGATGTTTTACAACTCAATTGATAAAATCGTCACTAATAAACTACCTTTTATAGCTGAAAAAAAATCCATTAAAAAAGGTTGTTTAGAATGCAATTTGTGAATACTTACTAAATTTTAGGAATATAAATTTACTTTGTCAGAACTGCCCCTATTTTTGCTAGTAGACACTTTTTTGTTGAAAGTAAGATAAAATTATAAGGACAAAAGTTATTCATCATACCAATTTAGTTTAGAAAATATATTTGTGATTTCAGAACACTCTCAACTTGCAAAAATGAATTTAAAAAATTTAAAATAATATACTAATTTATTTTTTATAACATATTAATTTGTTGGCCCATGCCTTGCACTATACCAATGCCCAGGAGATTACATGAAATGTTAAGACACTCGGAGTATGTATTTTAATTGTTCCTTACAAATGAGTGTTATTGTCTTTTACTCCATATGCCGGCCCTGGAGGTACGGAAATTGTACGGTGCCTAATTATAATAACTTATTTAGAAATTATGTAATTTTATATACATAATGAAGAATTACATAAATTAAAAAAGTCACTCTCAATGTAGTGCGACATTCCCATTACAAAAGCATTAAAATTTGAAAAAGTCCTCCTGAAGGACTTGCGTCCTGATTATTATCAAAAATATGTAAATATTCCGAGAAAAGTACGTCGCTATGTATGGTATTTTTATTAAATTTGGAATATGAAACTAATTCGAGGGATGCCAAATTGCTTCCGTAGTCCTTTGCACAAATTTTAACCAAAACAGAGGTATATTAACAACTATCTATACTAAAAATACCAAATACGTACATGTAAATCCGTTTTAATGATTTCATATTCAATATAAAATATTGTACAAAGCTTCCGGCACTTTCATAACCTCGCACTCACTCGGTATTTTCGCAGTTCATCAATTCATTCTCCGCCATAACGGTAGTTCCAGATACACAATTATTGGGTCACTGAGCAGTCCTCGGGCGCTTACTGCTCTCGATTTGGCCCAGATCCCAATTAATTATGTCCAAGTGTCTCATGTCTTTCATGCAACAATCATGCCCGCATGGAGATTGTCTGCAGGGTTGCCGCATGAAATATATTCTCCTCAATGGAAATCTTATTTTTGATTTATTTAAAAAAAAAAATGAGGTGAAACTGTCTTCTTCGTTCTTATTTTTAAAAATCTTGAACGACGATTTGAAAGGCAAATTGCAAGTGTAACAATAATAATGATAAGTAGGGCTGTCAAAAATGTGGGACGGAGGCGTATGCGAAATTAACTAATACGAGAAACAATACACTGTTACAATTTATAACAATGTATGTAAAACTTACCCTCTTAACTAGCTTGATGAACTAGCTTGCTTATCACAAACTGGAGAAGATTGTAGCCATTTTGCAGCATCAGGTATGTTTCTATGGTTGTCTCCATGAGTGATGTTCGCTTTGGTGAAAATATATTCTTATATTTTGAAAACGACCGTTCGACATATACTGATGTAATACACGCATACGTAAAATAGTTTTTGAACGCACTTAACGAATCTGGGGCTGCACCATCACATATTTGTCTTAATTTGGTAAAACCGGTGTCTTTATTTAACACACTTGCGAACTTTTCTTTAACGCGCTCATTTGTTGCGTCACCTATAGCGTGTAGCAGTAGATTTACTTCGTCCACTATTTGCAGTGACTCCACTAACGACAACGCACTGTTTTCTATTTTTTTTTATGCTTTCATGTAATCGTTTATAGTTCTTCGCAATATTTTTTAAAGCTATTTCAACGGAAATATCTTCGAATTTTGTCTGGCTTTCCTTAATAGCTGCAGCCTCACTGGATGAAGTAGTATAAGCTTTTATTTGTTGGAAATACAGCATAATAAAAAGCTGCCTGCAACCATGTTCCCCAACGTGTAAGAATCGGCGTGGTGGTCAGAATACCGGGACACTGGCTATGAAATGCACGGAGACGTAGATATTTAAAAACACTTTTTTGTACTTGCTATTAATGCATCCATTCTGAAAATCTTTTCGAATAGTTTCTGCCACAAGATGTTAAGCATATACTTTACACGTAACATGTATAAGCGTACAACCTTTTCTTGCAAAGAACGGCCTACCGAACGCATTGTCATGGCCATCAGTACAAACATCATACTTGACTTTTGACAGTTCAAATTTTTCTAACGTCTCCAGCACACCCTGGTAATTGTTTCGGACACTGACTACTTTTAGCTAGTAATAGTGGAACTGTCAGTTTAAGAGGGTCCAGTACTCATACTATAACACTTGAAATAGATTTTTTTTTACAATCTGTTGTCTCATCAACAGATAACAAGCCGTGTATTTTTTAATTCACATTTCATCTTATTTACCATGTCTACGTGTACAGTTCGTAGATAGTTACATAATGTTGTGCGACTTGGTATATTCACCTGGGCATTGTATTTATTCCAGAATTTCGAAATGGTTGTTTATTGAGTATAGGCAGCGAGACATCACAGGCAATCAGTATTAATAGCAAATCAAACATAAACTGTGTTGTCGAAGGCACGCCATTTTTTTTTTTTAATTTTTATGGTGTACACTATTTACGTGAAGTCCACAATCACGCTTATCCCAGCACATCAAATCTTCTCGTACACTTTACAAATTATTTTAGCACCATCATAGAATAAATCCGGGAATTCACCTATGAATTTATTCACTTTGTCAGCAAATGGCCGTTTTCTACCCCTGCGTACGTCTGCCATGCTTTATTATTAAATTAATATCAACAATACAGTACAACAAATAAAATAAAAACACAAAAACAATATGCAATACGCCCAAGTGACTTAACGTGTACACAACTCGAAAGCTAATAATAGACTGGATTGAGAAAGAGTTTCGCGGTCAAGGTGAAGGCCGGCGACAGGTAAGTACATCTGTACTCTATAACCATAATACACAGACATTTGCAGCTTTTATAATGAGTAATGACGGAAGCTGGAACTTTGGTATTAATTCCAGTGGCGTTACCGTAATAGTAGTAAATAACTAACTTGGTTAAAGATAATAATTAAACAGACTTACTGTTTAGTCGGGGAAAGAGGACCCGCGGAAATAACGTGGCTTTTTCATTTCAATCACAAGCGTAAATGGAATAAATGAATTAATGCACGGCAAATTTGTATGACCGTTTTCATCCGAAACTACTCATTGGGAGAAATATTATATTTCTAGTATACGATTTCACAATAGGCTGACGACTTATCACCAATAATCTCCTTTCGCGCGAGCCTTTCGCCGGCCCGACAGTACTCTATTTCGTCCAATGTAAAGGTTGAGTGTGCCCGAACGGCTGCATCATTAAAATGCCTTCTACAGCATTCTCCTTTAAACATATACGCTTATCTGTGAATATCACACAGTACTAAAATGAACGTTCTACATTCTGAAAATGCAACGCTGCTAATCACTTGTAGAATTTCCGTTACTTAGGCACTGCTTAATGTGGCGTAGTTGCGCCAAATCCGGATTTTTATTCAATAAGACACTAAATTTCATTGCGGCTTGAACATCAGGGCATCCGTTAAATTTTGTAGTGCCATATTTACGTTTTCAACTATTTCAAACGATTGTGGTAAAGAGGCAGAACTAACGTGCAACTGATTAATAGAATTTACTAATATACGGTAGTTCTTTTGTATGGTACGTAAATCTGCTTCAACTTGTGGATTTTCAACTACTGCTGACTTTCCTTTGTAGCTTCAGACTTCTTTAGGTCAAATTTGAAAACTACAGTATTAACTGCGTGAAAATGTTCATTATAATAAAAGCCGCCTCCAACCAAGTTCCCCATCTCGTTAATATCGGCTGTGGAGGTTCAGGAAGTCCTGGACACGATTTGTGAAATTCTTTAATACGTTGTAGAAATTAAAAAAATATATATTTTTGAATTTGCCATTCATTTTCGACACCTTGATAGTTGTTCTCTACGGTAATAATTCAATTTCAACATTTCAGCTTTAGTATTGACCGATTTGTAAAAAAAATTCTTTTTTTTTTTTAAACCACCCCCTCTTTCAACAAACCGGTCAATCGCCCGCCCTGCCTGCGTTTGGTGGGGGGGGGAGCCCCCCCCTTGGGGGGGAAACCCCCCCCCCCCCCCCCCCAAAAATAACCCTTTTGGGGCGGCCTTTTTGGCCCCCCCCTCTTTTGGGGTTTTTTCTTTCCCCCCCCCCCGCTTGGCCCTCCCCCCCCCCCCTTTTTTTTTTTCCCCCCCTCCTCCCCTCTTTTTTTTTTTTTTTCTTCCTCTTTCCCCCCCCCCCCCCCCCCCGGGCGCCCCTTTCTTCCCCCCCCCCCCCCGCCCCCGCCCCCCCCCCCCCCCCTCTCTCTCTTTCTCGTTGCGCCGTTTTTGTTCCGTGCCCCCCCCCCCCCCCCCCCCCCCCTTTTTTTTTTTTTTTTGTTTTGGCTTCTTACATAAATTGTTCCTGTACCAGATGAACTAAGACAAAGGATTCGATAATAGCTACAATCAGTTACGACAAATATGATTTTGAATGTACAAACAGAATTCATTGACTGACTAAGACACTGCCAAGTTGCAAACTAACATCATTTCGAGAACTTAATATGATTACGGGCCACGTAATAGAGTCGTTTTGATATAATATTGTTTCCAAAATATTTTATAATCAAATTTTCACACGAGATACTGCTCAATTTCCTATACAATATTTAGAGTAGTCTAAACCGGCATTTACTACTCTAAAATTGTACAAGAAATTAAACAATAAATTGAACAATAATTTGTGTGGAAATTTGATTCGTATACACTACTACTTTTATATTATAAAATTGGATACAATAATTTAATGAAAATTCCGCAGTGTTGTAGTATGCTCACATAATATTTCTTGTTCACAAAATTGTTTCGAACATTGTGCAAGATTTAAAGTAGTCTAAAGCCATCTTTGGAGCGGATCCGCCATAGATAAAATTTTGTTACGTTTGCTAAGGTTATGTTTATACGGTTATCCAATTTATAACTTTATTAGTAATTTTTCAACACGCCGACTGCTCGAGTGTTTTATCAACTTGTGAAATACTTATACAAAACTTGTTTCACTTAACGTCAATCCAAGAAGCATTTGTAAATTCGACTTCCTCCGCGTCACATTCCTTGCTTCTGTTTTCTTTTTCTGTCCTACAACCTCGCCTGGCAACATCTGTCGTGGAAAATCTTAAAGAGACGATTTTAATGAATGGTGACAAGGGCCAATAAGACTCTATTGTGTGTCATCTCACTGTGCTTCGTTTTCACGAAAGTAAAACGTCAATTGTCAGGTGAAGTAAATTTATTAATTTATTCTACTGCACGTTCCAGTATGTGAGGTGTTTAATGTGTGAATATGCTTTTATATTATCGATCGCTGTAGCGAGGTTGCATTAAACATGAGCCAAGTATCAGAGTGACCACCAATACTTGACACTTACAGTGCAAACAAATATTTACATATTAAATATATATACAGGCTGATTCAAATTGGACGTCACTATGGGGTATCTTCCTTACCTTAAGAGGAGGTAGGTTTAAATTTGGCAAAGTTGTTAAATTTTGAGTTCATTAAAAATCCACACAAAAATATATCTTTTACTGATCCGCAGTAATTATAAAAAAAACAAAAAATAAGCTTTTCGTTTTTCAGCCACGACAGAATTTTCTAACTATAAAAACATTCGTATTCTATGAAGTGTGTTATATTTTTGAATTGTAGAGAAAAATATAGTTTAAAAAAACGCTTTTAAACACAAACTAAAAAGTGAAAAAATAATTATTAATATAAACTGAAAACAATAATGAACGAAAAATACAGTATTATTGTGAAAAAGGTGGGTTGCTCGATATACGAAAAATATGGCACAAAGCGCCCACGCTTTTTTCACAATAATACTAGTATTTTTCGTTCATTATTGTTTTCAGTTTATATTAATAATTATTTTTCACTTTTTAGTTTAATGTGCTTTAAAAGCGTGTTTTCTAGTTTTTAAACTATATTTATTTTTCACTTTTTAGTTTGATGTACTATGAAAGCGTGTTTTGTAGTTTTTTTTAAACTATATTTATATTGCTTATTGATACTGATATTATAACATATTACGATCCAACAGATATTTCTGAAAAAACATGTTTTTTTATTTCAGCCATGGGATTTGAACTCACGCCCGAGGAGTTCGTCGTTTCGCGTCGACTAAGACTTGCCCGCTCGGCCAACGACCGAACTGAGAATCACGGAATATACCCTACTAATATTAAGCCTCTTGCTGTCCACAGAGGATACGGAGGAAAGGACTGGCGATCCTGATCAGGAAATGATATAAACTTATCAAATTATTGTATTGTTACCGGTTCTTCGTAAGTGTACAAAGTTTCAATTAAATCTGTCCGTTTAAAGTGGGTCAAAATCGAGTCCAAAGAGTCGGTTACAAACAAACAAACAAACAAACAAAACAAACAAACATGCAAGTGAAGGTAATATAAAAGCGTGTAAAAAATGCTGTCGAATGGTGTAATTCCATATGGGGGGCCATAAGAAAAAACGAATTTGCTGCGAATAAAATAATAATCAATTGACAGGAAATAAAATGAAAAACATTAATAAATCTAGATTCTAGAAATCTAGAAGAAAGTTGCAATGACAATGTTTTTACATAATTTAAAAATTGTTATATATGAAGACAAAAAAGTTATGGTCGAAAAACGAAAAGTTAATTTTTTGTTTTTTTTTTTAATTATTAGAGCTCAGAAAAAAATATTTGACATTTATTTTGTGTATTATTAATAAACTCAAAATATGGTTCCATTTGAAAAAAATTAATTTTTCCCCAAAAACCATTTTGATGAACTTTATTTGCTCATAAATCACGTAATTTAGTATTTTTGACGGAATTTAGATTTTTCTATCGTTACACGGGTCTTTAGATAAAATCGGAACCGACATGGCACACTTAAATGGAAAACTAAAAATTATATTATAAAAAATATTGACTTTTGAAATGTCACTTATCTGGTATCGTTGGATTCAAAAATGACAAAAATGAATATTCATTTAAAAATGAAAGTGTCACTTCCGACGAAACCGGAAGTACTTGTATGTCAAAAGTGCCGCTTATAATGTATATAGGATATCCCAAATTTCAATCATATTCAAAACTAAAGGAGAAAAGGAGGGTGTACCATGATTCTGTTACACCCGATATGCTTCAGCGATTTCATAACTTAAAAAATCAGTCTCGGTAAGTGCATTTATCAATCATCTTTTCATAGGTATCCAATTCAAAATAAGGAAAACTAATTTATTAAAATTATTTTTTATTTCGACAAAAGTCTCATTAGTCTAGTCACATGATCAACAGAGAAGGCTCCAGTTATGAAAATACGTTGAACTAGTAATTTTTTGATAAAATGGTCTCTTTGGATAATAAT
Source organism: Rhamnusium bicolor (assembly GCA_029963845.1). Taxonomy (NCBI): domain Eukaryota; kingdom Metazoa; phylum Arthropoda; class Insecta; order Coleoptera; family Cerambycidae; genus Rhamnusium; species Rhamnusium bicolor. The sequence goes on from JANEYF010004454.1 coordinate 95,228, forward strand.
TTATATGATTTTCCCCTCAAGAAAGGAATGACTCCAAAATGAAGTGCAAATAATTGTTTGCTGCAGATAATTCGAAAACAATGAATCCTAACCAAAAAAAATTATCAATCAGAAACTTTATGACATTCCCGACAAAATGTTTTTTATAAATCTCCAACTGTGACCAAAATAGAGGGCATGAATTGATCGCGCCTAATTTGGATACTCCAACGAACGCACAGAATTCTATTTGACTGCTGTACTTAATGTTATTTAATGAAATTAAAAATTAAAAATAGGTTTTGATCGAGAAAGAACAACCCTAAAAGACGATCCATAAGCAATTTTTAAAACGTTTCGAGTTATAAACAAATTATTAGAGTAAATCGATGCGGTCTCATTTTTTTATTGCAACAATTCGGTTGTTGACGAATTTTTAAAAATAGTGATATATAACAGTGGAGGCATAAATTTAGTTATATACTTAATTTGGAAGAAAAATTTGACGCGCAATATGTTTAAAAAAATTATTAAATTTCGGCTATTTGAATGTGCAGCGAAAACGGCAGTGACAAATATCGGTAGTTGGCTGTTAAGTGATATGCAGAACAGAAGAAGAGGACCAAGTTAACAATAAACAAACTAACATCATCTCTCATCTGTCAAAAATTAAATTAGACATTTAATTAGAGTTGCTAGAAGCAGATCTGAGCAGCAATAGCATAAAAATGCCGTTCATTTGTGTCGAAGCAGATGATCTGATTTTGTTCATTTATTGTACTGAACAATCTGCTTATAAATCAGTAAAATCAGAAGAAGAAACATAACCCTATATTAAGACATTAAAATTGTCTCAAAAATATTAAGATATTATTTTAAATGTGACTGTGGCGAATGTTACATCTGCAATCTGAAGGCAGTTGAAATTTGTAAAAAAGAAAAATACATTTACTTTATATTTCTAATTTATAAATATGCACTGGCTATTGAGAGTAATTAATGATATTCTTTTTTATCTATAACATTTTTCTCAAAATTTGAAAACAAAAATTTTCTGTATAAAAAAGGCACTTTTCCCCTATTCGTTTGAGTCCAAGGGACCATTGGATTTAACTGCTTGCAAGTTCTGTCAACTGTCAAAATAGCCCGTTCATACATATGGGATTTTCAAAATTCTGATTCTAACAACACTAATGAACAAATCTTTGTAGTGTTTAGAGTTTCGTGTAAACATTTTCTTATAGTTGTTCTGTGGTTTTCTAGTACAGGGTTTTCCATTAAGGACGTTTGATCTTTAAACTTAACTAAAACGAGTTGTATTTGTGATCTATTTGATCGGTTTGTAGGTAGGCATAGACCAAAGATTTTAGGTAACCCCACAAAAAATAGTCTAAAGGCGTGAGATCACACGACCTCGACGGCAAGTCAGTGTTGCCAACTGGTCAGTAATTAACTCATTTGGAGAGAAAAGTCACTTGTAAAACTCGCATGTGGGAAAGAAAAAAATTTGGACATTTAGGTGAAATTTGAGTAATTTCTGTGCAGTTCGTAATTTAACATTATTTATACATTTAGCACCGGTATGGTTGCCATTAATCCAGCACAATGGCAACGGTGGTATCCACAGAACAACCTTCGGCCATAAAACTTATGCAAAAGTTTTATGGCCGAAGAGAACAACTAAATTTAGTATCCCTCTTCACCACCCTGACGATGCGGGTTACGTTATAGGATAGTAATATGTACAGTTTTAAAACATAATTTTTTATATGATATAAAAAGAAAATATTTTATTTCATGTGTTTAGAAGTTTGTTGATATATATTTTTTTATCTGTTTTCTTGACTGTTTTGTGCAATGCGAAATGAAGCAAAGAAAAAAATATTTATTTTATTTGATAAAAATTCGAGTAAAAATTTTATTTATTTTACATTTTTACTTTCTTATACCTAATATAAGGAAGTACAGTAATCGTGATTTTTTTTCAACCTCGAGATTTTGATCGATTTATACGTTTTGAACCCTCCTGACTATTTTTCGAATGTCTGTCGGTGCGTGTGTGTGTGTGCGCGTGCGTGCGTGCATGTGTGCGTGTGTGTATCCGTGATAACTTAAAAAATACGAATGGGAGACTTCCCAAATTTTAGGTGACACATTAAATTTGGTGAATGTGGTACCACCAGAAGAGACACAGTGAATGAAAGAAGTAAAAAGGTACAATTTCGGGGAAAAAAATTAAAAAAATTTTATTGCATTTCTGGATGAATCTCGACGAATTATAATGAAAAAACATAACTTTATGAAAAAAAAACCGTCTGCATGTCTGTGATATCGCGATAGCAGCCACAGTTTTTGTGATAAAGCTTTCAACTTTGGTACACATGTTCTAAAGGTCAAAGACAATGATAAATTCGATGATGAGAAAAATTGGCCAACTGAAAGGAGGTCCATGGGATCCAAACTTTTTTGTATTTGCCTTTACAAAAAAAATATATTCTTGATGAAAGATTATAAATCATGTCTACTATATCAAGCCAATAAAATATATTTTCCAATTACTTAAATAAAGCTGATGTAAACTTAAATTTTTTATACATTTGACCTCATAAAATGGAGTTTAGGATAAATTTAACAGTTTGACTTTTGAAATGTCTAATTTAGTTACAAAATGTCAATGTCAATATGAAGAAATTATTAAAATGTATGACATGAATTATTATTGACAGTATCGAACGATAATTATTTAAAAATTTTAATGAAACATTTCAAGGTAGGCTATTAAAATTTAATTGAAGTGAAGAATTAAATAGAATGATTGATTTTTTTACATTAGAATGATATATACTGGTATAAGAAAGTTATGAGCTGGCCACATCAGATATTTTTATACGTTTTGACAAATAATTAACTGAACTGGAAAATATGCTTTTTCACAAATTTTTCATGTTTTAAATATACCGGCAAAATTTACATGGTGAGTAAAATAAAAATTTTTAATTGACGTGCTGAAAATTATGTATTTAAATGGTTGGCAACACTGCGGCCAATTGATGTCAGCACCTTACGAAATAACGAAACCCTCGATTTCTCAAGGAAGTTCAATGTTCCGTGTGCAGTATGACACGTAGCGCCGTTTTGTTCAAACCATATGATTATTAGGTCCATATCATCCAACCTGGACCATAAATAATCGATTATCATCGCCCGATACCTTTCGCCGTTGACAGCAATTGCAGCTCTTCGTTCATTTTGGAAAATTTAAGAGCCGATGATTCCGCCAGACCAAAATCCACACCGCACCGCACGTGACTCTTTAGGGATACATTGAACGTTCTTGGGCCTCTTGTGGATCGTGATCGCCCCCAAATGCGGTAGTTTTGCTTGTTAACGAGGCCGTTCAAGCAAAAATGCGCTTTGTCGCCGAAGATGTTTAAATGGTGACACTTATTAAGCACAACTGTCAAATATTACAGAAATATATTTTCAAACATGGCCGCAATCGGCTGTCAAAGTTCGAGCGTTCCTATTGGAACACCTTTCTTCTTCACGAAAAACACGGTTACTGGAACTTCGTACCTTCAAATATTGTAGGAATTTCTTGTACTGCAGCTACTGCTAAATTTATTGAATAGAGTCTTCTTTCAACAAGACGGGGAGGCTAGAATTGTGTAATTGTGTTCATTTGCTAATATCACTATTTTGTGGGAGAGGAAGAGGTAAAGGCTGTTGATGTGTTTGCCTAGTCCTTTATATTTGAACACGTATTTTGGTTTGCGATAATAATAAGTGATACTAAGATTTGTTTCCTTTTTCTACAAATTATAAATTTGCCCCTTATTACCTTGTCTGTTAATGCCTAAATTATTTTGCTGATTACGAAAATACATAGATCTGTATACTAATAAAGAGAACAAAATGCATAATTAATCGGGTATTGTTTTTCTTTTCGTCACAGTTCCAACATAATTTTTCGGATTTAAAAAATTAGATGATGCACATTACTGATTTTCAAATTTAGGAATATTAACTTACACCACATTATAAACCATACTACAGTTTATTACTAACTACCTACACAATCATCTGTTTCTGAGCCTCTTACCAACTTTACGTACTTATTTTTAACGTGATTCAAATATTACATATTATCTTTTGCAATGTCATGTTTCGGAGATCTCTTACAGTACAAATTATATCACTTTTACGTACATATTTTTTACATGATTCAAATATTACATATTATGTGCAATGTCATGTTTCTGAGGTACAAATTATATCAGCTTTACTTGCATATTTTTAACGTGTTTCAAATATTACATATTATTTTCAATTTCTAATCAAATCGACGTTAAACGTAATACTACCATCCTGAATAATAAACGAGTCTCTTTCGTCAGACCCAGGTGAAAACGTGTCACCTTGACGGTTCGTTTTGAAGATGATCTGATAATTCATTTGAATATTGTAGCCACGAATACCTGCGTGAATCACGAAGGGTATCATCATGTCGGTTATGCAAAACAACGAGGAGCGAATGATGGTTCAGAACTAAAACGAATACCAAATGAAGATGACTAACTCCACGGGCATCTTTGACCGTTACACACAAACAAATGTGGACGTCGAAGTGCCCCGAGGACTAGGGGTCACGCCAACCCATACTTCAGCTCCTCCTAGACGTCATCGTGAGAACATGAATGTGCTATTTACCTTCGATGTTGTTTAATAAACAACTTCGGGCTAGTATGCATCTTTGTTCGTTTTGGCGTGAAAAATTTTTGGTTTCAATTCGGCGCGATGCACGCCCCGAACACTTTCGCTATATTTTACTTATTGAGAACTACTGAGTAGTGTGTTTTTTTATTTTCTATTTGCTTATAGATCATTATAGACATTATTACTGAACATTATATACATTTTATAATAATTGACAGTGCAGATAAATTCTTAAAGAATATGTAAATTGATAGCATATTTTCTATTAAAAAAAAATTAATCATACCTATTTATAGTTAGTGTAAATTGAAACTTGTAATGAAAAAAATTATGATAATTAAAAAATATAACATTATTTTGCAGAGCAAGACTAAAAATTAATATCGAGTATGACAAAAATACGGACATGAGTTTAACAGCAAAACCAGGGTATACATGAACTGTTATATCACCTCTCTGTACGTTTATTTAACGTGATATGATGAAGCAGTTGTCAAAATCGATTATTTTTCATCAGATTGTAGTATTAAGCTGATAGACATGCCATCTTTTCAATCCTGGACTGGAATAGATATCCAATATGGCGGATATCAATCAGATGCTTGAGCGGATCGCTCGAGGAAATTACTATCACATGGTTATTCTTGTTTCCACAAAATGAAATACAGGGAGAATCAGAATGATTGAAGACGACGTCAGCAAAGGATGACATCAAAATGATAAAAACTGATTTCCGTTTTATCAAAAATTATTTCCTTATCTAAACCTGTCACGCATTCCAAATCGAGTTGCAAATATTTTGTAAAGAAGTGTATGTAAGCGGCACAGAAAAATTTTGTAACAAGCGGCACGTTCAATGATTCTGGACTTCTCTGTACAATAAGATGGATCTTTAAGATGGCGATTTTGGCCACGTTATTTTAATCGAATGTTACTACCTTTATTCATTAATTCAATAACTGAATCACTCAATTAAGGAAGGATATGCGTAGGTTGGGCAACTGTTTACAACAAAACTAAAATGTCTACAAAAATTGTGGGAAAACTGCACATAGGAAAACATTCATTATCTCTCTATTTAAAACAACGAAGTCTCGCGGCCCCTCTATATCAAACGGTGTCACGGACGCGGCCAAACGTTATTCCAACAACCATATTCTATTCATCGCAATGCTTTCCGCCATCGTTAAAAATGAACGACATACAGATAAAACCACGAAAGCGCAAACCGCGTGCGATTAACCGCGTTTACCGATTCGCGATTGTAGATCGCTCTCCGCTGTCAGTGGTCAAACGTAAATTGCACATATCAATGTCCCTGTTCGTACCTTAGTGGTTTTATCTGTATATGAATATTCATTTCTCTGAATGATACAGGGTGAATATAAGGACATCTCTGAATAAATATCCATTATATTGAATATTGTCCAAATTAATCTGTAAGACCACAATCTGCAAGTAATTATGCCGTCAATAGTTCGCACAAAAATATTACTTCCAACACCATTCCACAAAAATATTGGACTAATAATATTGCACTCGATATAGATAGTTAAGCTCTTCAAAATCACATACCTATTTCATTTGTTTACATAGTTGTTAAGATTAGAATGGGCTTCATCAGTAAATCATATTTTATTGATTGTTGCAGAATGTAAAAAAAATCTAATATTTTACATTGGAAATTTTGTATAACCTTTGGGCATAAATAATTTTGTATTATAGGTTCAATTTCTTGAGAAGTTACTATAGGATATTTTTGTTATTGTTCTAACCAGTATTATGAGGAATAAGTAAGAGAATTTCTAATCTTTCAGTAACGCCACTGATAGAAAGGAAACGGTTTTTTTTTCCTTTACTATGAGACAACGACGGATAGTCATTTTTATAGACTCTTACATTGTTTCACCGGAAGGAAATTATTAAAAACAAAAATAAAAAAAAGAATTTACATCGAAAATTTTTGTTGCGTTTTGCGCTGCAATTTTAGGGTAGGTAAAGCTGTAAAATATGTCTGCCGTTAAGAATATATATATGTAGTTTGCTTCTTATGGTAAAAGCATTTTTCTTTTATATTAATAGTTGATCAAAGATAAGTCAATGTAATTTATACTAGACTTAGACTTCCTGATTTGTAAGAATTTTAAATCCTTAATGATTTATTTCACAGGACGACGTTCACATTGTTAAAGAAAAATATGTGTCCTTCAGTATAAAAATGTCTTACAAAAATCGGCTATATCTAAAAATTTTATGTAATGGTTATTTGTCTTTAGAATAATTATTTACAAACTTACTGGGATATTTGCAATCAGATATTATCAGAAAACAATGTCAATTTGAATTAAATAAAATTCATTGGAGACATCAGCCTGTTTTTTTTTTTGATTTGTAAACAGGCAATTATAGTTTTATACATATAGACTAACTCTAATACACCACTTGATATTGTCAATGTTAGATGGCATTACATGATCTTTAAAAAAAGTACGTGTATTTTTTTATACAAGAAAATGAAAAATGATACTATCACTATTTTGACTGATAGTTGATAAGTTAAAAGCGCAAGTTAATTTATGTCTATTACATTTCAAGAATGTTGATTTTGACTTACTGTGTACTTTACAATGGATCATTGCCTAATTTTAATAATGTAAAGACAATTCTATACGCTATGTATAGTGTCAAGTGTGGCCAGTTAGAAAAAGAATACGAGTGATGGCTGCGAACTAGGATGAAATGAGATGGAATAAGACACACCCAGCAAACACAGGGACAGGCTCAGTCTTTGCCCCACCAGCCACCTAAAATACACTCACACTAGTTTTCCACGAAACACCAAAACACCATATACCATACTCGATGTGCGTTTCGCCAACCAAGCTGGCATTACCTGGAGATGATTAAAACGTGTAAAACGTTCCAACCCACATTAGCCGTGTTACACGCGATATAACAGATTTAAATCAACTTCCAAGTTTTGGGCGAAAAAAAACCTAAATATGTTTCATATACCTACTGGAACAATGGACATGTACGTAAAAGATATATTTATACAGTTTTCGTCAATTTTTTGTAGAGCGCAGCACCTCCTAATGCAATAATATCTGATTACAAGGTTTTTTTTAGAAAGTTTTAATAGGAAACTTATTAACATTTTTACGTATAACTTTTACAGTTTATATTTTATAGAGTTATATTACGTGAGCATAAGATTATGGCAAATATATCCTTAATAGATCCAATATTAAACATCAAAGTTGAAGAATTCTTCCAAGTCCAAGTAACCATCTTTTCTACATCTGGTTTAAATTTTATATGCTCACGCCCTCAAGTAGCACTTTATCTAGGATCATCCTAAATCTGGAAGTTCTAGTGTAACATAAGGCAGATATAAGTAGTTAACACCATTGTTTTTAAGTGCCTCGTAAATGGCTCTTAATAGAAAAACGTAAAAAGTATCAATATTAAAATTGAAATCGTAAAAATTTTTTGCACGGAAAAATGCCCAGCTGGTTAAAAATTAAGTTCGTGTTTGCCAATCGTGTATAAAAATAAAAAAAAAAACACGCGTAGAAGTTCTGCTATTATATGTTTCAGTTTGCCCTCGCATTTTACATTCAAATCTCGTCGCGCTATGACGCTTCACGTGAACCGATTCTGTTTGTTATTCGAGTCTCAAAGAATTCGTTATGCAAGGGAGCAGCAATAAATACAAACAATATGTTAATTATGCGATAAGCCAATTCCTATTATATTCTCATGTCTCTTATTGGAGTCGTTGCGAAACGCATTGATCTAATATCGAATTCCCAGCAAGAGTGTGTGCGCACCGGTACTTTCACTGATAGGTAATCGAGCACGTCGTTTCTGCATGCGAAATAGTACTGAAACTTCAGTTGGCATTGTGCACGGTGATTTCGTAATATGTTATGAAATAATTAAAAGAATTTCTAATAAAACTAGGATAATACATGTTTTTTCTATCAATTATTTAACTAAAATAAGAATGTTCCCCTTTGTGAAATTTATTTCAAGGGTATAAATAACAGCACAGTGAAAAAATTATCACATTCATGCTAAGCTAAAAATGGGTGCTTTCCCTTTACTGCAGTGATGCGCACCAATTAGTCCGGTAAAAAAATTAGGCCCCATGTGCTCCTTCGTGAAGAAAGCAAGGCATTTTTTTTCTTGTTTCTTATATGTCCCCATTGGATTATTAAGGAAGTCACATAGACGTACTATGTGACTTTCGACCTTAGCAAACCAAAGGAGATACCGAAATGCTTTGGTGCCACTTTAAAAAATGGCGACCATGGCGTAATATGCATTTACTCTTAACTGGTTCATTATCATCCGATTTCAATACATATTTTTTTAATTGCAGCATATTTTTTTTGTTCTTCATTTTGTGCTATTACTATTTTCATGTTTTCCCGTAAAAAAAAAAACCTAAAACGCTAAGGAATTTTCGATTGTAGTATCTCGATTCGTTTTGATTCAATTTGAACAAATATTTTGTCTAATATACTAGTTAAATTCATTTAGACAAAAAAATATATCGTCTAAAGGAAAAAGTCCAAGAGAACTGAATTTTTTTTACACTTTAATTTCGTCGTTCTAAACAATGTCTCAAAAGTCCCCGGTGACCCGTTGTACGCACAATTTTTTATAGTGCGTAAGAGGGTTAAAGAAGTGTTTTTTCGCAAATATCTCCGTTCCTATTAATTTTACGAATATGAATGTTATTATAAGATCGAAAGACTAGAAAATTATCTACAAAGAAGGTCCTTATTCGTTTTATCATACGAGTTATAGTTTTCGAGATAACTTGATATAAAAAGTTATGACTACATTCAAAATGTGCAGCTGACATAGGCGTACGCATCATAATAAGCGTAATAAAAGAAATTAACTAGTAACAAAAGGAATAAACTATTACAATTTATAACAATTGTAACGGTCCGTTTTTTCGAACTAATAATTTGTATCACATTCGTAGTAAATTAAAAAGGAATGGCTTGAATTATACCTTAAATTCCAGACTCGATTAGAATAATTTCGTTAACCTGTGTAGTATTACCCCTGTTGCATGGCGCTACTGGACCGTGGAATTGTGAAATATACTTTCGTACTAGGTGCGCGCGTTGGTGGAACGATGTTTTCGGGCAGGTTTTGAGTACGAAAAGCAGACAATGGGGGAGAGACGTTCGGTAGCCACGGCCCTGAGTGGATGTGTGTTGTGATCAGGAATTGCGGCGAGCGACAAAGTATTTGTTTTTCGTTTTGTTGTTTTTTCTTGCCGTTGGAAAAAACGCTGGGATCCTCGGGAAAAGTTTGCAAGTTGGTGTGCTTTCTTTCGAAGGGGAGCAGAAGTTGGTTACGCTCGGTGGTAGAAAAAGAATATACCAAACGTAGTATGGATTCAATGTTTGTTGCGAACATGATAGGTATTACCTTTTCTACTTCCTATTCTACTCCTATGATCCCATATGGTTGCCTAGGTAAAAAATCAAAAAAGTTAACACGTCGGATATTGCTCGCTTCCTCTTCCCGGGAGAAACAAAAGAATATCGATAGATTTCGTTCAGTCTACACGACAAAATTAAATATAGCTCTCTAACAAAAAGTGTCCTGAGAAAATAGATGTAAAAGTATACAAATATAAAACTCTTGTCTGGAACAAGGAATTATCATTGGCCCTTCAGCTTCATTAAAATGTCAGAAATCACAACTAGTTTTCGCTTCTTCAACAATTTTTGTCAAAATCCCTGAACAAACGGCTACAGATTAGCAATTTTATGTGATTCTTAACGAATTCTGGAATTAGATCCAAAAGCGATAATTTTGAATTTTAGCCAAAACCTTGTCCCATTTAATAGGACCTAGAGACAGTGCTTGTAGACACTCTCGATATAGTTTTCGAAATCGTAATGTCTATGGCAGCCACATTAGAATAGTTGGGAAAGGTAATACCTATCATGCGCCAAACTGCCTATTTTTATTCACTTTGTAAAACGGTCTCGGTCCATATAACTCCGATTGAATTCGCTACTAGCATTTTGATCTGACACAGTGACACTGAATGATTTCAAGTACAGCTTGAGATGTTGGAAGAGTACAGTAAGCAAGAGGTACTTGACGGTTGTTTTCATGCTGCCAAACAAAATGAGTTGGATTTGGTAGGTTGGGATGTTTTGTTACATTTATAACATTCCATGGCTTCAAGGTGAGTTCTTTGTATAGCTAGTCTTACCAACACAACGGTATTGTAGGAGGAAGATTTTCTCCTACCACATGCTTTCGCGTGAAAAGCCACCCACCACCTATGTTCTCCAATATTCATGCTTGGCACGTATACCTTGCAAATAAATGTTTCGATAGAAGGCATTGTATCCTCTGATATATGACTCGTTTCTCCAAGGTTTGCTAAAGCTTGCAGAATGTTGTCATCATCGGCAATAAATGACTTCCAAAAACTTAATTTACTTTTTTTATTGAATGATCTGGTTACATCTGTCCCAGACATTGCATGTAAGCAAATAAGGCTTTGGTCTGTTTTTCGGCACTGGACATTGATGAAGAGGAAATGCGAAAACATTATAACAAACACAGCAGAAGAAAGTTTCCAATGTTCTTATTTTCTATTTTAAGGACATGAAAAAGGAGAAGACGAAGAAATGATTATCCTGTAAATATGGACATACCATTGCATATGCCTATTTTTATATAGCTTTTCGTACATTTTTGATGTTTTCATTTAATTAATTTAATTCTCTTCACTTTTCATAAGTACCTTTGCCATATGATCAACAGGTAAATATATATTTTTCCACAATTTGGAGACTATAAAGATATGGTTAGAACGGCGGATAAAATGGGTTATTGGTCTGGATTATTCGCAATGTTAAAACAAGAGGGTATGACTGTATATATAAATATAACTTACTGGAACTGATTACTAGGCAGAGGACATATTTACCCTATTTCAGGGATGGCAGTTATATAAAAAATCTTATTTACTAAAGAGCCTCTACCGGCTGTAACAGGATCATGGTACACATCCCTTTTCTCCTTTCGTTTTGAAGATAATTGATTGAAATTTGGGATATCCTATATACATAATAAGCGATACTGACATACAAGTGAAATTCAGCGAAACCGGAAGTGAAAAAAAGTGTCGCTTATTATGTATATAGGATATCCCAAATTTCAATCAATTATCTTCAAAATTAAAGGAGAAAAGGGGGTGTATCATGACCCTGTTACACCCGGTATATAATTCAATTAATTGATGTATCATTGATATGTGTGCGTTTATTTATATGTACCTGTAATATACGCAACCAGTATTGAGGCAGGAAGCCAGGATAAACATATATAATATTATAGGTAACTTTGCTCTTGTTCCTCAGTCAGTGACACGACCGCCTACAGTTATTTTCGCGAAGTAGTGTTTGGTATTAGGTCAGCTAACCTGGGATACAAAACAATATGTAAAATTCGTGAAAATTATCTGCGTTTTGTCAGTGGCTGCACTACTTGCGTGCCTGCTCATGTAAAATTTTTAGAATTTGCACCATTAACCTCGGTAGATATGGAACGTTCATTTTCCTTGCACAAACATATGTACAGACCGAATCTCTCAAATTTAACGGCCACGAATACAGAATGAATATTAGTTATCACCACGTATGCTAATGCGATGGAAGTTTGTCATTCCGAATAATATTCATTTTACACGTTTGCTTTTATTTGTTTACGTATGTCCTTCCGTCAACGATAGAGTAGTAGCTCTCGGTCCTGGACTCTGGTCCAGTTTGCTCTACTCGTACCTGTAGTGATTAGATTACCAAACAATTCTAAAATGGATGGATCATTAATTCATGAATGAACGATGCCGTCTGCTCTAGAATACTTGTGTAATTTATTTACATGAAAGCTGTATGCGATAGACAAAACATAATTGTATTAAAATTTGAAGTTTGCTAGAATGTTCCTCTTCTAATTTGATTATGACGTGTACGTCAAGAATTAATATACGCAATTTGTGTATTTCAATTTAAACCTTTACATGAATGTACGTTTGGTAACTGAACTATAGTTTCATTCTAATTTTCAGACCATCCTTGACCCCATCAAAACAAAATCGCTCGACTGGTTAAAGTCCTGATAAAAACAATTTACGTTTTTGTCCTATGACAACTATTCGAACGGTTTTATTTCAGATGAATCGCTACGCTCTACTAAATCAGCAAATTAAATCGAATCTACTTGGAAAATCTGATTAAAAAGCGCAAATTGCATAGTAAAATCATAATTTTGACGATTTATTATACTAATAAATAGTATGTAACCATTAGAACTCAAATAAGTCAATCGCCCTTGTAATCGTTTCGAAGAGATTTCGTTGGTCGAGATAATCTGAAATTTTGCAACATTATTTCGCAGAGTTCTAAAAACTGAGGCTACAATAGAAATGTATTAACTTTCACAATTTGTTAAATGTTACATTTTAGAAAACGTTCCTTTTGGCTGTTGAAAACATTACTGAAAAAAGTCACGAATTTGCAGAGCAAATTAAAGTTAAGAAACTAAGCAGTTTCAAAATATTAATTAACAAAATATGTATCTAGAAGAAACAATAATTATTTATCCACTCCGGCGGAACATTTAGTTTGACTTAACAAGCAGAATAACACTGTCACGTAACGCAAGGGATTCGTTTCCGTCTGTGTCCTTCTAAAGAATGCTTTTGTTGGAGATGCGCTCCAGTACTCCGCAACATCTCATCACGATATTCTTGAGAGGTTCAAGTCGACGATGTACAGAAGACTATAATCAAATCACTAATCAATTACAAAGAGTGGTTAAATCTAACTGAGAGCATGCTCCGTATAGCAATACTATACTACAAGATTTACTGACAAACACACACAAAAATCTTAACACAAAATGTAAAAGCCCGGGGGGTGTTTTAAAACGGTTTTCAGTTTGTTATTTACTCGGCAACCCCGCCTGATAATTGAAAAATATATTGACGCAATAATTACCGTATAGTCCACTGTCTAGTTTTGTCTACAGTATATTACCCCCTACCATCACTCCTACCAAATCTAAATTGAAATTTCGTTGACTGTCACTATCCCTACCACACTGTTTATGATTTTCAGATAAAATATGTTTCCTAACGTCCGACTTGCATTTCCACTATTCTATTTATTCACAGTTTCTGTAGAAATGTACCAAGTTGTTAAACTGCAATTTCCAAAACTCTTTAAGCCATGAGCGCATTGTATATTTCGACAAGACGCGTCGCGACGTTTTTAAAGATTAACGATACACATGAATTTCTTATCAAAATCGTAAAGACTACTGCGACACCGTGGCGTGTTCAGTTTAAATAAGCACATAAGGCACGTGACATCGCAACGATGGGGGTGCAGGTAACATTTCTCGATATTTTTTTTATTAAAGTGCTTTCGTTAGATATATATTTATGTTTTAGTAGGTGTCATGAAAATGTGTGAAGACAAATTCATTTTGTGGAGCAAACAATTATTTAGGAGTCATGCAAGCAAATAACTTTCACACTTATGTAATAATAATAATTTTTTGCTCTACAAATAAATACTAGCAGGCAATAAAATTATTGAAACAAATTCATTTTATTTTATACGCTGAAAAAAGTCCGCCTCTGGAATGATAAAGTGAAATCCGGGGTCTGACTATTCCATTATCAATGTTTTTAATAATTATAATCGCGCTTATTTAAATATTAATATTAATAATAATACTACACCACATTCTTTGGCATAAGGTGAGGTCACATAGTATAATACCCTTAAGATGTAATAAAAAATAAAATCACATAATTTAAATTTTGTAAAATTTACGCAACATTCCTAGATACAGTTCTGAGAATTCGACAAACGTGTCGGTTCTAATTATGTGACTTTGTTTTTATAAATTTATTAACTTTACACTGACATTTTATTTAAAAAATTATTTCTTGTCCATTCCAGTTTTTATGTACACGTTTAGTACGTACTATGAATATGAATTATTACTATATTACTAACACTTTTTCCCCCAATTTTCCTGAAGTATATTTGTATCGGATATCCAGATAAGGGTACACATAAATTCAAGGTTACATTATTTATATTATTATTAACACTAGAATGTATTTCTGATATTAAACTAACTTATGTTGCACATCAACGTCGTATTAATAACAAAGATAATGGCTGCTTGAAAAAATGTTATATTATTATTATCATTATATTAATACTATAAACTACTACTAATTAACTCACTGAACAAAATAACGACTCGGCGATAATTATAATCAATGCCGTATTAATCAAACACTTGTCACTGCCGTTTACATTACGTAAAATATTTGTTCGTACTTTTGTGTACACATACGAGGGAATGATGAAATTGTCAATAACAATTTAATATCGCTTTAAATAAATTAGCAGCAGTCTGTTGGTGTAAAACCGACACGTTGGTTAAATTCGCAGGGCCGTAGTTAGGAATGTAATTGAAACTTTATAAAATTTTAACTACTTGTTTTATATTTTGATGTTTCTTATGAGTGATCTTACCTTTCGCAGTAGAATGTAGTACACTAGTAATTTTTTTTATGTTTATATACGCACAATTTTAGATAAAATGCATATGTAGTAGATTAAATTATAGACAAAACTACTGCTACCTTTTTTTATTTCTACAAACAGTAACTTTTGTACAATTCACTAAATAAAAAAACACTAAATTAGTATTTGCAACACAAAAAAAATAGACATTAGTTTTGCCTGTAACTTCATCTACTGAATAAGAGAAAAAGGCGAAACTATTTTTTTTCTTTTAAGAAACAGCATAAAGCTACGGTTTCCTAGGACAGTGCGCGACGTAAGACATAAAGCAGGCGCAACCCCACTAACATACGTCCAGAGTACGTCGCGCAACGGCCTGGTTTGCTAGAAAGCCAGTTTCGGTCTATTGTTCACGCAAAATGGCGCGTCTGGACGAAATAGTGGTAATGTTATTGTTAGAAGAGGAAGCCGACGAGGAAGAGTTATTACTAATGCACAATCTTAAAAGAAAATCTGAGTGAATTTTTGACCACAGCGTCTTTGTAACTGCGCATTTTGCAATTATATATGGGTGGATGTTGTTTAACCAAGTCAATTAAAAGTGCGTCTTTCTAGAGAGAGAATTTTTGACTCATTTTCGTCGCCAGAAAAGTAAAAAATCGTATAAAATAAAGATTTTTATTTTTTAAATTCTTCTACCATCAGCACAAACTATAATCCGCTCAGCTCCGAATTCCGCCGAAATCTAATACGACTAGGTTACGACGTAAATCCAAACCGACAACGCCATGCGCAATGTGTACGTAGAATAAAGCGCACTCTAGGAATCCGCTTCAATTGCATTGAATACATTAAATTCGGACGTATGTCGACGTCGGTCAGTTTTACGTCGCGCACTGTCCTAGGAAACCGTAGCTTAAATTAGACAACCCCCAAATCTAATGCCGAAGCTGTCTAAAATGAGGTTGTACTTAGAAAAACTGGGAATACAACAATTTCCACAGATACTGCCGGTGTCGCTGGCGGAATCCGAATCTACAGCTACGATAGATAAGACTTTTAGTCACGCTTGCCATGCTCCAGTCAACTTATGCCACCGAGCCGAAATTCATTCATAAACGCCAAACATTATTTACACCATGATGTCAGCCGCCATATAAAACTACATATATCGCTTATAAATGGGAAGCCAAACTAGGGAGGTATCAGAGGAGTGAAATATTAGAACTGTGTATTTCAAATAACTTCTTCTCATTCTGGCACCTTTGTCTGTGTAGGCTCTCACTTTGTGACAGTTGCCTTGACGGCATTTACGACGAAGAACCTTTTAATAGTGGCTGGCTATCTACGGTGTAAATAATAATTTTTGGAAATGCTAAACAAAAAGACTTTTACTCCAGTAAAATTAACAGATTTAAAATGATGTTACGGGTTTGTTTATTCGCGTTTGAACAATTCGACGGTGTTACGACAAAAAGGCGTAAGCGACAATAATCTGCAAACGAGATTATTATCGAAAACATATCGTAAGATATAAGCCTTTCCTCTAACACTATGGTTGAATCCACCAAAAAATTCGAGAATCGTTAAAATTGAAGTTGAATAATCGTAATCGATAATTTCCATTGTGAATAAAGTGAGATTATAAATTAATAAACGCCGAAATCTCATAGTAGCACGAGTTGATATGCTCACCTGCGATTATTTCGACACCCCGAACAAGGTATTTGCTGTTTAACTATTTTTAATTTTATTAAAATAAAATTAAACTTGGAATAACACATTTTACATGTTCATCAATTTTTTGGCTCTCCTGTAAAATTTGGTAAAAGTCGCTTACGCCTTTTTGTCAAAACATCGTCGAATTATAAACCACCTATTCTCTTCATCGAGACAAAGCAGGAACCGGACCGCCATTGGTGATGTTCAGCCGCCCAGCAGCTGAGGTCTGTGCACAGCGATGTTTTCTGAACTTTTCAGTGTTTATGTTGGCTACCGCTGATTTTTTTTTAAACGCAAAAAAAATACAATTAATTAGGAAGTCCAAGCGCATCTCTTTACGGGGTAAGTGTTCGTAACATATTTTACAATTTTTAGGTCATAGCAAAAATTAGGGACAAGTTTGAGGCAAAAGCGGGTTTAATGTTTTTTTCAAAAAAAAAAAAAATCCACTTAATCAGAGATATCACCATACTTACGGATGGAGCATTTCGAAGTAAAAGTTTTGATTCCTTCGATCCACCCCTGTTACAAACCGATGAACATGAGGGCTGTAAATGTTAATATTGTGAAAATAACAACATTCTCTTGGGATTACTTTAACATTAGGTGCCCGGTATTATTTATTTATATAATATACTTTGTTTATGGATTTTTATTTTTTGTGATATGATATTTACCTTCGGTTAATAAACTATTATTCTCTGAGCATGTATGTACGTTTCATAAATATACAGAATATAATGTTAAAGGCAAATAAATTCATTTATTAATGTAACAAATACACGAACACACGTGTCAAAGTATTTCTTACGGCGATTAATTACACTTTTGTAAGAGTATAATTATTATTACATAATTTACATTTATATACCCGATAAATATCAGAAATAATGTTTTTATAACCGGGAAATTATTCAACGCTCAAGCTTATTTTATGTCTTTAATTCTTCAGATCTCCAGTGCGGTCCATATGTATGGAATGAATCCGTTTTAAGCGAGGTTATAAACTTTTAGGAAAAATCTCGAAACAGGTCAATTTTTAATTTGAAACTACCATTTTTGGCATTAAAATAATACCCCTCACGTCCACCCCCTTTTAATTATGACTACCTCCCCCCCAAAAATTTTAAATTAGGAAGGGGATCGTGTGCACCTCGCTTGAAAGGGAATTTAATTCTCTATTTAGCAGTATAAAGGTTTTTTAAATTTGGGGCATTAATTACTGAGAAAATTAATTTTGAAAATGTAAAATGTTGTAAATGTCCTGTAAACTATTTTTGCTAAATTATTGGTTTTGAAGAAAAATTTAAACTGTTGTTGTTTTTAAAGTTTTTAATGCAGAATTGTACCCACCAGAAATTTTTTAAAGTACACTAGTCAAAAAACCAAAGGAAATAACACCATTAACTGTGCCTTAAAAAATTATCAAGGGGGCCATGGAATATTTTTGTTTTCAATTACTGTCTCTTTACCAGATACTCACACGCGTCAGTGTATTTAATAATATTTCTTTATAATTTTTCTTCAAAACCAATAATTTTTAGTTAAAAAGTACCTCGACTGAGTTTACAAAATATTCACAAAATTTTACATGGTCAAAATAAATTTTCTCAGTAATTAATGCTCCAAATTTAAAATTTTTTTACTGTTGAATAGAGAATCAAAATCCTTTTTGAACGAGTTGCGCATGACCCTTTCCTAATAATAATAATTGAAAATAAAATTCAAAATAAAATTTTATTGAAAGGGTAAAATTGAATTCTTTGAATTTTTTTTTTATTTGTAAAAGGTAAAATACGGGGGGTATTTATAAATCAGACGGGGTGAACGAGAGTGGATATTATTTATATGCTAAAAAAATGGCAATTTCAAATTAAAAATCGACTTGTTTCAAGATTTTTCCTAAAAGTTCATAACTAAATTTAAAATGAATTTATTCCATATATATGGGCCGCACTGTATGTATTATGCACCATTAAGGCTATCAAATTACTATTTGTAAAATATACAAAATTCTATGAAAGTAATCTGTAAATTAACAGTGATTTATTGACGAGGATTTCAGTTTTCAGTTAACTGAAGGAAATAATTAGAACAATATCGTAAATATAAACAGAAACTTGTTTTTCTCAACATTGAAAAGTTGTAGGAAACATTATTAATAATTAGAGAGTGTATCATATCACCAAACATTTTCTTCCTAAACATGATACTTAACGCTTGAAACTACGACTCACACTGTAAAGGAAAATGAAAAAAGAAGCGGTATGTTCTAAAGTTAAATTTATTTATGTAAATGACTTTTTGCACAAACCATTTTTATGCTGTGGTAACGATAAGCACCGGACCATCACCGAGCAATTCGACTCGAAAACCGGATGTCTGGTCCGGCAGCCACAAGAGTAAGAGGAAATATAAAAATTCACGATGCAAGAATATAAAAAGCAATTATTCGACCTTCTAACAGCCCGAGCCGTACACGACAAGCGATAGGGAAATGCGTATTGTAGAAATGATTAGTTAAGCCACGCCTAAAAATATTCAATTTAAATGCATATTAGATTTTTTAATCTGCGTCCAAGAATGCATGCCCATAACCTTGCCTTATCAGAATGCAATTGTGTAATTTTTATCAGTCCAGTTGTTTAAAAAATAATTTATTTTGTTACGCTGTTCCGACTTCTTTTAGGGTTTCACCCTGTTGTTAATCACAGTTTTGACAAACACTTTATGCAGCACTCCGTGCTGAAAACAAATAACTAAATTCTATTTAAGTAGGCTCCTTTTGAAAAACATGCCATGTTTAAGAAATATTTAATATTTTAACAGCGATTGCCGCTACTAGTCATTCTTTTTTTGATAACGCGATCGGCCGGTGGCTTCTTTTATCTTTATTTGTTTTTCAATTTGCCGCCCTCCTAGATGTGTCTCCTGGGTGCATGATGCAGGGCAACCCTTGCGCCATAGGTTGGCGCGCCCCTGACCAAAATATCCATGAATATGAATATCCACAGAATATCCTAAATATATCCACCACATATTTAAAATTTCTTCTAATGGGGATTTCCTACCTCCAATTCCAAGATATACACATTTATAGAACGTCATGATTAGAGGTCGGGAAGTAGCGATAAATAACGTCAATTCCAGAGTTAACGCTAGGTGATGTTTCACAGGGTAAATATGTATGTAAATATATCTTACCTTGTGGTTATTTTGGTGAGTTCGATAAGTTAATTAGAAGAGGGCTGAAAGTATTGTTGAATGTAACATTAACATACCTATGTATTTTTAACTAGCGATCACAAGAGTAAAATTATATTACGCATTAAAACATTTGCCACCTTCCAGCCGCAAACATTGGTGGTTTCGTCATATGCTAATCCAAACGTATAACGGATATTGCATTAGTTCGGTTTTCAACAAAAATCGACGGGTGATCGCAAACCAAGCCTTAAATAATCAGATTATAATGACGCTGATAAAGCGTCAGTGGCGGTGATATGCATAAGCGGGTCTAAGCAATGCTTAGGGGCCGCGGACCTTGGGGGGCCCGGTCGGGGCCCCTAAGAAATCGGAAGATACCTTAATGACGGAAATTAATAAAGCCGCTTTCTTTTCGTTAATATTGGATACCACTCAGGATGTCACAAAAGTTGACCAGCTGAGCGTTGTTATCAGATATGCTAAAGTTGAGGCTATGCAGGGGACTGAACAAGAACGAACTGTTCGCATTGAAGAAGTGTTTTTGGGGTTTTATCAAGTAAAGGATGGTTCCGCTGAGGGCATGTTAAAAACTGTAATTGATATACTAAAACAAAAAAAATATTCACATTAAAAAGTGTTATGGTCAAGGATATGACGGTGTGAGTGTAATGAGTGGATATAACGGCGTACAACAAAAAATAAAAAATATTCAGCCATGCAGAATACGTTCATTGCGCTCCCACAACCTTAATCTGGTAGTACTTGATGCTGTGAATGGTTGCAAATCGATCGAGGCATTTTTTACTTTTCTGCTAAGTCTGTATTCTTTCTTTGGCAGTAGTATAAACCGTTGGGATATATTAGGTACTTTCACTGCTGAATCGAAAATAGCATTGAAAAAACTGAACCCAACACGTTGGGATTGACATCTGTTACTGCTGTAAAATTGCGTTATATGGATATCATCAAAGCACTGACAGAAATAATACTCAAAAGCAATAAAAGAAATGAGATTGATCAAGCAAAAAGCTTGAGAAAAAGCATGGAAATTTTTTCCTTTGTATTACAATGTTTATTGATGCACAAAATTTTAACAGAAATAAATTTCTCATCAAAAATTTTGCAAAGAGAGAGAAAGAAAAAGAACTTAGATCTTAGTGAAGCAGTGAAAACGCTATCTCGTACCAAAAAAAATTTACATTTTGATGAGCTGGCCTTTGATTACCGTTTTCAGAGTCAAGAAGAATCATTTAAAATCACTGGTTTTTTGTTCACATTAGACATTGTAATAGAACGGCTTAAGACTCGATTTGAGGGATTTGAAAAATTATCAAATAGTTTTGAATTTTTAGTACCAAAAAAATATTTTGAAAATTCAAGAAGCTGAGATAGTTCGATGTTGTGATTCACTTCAGAAAAAGTATTCTGATGTCCTCAATCATAATCTCGCCATTCAGTTTGTTAACGTTGTGTCTTTATTGAAAGAGGATTTAGATGACGGTATGAGTGTTCGAGATTTGACAAATTTGTTGCTAAAAAATATAGTGTTATCGAAAACGATCTTGGTGAGGTTTTTACTTTATTGCTTTTATTTTTGACTTTACCTGTAACAGTTGCGACTGCAGAAAGATCATTTAGTAAATTAAAAATAATCAAAAACTATTTAAGAAATTCCGCAAGCCAACATAGACTATCTGATCTTTCAATTTTAGCAATTGAGCAAAAAGCAGCGTCTACTATGGACATAAAACACCTTGTCAAACAATTTGCTGTTAGTAAGGCCAGAAGAGAGAGATTTTGATTCCTGACCTATCTTATTTTTTTATATTTTTATTTTGAGGTCTGTTATGACATGAGGATTTTATTATTTTTATTTTATTTTTTGTGATATGACATATGTACTTTTACTGTGTTGTTATGACATGAGGATTTTATTTTATTTTTTTTGTAATATGTACTTTTACTTCTTTACTGTGTTGTTATGTTATGACATGAAGATTTTATTTTTTTTTATGTGTACTTTTACTGTCTCGTTATGACATGAGGATTTTCTTTTATTTTTGTTATATGTGAACATCGTATGTTCTGTGCAAAATGTAATTGTAAATATAAAATTCTCTAAATAAATTAATATTTTTGTAAGGGGGGCTCATTTTTTATGCTTGCTTAGGAGCCCCAGGTGCTTTTGCAACGACATTGTAAAGCGTTAACCCGTTAAGTCAAGAATATACGAAATTTTATCATTTTTTCATCTCATGAATCAATATTAAGAGTGTATACTGATATACACTCAAGTTCAGTTCATAAAATATTTGCTAGTGATCGCAAGACAATGGAAAATTTTTTGTCACGATATCAGTGTGACAACTAAATACGCATCACTATCAAAAAAATTAATAAATGTAAAACAAAAATATTTTCCTTAATTAAAAGAAGAATATAATAATTAATAAATGATATAATATCATTCAACCATTCAATAATAAACAAATCGGTATAGTTCAGAGAAGTGTGTTATCAATGTTATCCTAATCTTATCTCAGAGACCTTCAAAATTTGTCAGTATTTGAACATTTAAACAACAAATTTTAATATGAATATTATGTTTTCGTAGAAATTAAACATAAAATAATTAACTTTGCAATTTTTATACATCATTAAAAATTTTGAGTACTGTGGGCCAAACTGGTAAAAATCGTACGGTATATCTCAGTAAATATAGTAATAAATAATACACTATAAAAAACAAGCAATACATGAAAATCTGAAAATGCAAAAAAGGCGAATCAATCATGATAACCTCGATTATCGATTGGTTAAACGATTAGATTAGATAACTTTTATTTTTCTGATTAAATTGAGCATTCCAATGTACATACAGTATGTGTTAAATTATTAGACATGGGTTACTTAAATGGCAACGTAGCAATGTAAACCAGAAGCAGACAAGTCATCGCTGGTCAGCGTTAAGCTTGAAGCACATTTAGCCGGGATGATTCGGCCCGCACCGGTCGCATATAAGCATTCCTTACAGTCGTACGGCAATGGAAGTATTAATCGCAATTACATTGGCCGTTTTAAGATAGCCGCAGGGCATGCGCAGTTACATGACATGTCAAAGTGTATTAAATCCTTTTGGAATTGTTTGTCAGCAAGGAACTCGTTTGACGATAAAGATAATCGCCTAGCACGCGGTAGGTCCAGGGTTCGAATCACAAACTTATTATTATTTCTTTTTTTAAATAAATATATAGTTTGTTTATTTTCCTTGCCCTTTATTATAGTTTGTTTATTTTCACGGTGCCGAATTCCCCTTTAAAAATGATATCTGATGAGCACGCCATGCCGTGGCCTTGAAACGGCCAATCAAATTGCTAGAAATACTGCCATTTCCGTAAACTGTAAAAGATGCTTATATGCGCACCGGTCACCAAAAATGACAAAGAAATGAATTATATGTATTTATCCGGTCGGAGTCGGTTTGGCAAAAGCCCTCCGGAATACCGGATTGGGTTTCTTCTCAGTAGCATTCATCAGCAGAAATTCGTTGTGAGCAGATTCCTCCCCGGTAAATTCACGCACCCAAATAGCATCCCAAGGCATACATTCGCATTCCAGTCTTCGGCTTTATAAACTATGGTATTCGGTATTTTTCGTCGACCACTCTGAATGAACATAAACCAAACACTACAAGATTAGGCAGGAGCAATAGGTGCACTATTGGATAGGAATTTCGCGCGCATCCATGAAAATTTCCATTGCGGGCCGATTCTAGCCGTACTAACATCCTTATTGCATTCCGCTCCGGAATTTCTGCTGGCCGGTGCGGGTCGATTCCGCTCGGCTAAATATGCTTAAGTTTTAGCTGGTTGGAATCACTCAGCAAAAATGCCGAGGGAATGAATTACATGTTTTTAAATAGTCGTGCGCATATTTATCTGAGCCGGAGTCTGCTCGGCAAACTGCCCTCCGGAATGGCGGCTATAATTAACTCTCAATAGCATTCATCGGCAGAAATGTATTGCGATCTCGTTCCGCCCCAGTAAATGTGAGCACGTAAACAGCATCCGGTGGCACAAATTTAATACGAATCAGATATCCCACTTGCCAGAGAATTGTGTATAAGGTTTGATTTGTTGATTTCGCGCGCATAAGTTTTATACTGACAACACGCATATTACCTTCACATGGATAAGTAAACATACATAGACTGGTACATTTGATTATAACGAACAATGATGTATTAAGCCCAAAAAATATTTATATGAGAACGTTTTCATAATTTTAAACAATTATAAAATATCAAAGCAAAACGTTATACAGTTTGACACATTTTACTTGTGCATGATACTTGTACTTTTTATTTGCCCAGTATAAAGATTTAGTTGCAATGATTTTGTTGTAAACGTATTCTAACAAATTAAGGAAATTCAGAGGAAAATTTGTTTATTTTTACTCAACTTAAGCTTAATTTATTGTTACTCGTGTCCTCAAACTACATATTTTATTACTATTCAATTTACAGTTACTTTTGAGCAACTGTTTAAAGAGTTTGCACAAATTGTGTAATATAAAAATTATGATTCTATAAACGTTTGCTAACAAATTTGTGAAATTCTAGGTCCAAACTTATTTATTTTCGTTGAACAATGATAATACCCAAGCCTAATTTTATCAATACCGTCCCTACAAATTGGGTAATTTAATGATGTTATTACTGAATAACAGTAAAATATATTACTATAATACCCGCTTCAAAAGAGAGGTTAATACTGTTAACAGCACATTACTCGCTAAGATGGAGACTGAAAATGAAATGCGCATGACAAAATCTCATGCACTGAAATTATACGTGATTGTACTGACAGCGCGCATCCAAATAAAATAATGAAGTATTTACCACATACTTCAAAACGTGCCGATACAAGTATGATATCTGATTAGTATTAAATTTGTGCCGGTGGCATGCGTTCACATTGCAGAACCATTCGGCTTATAAATGATTACATTCGGTACTTTCCGTTGAAAATCTAAATGAACGAACACCAAACACTACAAGACATGAGCAAGAGATACACTATAGAGGGTTGCCTGGTAGGAATTTCGCGCTCCCATGAGAATTTCCGTTCCGGGCCGATTCTAGCCGTACTAATCAACGTTCTTATTCGATTTCGCTTCGAAATTTTTATGGCCGGTGAGTATCGATTCCGCCCAGATAAATGTTCTACAAACTTTAGGGTTTCCACCCGGTACATAAGTATTTTATCTATACATCATCTTATTATATTACAACATATTAATAAAGCCTAGTTCTTTTTTTTTGGCGCAAACAAATCCTACTTTGTCAATTTATTCTACATAGTGCTCAGAAATGTGTGACCAATGGAAAATTTTATTTTAAATACGATATATTAGAATGAAATTACTTAGAGAAAACACCATACATCACGATTCGTGGATCGTATTTAATTGTTGGTACACTAGCAATGCCGTATAAATCTATTCTTTTTTTTAAATAAAATAAAAGAACTACATAAGTTTACTGTTTTCATATATCCATGAAATCAAAATAACTTTTTGATTTTCCATGGCCCACTATTTTGTTTTGTTTAGCAACGAATAACTTTTCTTAAATTAGTCCATTGTAAAACAATTTTTCCTCGGCATGTGATACACCACTTGAAAGCTCTTTTTAAGCGCAATCTGAAAAACGAACAATCCAATATGGCTGCCATAAGAAAAACAAAAGTTACCTCGGATATCTCGAAAACAAGACTATCGAGCATTCGTTTCTAGATCAAAATATTAGTCTCCAATAAATGTCCTAATAACGTAAAAATTTAACCTAGGATTACTTGGCCACATTCAAAAAAGAGAAATCACAAAATTTTGGTTTTTTTTTTGGAAAATCTCAAAAACAGTTTTCAGTTAGCCGTGATTTTTTACGGATTTAGATTCAGCATAAAATTTGCTAAAATTTATCCCATTTAACCGACCTTGTCGTGAGCATCGAATTTGGGACACACGGTATACCATTACAAAACAAGAAGGGCGCCAAATCAGAATAGGACTAGGATGCAATCCAACTTAAATCCGCTCCTGCAGATGCAATTAAAATAATATTCGCAATGTTCGTAATAGTTCACTATGCGCATTCTTGACTAGAGTTGGCAAATCGGTCTGCAAGTCATGGTCGGTGCCAGGTAGAGAAATACCTAAATACGTAAGCTAGACTTGTTTACTATTTTAGCAAAGACATATTTGATTTTAGTCCATTGTTATGCCTCGTGGTGTGTACAACGTAATTTATTCCTCTCCCTTGTATTGTTGATAATTTTATTTGTTGTATTTTATTCTTGATATTAATTTTATAATACAGTATGTCAAACTTGTCCAAAGGTAAAAAACGCTGACAAATAGGGCTGGGCGATTGTCAAAAGTCATAATCGATTATCGATTATTGAAAAATAATCGATTATTTCGATTTATCGATTATAATCGATTAATCGATTGATCAAATAATCGATTAATCGATTAATCAATTATTTGATTAATTGATCATTTGATTAATCGATTAATCAAATAATCGTATAATCGAAAATCGGTTATAATCTATTAATCGTAAAAGCGATTAATCGATTATAGTTGATTTTAACCAGCCTTAATCGATTATTCGATTCTCTTGCCCACCCCTAATTTACGGAGCTGTAGGATTCATCTTAGGCTTATTTTCAATTTTATTTACATACTGTTTATTTATATGACTATAATACTATAATAATTGTATGAAGTAAAAAAATAGATAATGAGGATAGGATAAATAAAGGACAGTTATTATTTTAATATTTTGATTGATATCTATTATTATTTTATTATTACATTATTTCTTAATATATTTTCTATTCATAGATAGGAAAATCAATTGTGATGCATGTTCGTATGTTAATGAAGCTCTCAGGTCATTAACTATTAAACCTCCCCCTACTAAACCTAGGGCTGGGCGATTGTCAAAAGTCATAATCGATTATCGATTATTGAAAAATAATCGATATTTCGATTAATCGATTATACTCGATTAATCGATTAATAAAATAATCGATTAATCAAATAATCGATTAATCAAATAATCGATTAATCAAATAATCGATTAATCAAATGATCGATTAATCAAATGATCGATTAATCGATTATATAAGAAGAAATAATCAAACGATCGATTAATCGATTATTTTTCGATTAATCGATTATTTTTCCCAGCCCTACTGACAAAGTGAATAAATTTATCAGTGAATTCCCGGATTTATTCTACAATTGTGCTATAGTCGCACAACGTTGCATAACTATCTACCAACTCTAAGAGAAGACAAGCCAGACAAAATTCGATGATATTTCTGTTGAAACAGCTTTAAAAACTATTCACAAGAACTATAAAGGATTACATGACACCATACAAAACAGTGCGTTGTCGTTAGCGGAGTCACTGCAAATAGTGGACGAAGTAAATCGACTGCTACACTCCATAGGTGACTCAAAAAATGAGCCCGTTGGAGAAAAGTTCGCACTGTGTTAAAGCAAGACACCGATTTTACCAGATTAAGACAAATTGGTGATGGTACTGATGGTGCATCAGCAGATCCGTTAAGTGAGTTCGAAGACTATTTTAAGTATGCTTGTATTACACCACATCGAACACATTACTCTCGGAGACAACCATAGAAACATACATGATGCGGCAAAGTTTTCACAGATCTTTTCCAGTTTGTGATAACCAAGCTAGTTAAGAGGGTGAATTGTGCATACATTGTTATAAATTGTAACAGTTCATTGCTTTTATTACTAGTTAATTTCTTTTAATACGCTACTATGATTCGTACGCCTATATCCTGCGGCCCATTTTTGTCAACTCTATTCATGACGTATGATATTGTTCTCTATAAGTAATTCTATTACACCTCAATGAATAAATGTACGTAGCTGACTAAACCTAGAGAAGAAAATATTTACATATTTGTAAAAGAAACATCCCGGATATTCGTTGTCTAACATAGTTCTATATATTTTGTACGTGTATTAAATACATTTATTGTACTGCTTCTACTCGGTACCTTGACTTTTTGTTTCTTAGTACAGTCAAACAATGAAAATCTTTTCTGGCTTACATACAATAAACATTTTAATATTCACATAACGTTAGCGTAAACGGTAGTTCAGTTTAAATATAAATCATAAAATTCATAAATAATCGATTAAATAAGAGCCCAAAGAAAAAACAAGAATTCGTCCTTGCCGTTTTAATTTAAATATCAAAGTTTAGAAATTGTCGGTAAGTTTTTTAGAATGTAAACTTCTATGCTATAGCAGTTTCTGCTCTGTATATGAACTTGAAAGTTGTACGTATAGTAACGATATTAATAACGGATTTGAAATGGCAACAGTGAAACCAGTACACTTTGTATATACGGTGCGCATTAAAATTCAAACACAATGATTTGCATTAAGGAGCGCATAGACAACCTACGAGAGGCGGAATATGAATAGGCTGCAAGGCCGTTTGTTGCTTTCATTCCCCAGTGTTACTACGATATAAATGAAAGGAAAACACTGTTCACGAGATTATTATGTGAATAACTGTAATTATATTACTGCATTTCAATTAAAGTTCAGTTGGCGTTTGGGAGACTGGAGACTAATTAAAAACTAGTTAAATGAGCCGAAGACCAATGCCAATGGAAATAATTGCAGAATAAGTTGATTAAAAATATCAAGTCTCTGGAAATGTTGGATTCAGGGCATGAGCACAGCAGAATTTTGCTGATATACATTTATTTGCCACCTCACTGTATCAAAATGGCTTTGGTTTCTGGTGCCATTTATCATCCTTACTAATGAATGCTACAGCTTCGGTATAGAATAATGTTTAATGTTAAACTTAGAAAGGAATGATAAAACATTCCTCAGGGCTCAATACTGGCCCACTTATTTTTTAATGTTCGTTTGTGCGCTTTCAAGTTTTGTTTGTAAGTTAAAAACAATAAATTTGGGATCATTTCCAATACTGCCTATTCCTTTTCCTTAAATTTTATTATATTTCTAGTTTCCTCTTTATGATTTCTCCATTAAAGATTTATGTACTTAAAAAAATATGTAACTATTATGGATTTAACTGTTTGCTGTAATTTTGAAATAATTTCTTCGAGTTATATACATGTACACAAATTTACATATTCCAATCCAACTTATACTAGATGGCTACCATATATTTTGTTTCACATGATGATAAGTGTTAGTTTTTATAACGAATCCTAACATTTTAAATGCATTCGATACGATGTTATTGATGTGAGGCGAGAAAGAAAGTTTTTTGTTAAAGGTAATCCCAAGATTTTTTGTTTCTGAGACAATCAAAGGACATTATTTTGCATTTCTTTATATTAAGTGATGTTAGTTGGTTCTCGATACCACAAGTCGTTTAAAGAGGTCAAAGCTCTCTGCAATTGATGACAATCAGTGATGGTAACGGCTTGGTTAAACATTTTCAAATTGTCGGCGAACAATAATTTCGAAGAAATCATGTGATCGTAAATGTAAATAAAAACGAAAAACAAAAGTGGTCCAAGATTGGACCTTTGAAGAAGTCATGAACCAGTTATAAATGCATTGGACCTGACACCCTCTTATTCTACAAAAAAAATCCCGTTCGGTTAGATAGAACCACGACAATCGTAAAATATTATTGAACACATCGTATTTGCTTAATTTTTGGAGCAATTTTACATGATACGCGATCGAATGCTTTGCTGAAATCTGGATATATATGATTTGATTGATGTCTGGTACCAAGAGATTTGGAAACAAATTGCGTGTATGAGCATAAATTAGACGTTGTGCTACGCGCTTTCACAAAACATTTGACAAACCTTGGATGTTTTTTTGATAAAAATTAAGGTTACGTCTAAAAAATCACATAACTCGTAGCAAACGTAAACGCTAATTTTTCTTGTGTGAAAATCTATTTGTATTTGCCAATTCTATGTTACTTATATCAATGGTGTTCTAACACAACAGACGATCAGTAAGTTTACAGAACATAAAAATAACAAGTAACAGCAACTCAATTAAATAAATGCAATTGCTGCCTATCTCTTGACAGTATAACAAACGAAATGTAAAGTACCCTGTATATTTTACGCGTCTGTGCCAAGGAACAATGCCTAGTGAGAATATAACAGCTCCATGCGCGACGGCTCATAAAATTCATCATGGGCGGAGTTAGTAGAGGTTCAAGAAGTAAATCGAAAAATTCAGGAAACTCGGACTAATAATAATACTTACATTTTGTATTTACAAATAACGAACGATCGAAAACCATGTGAATAATTAGTTGCTTTTAACACCTTCGTCGAGTCGTGCCGTCAGGAGAAATGGTTGAAAACGATTCTTTAGACACATACGTATATGCAAAAATCCTCATCAGGTACTGCCGTAATATGAAACACAACATCGCGAATTAAAAGATACCAATAACTGATCACGTGGTTTTTAATTATTTAATGAAACACAACATCGCAAATTAAAAGTTACCAATAACTGATCACGTGGTTTTTAATTATTTATGAAGGCTCTGTACAATGCCTGTTACTAATAATAACGGACAAAATCTTTTTTAATAAATTACAATGATTTACCTACGCAAAAATGATTTTATATATATTTATTATATATATAAGTGGGGCAATCGATGAATAGCCCTAATTAGAAATATTTTAAATTATAGATCTGGATAATTACCATTGAGTTGGTAAAAAGAAAATACGACATGAGATTATAGAAACCTTACATGGGCTGGTTATGTTTGTATGTCCTACTTATCACTATTATTTTATTTGACATTCTTGTACTATTTGTTAAATTACTTTGGTCTGGTAGTAGATGCAACTGACAATGAAAATCATGGGGCAATCTTTCAATAGATATTCAGTAATTTCTGTAAATACAGCCTGAATACAGGTATGTGCTAAGGTAACATTTTTAGATTATTGTTCCTTATACGGCATGTACAAAGAACTGTGCGAACCTCCAAGTTTTGGATAAAAATAACTATAAAGCAAAACGTTTAGCTTCTTGTTAAACAAAAGAAAACACTACATTTAAAATGTTAGAACTTAATAATGTATAGAAAGTTCAAACAAAATTTAAAGATTTAAGTAATAAAATGAAGAAGTAGCCCCATTTAAAAATTTTATTGTACACTAATGAGTTAACGTTGCGTTTGTGTGTTAGAGCGGTATTTTTCCCGGCCAATTACGCTGTAAAATCGTAAGTTTTATGCGTGTGTATCGCAATAACCACCATAAAAACCTAGTCAGCCCACGTAGAGTAAATACATTTGGATGTTGTTCTCAGGACACTGTACCAATTACTACAAGACATTTTTCTAAACAGTTCAAAACCTCTTGAATGGAGGAGTATCTAGTTTCCAAGTATTACAAATACGACACACCTTAACGTCAAATACGTATATGGTATTTAATTTGTGACGCTGACTATTTTATTTGAGACTTGCGAGGTGATATTCAGAAAAAATAAAACCGACGTCAAGAAAGCAGTAGTGCTTCCACACAATAGAATTTGATATTTTAAAATGTTTAGCTCAGGTGACATTTTCGATATTATCAAAAATCTGCACCTAAAACGTACAAAATTTGAAACTTTAAGATCTTTTAAAATGAATCTAAAGTCTATACAGTTTAAATGAAATGAAATGAAAAAAGAATATAACATTATAATATCGGAGAGAGAAACAGATGGTGCTAACATTAATACCATTATTTGACCTGGAGTGGGTTGGAACCTTTGATGTGAAGATAACAACTGACGTAGTTTTCCACGAAACACCAAAACACTATATACTGCACTCGACGCGCGTCTCGCCGACCAAGGTAGCATTATCTGGAGATGATTATAACTACACTTATGCTAACAATATACCCTATTTATACCTAAATTATTGCCATGGTTCACCGAACCGTGAAGGTTCGGTGAACCGTGGCAACCGTGACCCACTAACCAATAAAGAGGGCTATTTGGGATAGGCCCTCTGTCACTATTCATACTATTTTTACACTTTATGATTTCCAAGCTTTCAAATGCATCCAGCAGTTTAGTATTTATTACATTCCTAATTAATCTTAAATTGCTAATATCTATTTTATGGTTGTTCTCAAACGCATGTTGGGCTACACTAGACTTATCTATTCTACCATATTTGAGATGGGCCATATGCTCTTTGAATCTAGTTTGAATTGATCGTCTAGTCTGTCCAACATATTTTTGATTACAGTCCTTACAGCTAATTTCGAAAATCCCCACTTTTCGTTTGTTTCAATTTTGTCTTTTGGATTGCCTTAAAGTTGTTGTAGTTTATTTCCCGATGAATGAACCACTCTCATATCTATATCTTTAAAAATCTTACCCAATACCACGGGTGATTCGAGGATCAAACGGAATCGATACAAATTTCGGATTTTCTCTTTCATTTTGAAAGGTCGAGGAATTTCGAAGCGACTCTTTAAATTTTCGTTTCCTAATTATATTATTAAATAAATTTACAGAATATCTACTCGCAGCTATATCCTTAATCAATGTCTTTTCTTTTTCAAACCTCTCCTTATTGAGGGGGAAGCTTAATAGACGATGGACTAGAAAATTAAAACTCGCCATTTTGTGATGAGCAAAATGGTGAGAGTCCTTAGGGATATATCTTAGAGTACTGGTATCTTTTCTGCATCTGTCAAATTCTAAGTTATTTTCATTATTTCTAATTGTTTATACATCTAAAAATGGTAGTTGTCCAGAGTTTTCAGTTTCACATGTGAATTTAACTGACGCAAAACGACTGTTTAATTTAGATACAAAGTTATCAATATCAGCGACTTTTGTATCGAACACTGCAAAAAATATCATCCACATTCCTAGGCCAAACCCTGGGGAAATACTCGATTTCTTCTTTTGCTTCCGTCTCGAATCTGTTTATGAAGAGACTGGCAATGAATGGTGACAAAGAGTTATTCATTGCTGTTCCTTCATGTGCGAAGAAATTATCGTTGAATCGAAAACAATTTTGTTTCATGCAAAGTTTAGTGAGTTTAAGATATTCTTCTACTACATCTTGACTGAGACTGTTTAATTCGAGTAGATCCTTAAGGTCCAAGGTCTGTGGTATCGGAACACTTGAAAACAATGAACAAACGTCAAAGGAGATCAAAATTTCACCTTTTTGCACTTGAATATTTTTCACCTTATTAAAGAAATCGTTGGAATTAATCACAGAGAAACTAGGTGGTGCAATATGTGAATTTTTCTGTTAACCATTTTGATAGGTAGTAAATCGGCAATCCGATTGCTGAAACAATAGGACGTACCGACTTTCCTGGTTTATGTATCTTAGGTAAGCAGTATAATTTAGGTACACTTGGGTTGGATATATGTAACTTCCTATTTAAAGCTGAAGTAATAAGGTTGTTGCAGGATTTAAGTACATTTCTTACTTCAGTAACCATTTTTGGTAATGGATTTCTAGAAAGTTTTTTATAAGGACCATTACCAATCAGATTGTCTACTATTTCATAATAGTCCTCTTTATATAAAATAACAACCTTATTGCCCTTATCAGCTTTTAAATAAAAATAATCTTTTTCACGCAACCGTTTGATAATTTTTCTGTCTTTTGTAGATTTTAACTTTTTATTTACTTTAGTGACAATATTTGTCGAAACTTGATTTCTGCAAGCAGTGCAAGCTTCTCTGACAAATCCTTCAGAGGAGTTAGGAAGGTATTGAATTGAACTTTCAACACTTGCAACAATCTCATCTAAAATGCATTCAGAGGCAGGTAAAGCAAAATTTAACCCCTTGTTAAGGAGATCATTTGCTTCCTTATCAAACGACTGTGAGGAATGATTTTGCTGAGAACTTTTTGAAGAACACTTTCTTTTGACGTACTGCCGATTAATCTTTTGAGTTTTTTATTTTGTGACGACATTTTCTTAATAAATTTCGCGTTAATTGATATAAACATGTTCCTCTGAAAGTCACACCATTGTTCATGTTCTAAATTATTTAACTTATAGGTAAGCTTTTTGTAAAGTCCATATGCTTGTAATTCAAGCGTACCTCGTTTACTGTACAGATACTTAATTTCTAAATCGAGCCATTTCTGCTTTGCAAACATTGTAACTATTTGAAATGTGTGAAAAATTTGGAATTTTAACTTGAACAAAATTTGGAAATACTGAACGACGTTTGCAAGTTTTTAGAAACCAAATATCTGACCCTATTAATCTAATTTTAGCACTAGCCTTATGATACAGATTCAGTTCCGTTAACCGTGAAGCCATCGTAGTCCTGGAGTGGGTTGGAACCTTTGATGTGAAGAGAACACTGACGTAGTTTCCCACGAAACGCCAAAACACTATATACTGCACTCGACGCGCGTTTTGCCAACCAAGTTGGCATCATCTGGAGATGATTAAAACTAAACTTATGCTAACAATCTACCCTATTTATACCTAAACTATTGCCACGGTTTACCGAACCTTCATATTAGTTTTCAAATTAAACAACTTTATATACGTACACATATAAAACAATAATGGATCGATATATTAGGGACTATACCTACGTACCAATGAGGATGTCCTACTATATTAAAAGTTGGACTTCTTTCTATTGTATATGATTCTACACTATGTAATCAGTATCCATAATTGGTTGGATTTAAAAAAAAACTACAAAAAAAAATTATAAAAGTTTAGATTAATTTAAAATTGCCGCCAGTTAATCATCCAATGAACTAATGCGCCCTGTGATATGGCCAAACCTGTGTTGTCATATTTTCTTTAAGTATTGTTTTGGTAGCTGAAAACTATTTGAGAATATTTGTGATTTTGAACGATTTCGTGAATTTGTACATTAATTTCTGTGTTATATCAAATATTTTCAAGACTATTTTAAAATAAAAAGGCAAGTATTTACGTATTTTTGAACTTAATTATGCAGCAATCAAAAATACAATAATATGCATTTAAAAAATCGAAAATCACTTGTATGTCAAAAAGTGCCGTTTATTATGTATATAGGATATACCAAATTTCAATCAATTATCTTCAAAACTAAAGGAGAAAAGAGGGGTGTACCGTGATCCTGTTACACCTGGTATTATATTTTCAGAAATTGTACATTTTTTGGTTGTTTTTATTAGGATTTATATTCCGCTTAATGAATTAGGTAAAAAATCATTGTTATTGATTTACTATTACCATTTAATATTTATAGTTTAATCTCTTTTTAAATGGTAAAATTGTTTACGATTTTTAATACAATGCACACTCCAATACTATTCCTATAGAATCATCATAATTAGGTGAAAGTTAAAAATAATTAATTAATAATTGTTTTCAATCGTCGATTTCGTAACAGCAACGTAGAATAAACGTATAACATAACCTAACTTAATCGATTTCTGCTGATTTTTTTTTAATATTTAAATGCCGAAGTTTTAAAACAGGTACAAATAAAATTTTGTCAAATCCTATGGGAATGAATTTATAGTTGTATTTATAATTAATCAAGAAATCATCAATCACGATATCAAACAATACGTAAAACTGGCAATACTGCAGTACCGTCTCCGCTTTTACTCGCTGCTTGTGTTTGGCGCCAAACCTAGTCGGATGACGTCATAAGACTAAAATTCAAAACTTTATTATTTTTTTTACCTTTTCCGGGGATCAAAAACATCTTTAAAAAATTCTGAGCTCGTATTTATAAATACTATCGAATAAGTAAATAAAAAAATATGTGGGAAATGCCCATCGAAACAATAGAAGTTAATCTTGATGAAATAATGCAAAGTGACACCGATAGTTTCAAATTGTTACATACGAAGTGTACCAAGAAATGTTGACGAGTAAACACTTTCTAAGTTAACTCACAACTCGGTTTTAGTTCATAGTTTTATCAGAGACCTGGAGAATATACGATTTAAGTCTTTTTCATATGAATGGGTTTGATACGATATATATCACTATATACATATAAATCAAAATGATGGAGTCATGGTATTTATTAAAAATAGTATAAACTACTCAAGAAAAATTACAAACATCTGTGATTGTCAAGAACTTCAATTAAAATTCACATATCAAAGTAAAAGTTTCTTAATAACGTCAATATATAAACCACCCTCATCGTGTACAATACAATTCTTAAATGGCTTAAGACTATTTGCACGCGCATGAAAATGAAACTGTTGACTTAACATTATTGTTGGAGTTATTAATATAATCATAAAACTTGATAATGACATTACAAATGAATTTTTAACTATAATGAACAAATATAATTTTAATTCAACAATAAATAGTTTTACTAGAGTAACTGAAAGTACAAAATTTTCCCTAACACGACTGCTTGTATTATGTTAAAGGTTATATATCATTGGATAACCCTTTACTTCCTTTTCACGATTATTTTTATTATTTTCCATTTTCAGTCAAAATTAGAGATTTTCATGTTAAAGTTATGGAATGTCAAGAGAGAAAAAACGAACATTTCCCGCACAGTTGCTCTTCACGTTCAATCAAAGTTTTAACGCTGCTAAAGCAACACCACCAGATGGTGTTGGCCAAAGACGCTTAAAACATCTGGCGCGTCTACGGAGAGGATTTTATTGGCGATTTAACGGTTAGGAAATGCTTTTCGTGACTGAACCTCGACAAGCAGACAAAGCATGATTTGCACCCTCAGAAAACTATGTTGTCAATCTGATGGAATTATGAAGGCGCTATCAATTTCGAACTGCTCCCGAGGAACCGGATCATCACGACCAAGCTTTGTTCTTAGCAAACGCTACGCCTGCATTTCAGCAAAAACGACTAAATTGCCAATATGTCATTCTGCAGTATGACAATTCCTGACGCGAATATCACGAAAGCAGCCATTCAAGAGTTTAGTTAGAAGGTCCTGCGCCATCCGCACAACTCACCGGACTTCATCCCATCAGATTATCACCTCTACCGGTTCCTCTCCAACAATATGTGTAGAATTTACTTTAACGACTAAATGCAAAATTAGCTTGTCGACTTCTTGGCCTCCAAATTAGTTCAGTTCTATCGAAAAACTGACTGAACGTTCGGAATATGTGAAGGACAATATCTTACAGAAAATTTTTTTGAATGTATTTTTTTTAAATACGATACGAAATATGTTACAACCTGTTATCTCTCGAAACTTTCATGGCATCGGTTCCTTTAAATTATTAATAGTTTCTGAGATGATAAGATTTTAAGACTCGGCTCGAGTCTGTGTGCACAATAAAGTCGAATAATTATGACAGAAAGTTCTTCCAAAAAATTCAATTTATACAATTTTCAGCAACCTGAGGATAAAAAAAAATCTGTAAAATATCAAACGAAAGATTCTTGGGTGGCGAATAAATGCATATAATGCCGTTTGTCGCCTATAGAGAAGGAAGTAATTATTTGAATAACGAATGAGGTACCTAACTGTTCATAACGTTATGCGTTAATAACTACTGTTATGCAATGATAATTGGAAATTAGTGTCAATTTTATCACCTCGAATTGCTTGAAGCGTCTTTCACTCTATTATTTTAAGTAAGCTGGTGTGTTCGATATGTGGGTAGCTGTAATTTGTTCTGGAGATTCTAACCATTAATATTGATACAAGAAAAAATGGAATTCCAGAGTATTAGCGGAACAAGTTGTTTAGTTTTAAAACTAGAGCAATAAATATATAATATAAGTATACATACAGTGTATATAAGTAATTGCTACTTACCTTATCACATTCCATGATCGATTAAGAAATATTTTTTATATTTGTGAACAACGTACCTGAAAAAAAAACATATGTTAGGTGTTTAGATATTAGCAGGCAATCTCAACAAAAGTAACGTTAAAATTAGAGTATCGTAAGGTAAGTCTGTATATTAATTTAAAAAAAGATTGAATTGTTGTAACAAAACTATTTTATTTTCTAGCGGCAAGTTTTGACTCTTCACATCCAATCATTTATCTCATCAATTTAGAAATATTAGACCAATCAAATTAAGCAAAAATCAGGCCCACTTTCACGATAATTTCCAACCATTCCCGACCAACCATTCGATTCAGTTTTTTTTTTGAATTCTCATGGTCAATTTTGCCGTAAGTTATATGAGCAAGAATTTAATTTATAAACAATTAAAGTTGTGAAAATGATGAAAATCGATGTTTCTAAATATTCAACTTCAAACGCTGCGAAAACGGCAACAGATAGAGAAAAATTGCTCAGAACAATTTTTATAGAGCATTAAATTCCCTTCAAAAAAATCCGCGACGGCATATCTCTACGATGAATAGTTAGTTAAGGCGTTACAATGAGTTAAATGTTTATTATTTTTCTACTGCGTACTGGTCAGCTGTATACGCAACGCGTATCCACTTTTCTTCGAAATTAAATTGCGGCACACTTAAACGACGTGGGTATCGCTCTTTTGGAATTCCAGAGCCAGGTTTCAAATTATCTTTTGAGGAATAC
The DNA here is from genome assembly GCA_029963845.1 of Rhamnusium bicolor. NCBI lineage: Eukaryota > Metazoa > Arthropoda > Insecta > Coleoptera > Cerambycidae > Rhamnusium > Rhamnusium bicolor. The sequence goes on from JANEYF010004454.1 coordinate 134,056, forward strand.
GCTTTTCTACACTTATCATGAACAGTAACTTCATTAACATTTTCTATTTGATTCCATTTCTTATCCTCACGTTTCTTGCTGTTTTCTATAAACGATTCGATTCCCTTTTGTTTTACTGTTCCAGTCTTGCCCATTTGCAGAGTTCCTTCACATATAAAACAATTTTCTTCTAGCGACATTTTTGACCGGTTTATTTTATATTAATCAACAGCACAACCACAATGATAATGTAAAAATTGCTCACAACCAGTACACTGTATAACTGCGACGACTATTAGCATCAAACTGAACAGTTCATAACTTAATAATAATTTATATTATAACTTAATAATAATTTTCCAGGTCTTTGAGTATGCATAAAAGTATATAATAATTATATCTAGACCAAAAAAGTGATAAATACATTTGCTAACGTTGTAAAAATAAGAAAATTATGAAAGATTTACAGCAAGTCTACTTTCAAATGTTCTGCGCAGGCGGCCAATACGCGGCATACGAGTCTGTTGATCGCGCATGCGCGTTACTTGTACAACTGACTGATATACAGCAGAAAAATAATAAATATTTAACTCATTGTAACGCCTTAACTATTCATCGTAGAGATATGCCGTCGCGGACTTTTTTGAAGGGAATTTAACGCTCTATAAAAAATGTTCTGAGCAATTTTTCTCTATCTGTTGCCGTTTTCGCAGCGTTTGAAGTTGAACATTCAGAAACATCGATTTTCATCATTTTCACAACTTTAATTGTTTATAAATTAAATTCTTGCTCATATAACGTACGGCAAAATTGACCATGAGAATTCAAAAACATACTGAATCGAATGGTATTGGTCGGGAATGGTTAGAAATTATCGTTTTGAAAAACCCTTAATTTTACTGGTCTATATGATGTTCCCATTCAAACTAGATATGCATAAAATTATTGATTGTTTAATCATGAATATTTATATTCGACATGTGGAAAATATAACCATATGGTCCACAAGACTTAAATAAATAGAAGTACCTATTTAAATAGTCTAGTCACCATGTACAGGCAATATCGAACTGTGTTCGACAAATGAAATCAATTAATAAAAACATTTTTAGCCTTAACCTTCGATCTTGATAAATAAATAAATTCAACCGTTCTGTTTAAACTAAAAAGATCGCTATTTCAAGACATACATACGGTACATTTGTGAACTATGAAATCAAATGCGTAGGAATGACAATTTTAATAATTCAGTTTCAACACAGTCCGCGTTACCTAGCCAGAAGTCATATTGGACTAATATTTCATTGTCTCTAATTACATCTTTGTTTGCAAATACACGACCTCGCTCGAATTTTCTTGCCTTATTTATCGTGCATATTAACAAAACACATCGTTTATTGTTTGACATTCCAAATACTTGTTATTAAAAATAAACTTGAACCTTATCTACTCTGGCTAATATCACTCAAACTCAAATGTTCTACAAACAACACAACACTATAACGTCTTTTACGTATTTATTTATTATGTAGATACATGCCGTTTTACTGCAAAATATTCTATTGTGTGACAGGAGGATGATACGCGTAATGTAACTTTCGTGAGGGTGAGCTTCGGTGGTGGGTCTGTAATGGTGTGGGATGGCATATCTTACGCGGCTCACAAAGAGCTTGTGTTCGTAGATGGAAGTGCTTTAACGGCTAAAAGGTACATTAATAACATTTTGGAAGTGCATGTGGTGGTTTTAAAGGAGCTTATTGGTGAGAAATTTCTTTTAATGCACGATAATGCTCGTCCGCAAATGGCCAGAATTGTTAGAAACTACCTCCATGACGTCGACATTGAAGCCCTAAACTGGTAAGCACATAGTCTTGACCTAAATCCCATAGAACAAGTATGGGATACGCTAGGAAGATGGATCAAGCAACGTCGTGGGCAGTTGTTAACACTGCAGTAACTTAGGGATGCACTACAGGAAGAATAGGATAACATTCCTCAAGAGGCCATCCAACACGTAATTGAAGGCATGCAACGTAGATTTGGTAGTGTAGTCAGAGCTAGGGGAGGTAATATCGTTATTAAATAAAGAAATTTCATTTTATAATCGCTTATTTTTTGTTCATGTCATATACCCAAATTTTCATTGGACACATTTTATCCTAAAAATTGAAGTTGTCCTTCTAAAATAACTGAGTTCTTAAGCGATATTGTTTAGAAAAGACACCAAGAAATGGTTTAAAAAAAGACACCAACACGTTTTGTTTATACAGAGAAAATTATTAATTAAAAATACACCAATTTTTCTCCCTGTCCCACTTTTTGTACCGGTCATTGTATATTGAACCAAACTGCTCAAATGTTGCAAGAAAAGTATTAGTTAAAATATGTCATTTGATCCTTTCAAGGACAACGAGTTCAAAAAAGCCGCACGAAAAAAAATCTTCTTCAAAACAATCTGGACATTCGAAAAGTTAGTTCGAAGAATAATATAAAAAGGTGAAAGTATGGGACGAAAATAACCCAGAGGAACTGCAGAAAAAGTTATTTCACATTATTTCAATGGAGTTGGCGTGGCGTGGAGAATATGCGAATTGTTTAATATTTTATTTTAAAGTTGATGGTCGCAAAACTAACAGCCTAGAATATAATCCTGTCTTTTCCAAAACTACATAAGGGGACAGAATATGCGCAGAACTTAAATGGTTCATTCTAAATATAAAAAACCCAGACAGATGCCCGATAAGAGTTTTTTTAATCATTAATTTCGCAGCGATATGTGCAAGAATTATCAAATTTAGCAAGGACTTCTACGACTCCAAAACTAAAAGGCTTATACTGTTTAATTATTATCATAAATAGAATTGAGTTTATTATCCGTATTTATTTTCTTGTAATATTATTAAACGTACTACATAAATATAATATGTGTATTGAATTATTAGACATGGGCGTCCTAAATAGCAGCGTGGCAATGTAAACCGGAGGCAGACAATTCGTCGCTGGTCTGTATTAGCGTCTTGAACTTACCCCTTAGACATCTTCAGGCTGAATTGGAATATCGATTTGAAATTTTGGTCGAATGGGTTCTCGGAAAAGACCTACCGTTCTAAAATATTTTAGAACTTTTATCACTTTCGGTTATACCGAAAGTTGACTGATATCAACTTTGTTATTTTAAATGGAACTCCCTCATTTTTCTTGCATTTTTGGATTCCTCATCAAAATTAAGGGTAAGTTTGACAATACAACCCTACCTTAATTCTCAACTGTTTTCGACTTATTACAATTAAAAGTAAAAACCTAATTTTAGCCTCCATCTTTGGACGAGCGTAACGCATTAACAAAGCGTTTTCGAATATACTTCCATAGAAAAACTTTTTCTTATTTTGAGGTTCTGAATTCACATATTTGTCCAGTTAATCCTGAAACACCCTGAATATCTCATATTTCGGAAAGGATTTTAAAATAAATATGCGGTTTTGTGACATTCTGGGACTCCACATCTAAAAAATATATATTTACTATTTGAAATTCCAAAGATATTTCCAGTTATTTACATATAAGCAACATTTTATCAAATTATCTGATTGGAGCGGAAATTTTGCTCGACTTCACATACCAATAGACTTTTCTCTCAACACACAGATTTTTACTGCGTTGCATAGCACTATGTTATTTCATTCAATGCCCTATGCTGGTACACGTAACAATCGTTTTAATTAGGCCTTTTAATTAGAAAGAAGTGACGCTGCGCTGACTAACTACAACTGCTAACGTCAAGTACCCCTCAAACTCGACGAATTAATGAACATAAAATTGCTGACTTGCAATTGTAGATTATTTCTGCAATTTAATTGTATATGTTGATAAATTTAACCGATTAGAGGAGAATCAACTACGACGGTTTTTAATTACGAACTACCATAATATGTTGCATTACAACATTTAAATCGAGCATGTCTTATTTTCCCCTGTCAGTACGGCTTGGCGTAAATGATGGACTTCCGCTAGAACTTGCACTCCGGAAATTAGATTCTCTGTTAACTGGGCAAGGGACCCATTACCATCATGTTACAGAGTGGACCACTTCTAGATCTGCCTACAACATCATCAACTGATTGGAGAAAAGAAATATACAACTACAAGATTATAATACAATGAAAATATAAACCTTGACGTAAATTAACATTAAAAAAAATGGGCATTAAAATACGTTTTTCCGTAAACGCCTAGAAATATAACCGTTTTTCGTCAATTTTTTTTGTAGAAAATACATATTTACTGGTCTAGCCCAGCAAAGTGACATAAGGGATCGGTAAAATCATTACCGATTCCTCATGTCACTTCTAGTGGACAAAAGTAAGTGATAAACATTAAAAATGATTAATTCAGTTTTCTTTAAAAGCGTCCGACATCTGTCAGTTGAATTTAAAGAATTTTGTTTGCAAAAAGACTCAAGTTTAAAAGTTTTTTGAGACTAGCAAGAACGGTTGCAGAAAAAATATTGTATGCAACACACAAGGAAAGTGTCTTTACTGGGCTCGCCGGATGCCACTTCGCCCAGTAAAAAAATCATTTTCCAGTCTCGTTACGTAAATAACTATTACACATAAATTATGTAAGATTATAATGAAAATATGTCAATTTTCATAATAAATAAATAATACGTATATAAAATAAGATGCAATGCTTCATTTGGCAATTGTGTTTAAGTTGAGACTAACATAAATACAACAAATGGTACACAAAACAAACTATAACACCGGCACACAAAAAAAAAAGTTGTTTGTACATTTGACGCCACCTACCTCCCGACATGTATTTCGACCCGCTGAATCCGAATTTGAAGTCAGTTTGGACCGTACACCCTCAAATATTGAGTAAATTGAAAAACCGTAAAAAATAGCGAAAATTGGGTGTTTCGGTAAAAAAAAAAAATGTTGTGGATCTAAACCAAGCCTAATTTTTATGTATTTCGATCCGCTGAATACGAATCTAAAGTATATTTAGATCATAAGCCGTTTTAAATCTAAGTAAATTGTAAAAAACCCTCGAAAATTGCTAAAAATGGCAAAAAATTGTGATTATGTTGATGAAAAAAATTTTCACTCTGTTTATACGTCATTTTTTATAGATTTTATAATTTTTCACATTTTCAGATTCTAAACTTGTATTTTATGCATAAAAAAAATACAAGAAACGTATTTAATCGTGTTTCATAAATTTTTTTCAATATTTTCAACTGCAATTTTTTGCTATTTTTATCGGTTTTTTTGCGATTTTTTTGAGATTTTGAGGGATTAATGGGCCAAATATATTTTAGATTCGTATTCAGCAGATCAAATTACATAAAAAATCCTCTTCGATCCGGGTCTACAAAATTTTTTCATCAACATAATCACAATTTTTTGCCATTTTTAGCAATTCTCCAGGGTTTTTTACAATTTACTTAGATTTAAAACGGCTTATGGGCTAAATATACTTTAGATTCGTATTCAGCGGATCGAAATACATAAAAATTAGGCTTGGTTTAGATCCACAAAAATTTTTTATTACCGAAACACCCCATTTTCGCTATTTTTTACGGTTTTTCAATTTACTCGATATTTGAGGGTGTACGGTCCAAACTGACTTCAAATTCGGATTCAGCGGGTCGGAATACATGTCGGGAGGTAGGTGGCGTCAAATGTACAAACAACATTTTTTTTGTGTGCCGGTGTAATTAATTAATAATTATAGTGTTCGTTGTTACAAGAATGTACTGCTTTATCCTTTAGATTAAACCACCGGTAATACAGTATCCGCAAAAATCCATTAAAGTTCAGAAAACGATCGCTTTAACTATTACATATTTAATATTGTACAGTTTTTCAAAGATCGTAAAAACAGTCCATATATTTGCCAGTACAGTGGAAAAAATGATTAGCGCATGAACTAAAATATTTTAAATTAGTAGCCACCGCAAAGAATTGGCTGTGGTGTCCGAGGTATTTTAATTAATTATAAAAACTAGATTTTTCAGTTTCTTTTTTTGCGACAGGAACAAGCGAAAATAGTCATCGCTGTAAAAACGACGTCGCCCTTCCATGAAACACGTAAAGAATAAAATAAATTGTCACCGCTAGAGAATAAACGTACCTAAGGTTTTTTGTAGAAAAAAAAAATCTATGGCGTATATTATAATAAGCCAACTATCATATTTTGTTGGGGGCTGAAATTACTGAAAATATGTGGCATTGTTTTTATGTCAAAAATTAAATAAATTTCGAATGTGCACCAATATCAGTAGGTACACAAAAACACAGTGACAAAAATATGTGTACAGAATTTGTAATTTTTTGTAAGTTATTTAGATTTTTATATTTTCTCACCGTGTATAACGCGGCGGATGGACAGTGATCTGATCGGCGAGTGTGATCCACAGACATAGTAGCCATTATGACCCGCTTAATTAACATACAGGCCTAGTCTAACATTCAGTTTCTAACTTTCATTAGAAGCAAAACTTGTTTGAAAAGTAGGTGTAGTTTTTTTTAATTTACAACTCTAACTGGATATATGTACATAAATCAAACGTAACGTATTATTTTTGAACAGATTTCATTTTGGAATACATTAATTTGTAAAATGTTTACCAAAATCAAAATTGTAACAATTTTTGATGTTTTAGACCTGGGATCAGTTGGCTTGATTTTTTGAAAAAACGTTCCGATTCTGACCTCGGTTCTGACTCACTACTGGCATTCAGGACTTCACTTGGTATCAGAAACAACTAAAGCAATATTAATGATATTCTGTATATTTCTGATATGCCAAGGACAAAGCAAAAACAATAACATTTAACCAGTAGTTATGAAATAATTGGACACTCACTGCAAAACGGTTTGAACAAATTTAACGAAATTTTATAAAAACCTAATCTGTAATAAATAAGTTTAAATAATAATATTCGATGATTTTTCATGATTTTTTAAAATAAAATATTTTTCACAATTTACTTTTCTTAGCTTAGTGAAAACAATTGATCACAAAAATAGCTGGTTTTTCTTCCAGGGAATACGATAATAGAAACAGAAAACAATTGAAAACCAATGAAAACATGATCAAAGAACTAAAACTTTTAGAAAATAATTTTGTTCACTCAGAAGTGGTGACTAATAGGTATAATTTGATATGGTACAATTTGAACAATCATTTCTTACTTTCGATATGAACGGAAATGATGTCACATTGACTTTTTGAAAAATTAAATGACCTTGTAACGCGTCATGCATTACATCAGTATGTAAGGCAACGTCACATTTAGATCTTCTAGGATTTAGATTTCGCGGGAATTAGATATCATGAAATTTTTAAATCGGTGTTTTTAAGTATGTTCTGATGATAAAACGCATTGGGAAAGTCGAACAGGTATACTCTCATGGGAAAATGGCATCGGAGTATTAGATTTCGCGGTTCTCGCGGGAACGAGTATTAGATTTCGCGATTCTCGCGAGAATGAGTATTAGATTTCGCGATTCTCTCGGGAATTAGATTTCGTGGAATTTAGATACCATGGGAATTTTCTATCGGTCTATATAAAACTCATTCTGAAAGCCGAAAAAACATACAGGGAAAATAGTTTGATTTTGATCTCGTGGGAATAGATATGGGAATTAGATTTCACGGAACGACCCCATATGAATATGTAAACTCGAAAAGAATCAAGTTCAAATAAAATAAACACTTGTTTTTGAATTGTTTTAAGTACTAGTTCAAAAACGAACGAGTCAGCTAATTCTATACATCATACATTGTACAGCATAATACTGTCGGCACATTTTTCTTACATTATAAATAGTTGTTTTTCATACCTCTCGAAATTTCTCACGATGTTGTTTTTAAATCTGTAATAAACCTTTTTCACTGGAAAATGTCGTTAAATAATTTTCCACGCATGGTATTCATATAAAATTCAATATTAAAATCAATTTGAAACAGCTTTAAAAAATATTGCGAAGAACTATAAACCATTACATGAAAGCATAAAAAAATTAGAAAACGGTGCGTTGTCGTTAGCGGAGTCACTACAAATAGTGGACGAAGTAAATCTACTGCTACACGCTATAGGTGACGAAACAAATGAGCGCGTTAAAGAAAAGTTCGCAAGTGTTTTAATAAAGACACTGGTTTTACCAAATTAAGACAAATATGTGATGGTGCAGCCCCAGATGCGTTAAGTGCGTTCAAAGACTATTTTACGTATGCGTGTATTACATCAGTAGATGTTGAACGGTCGTTTTCAAAATATAAGAATATATTTTCACCAAAGCGAACATCACTCATGGAGACATCCATAGAAACATACCTGATGCTACAAAAAGGCTACACATCTTCTCCAGTTTGTGATAAGGAAGCTAGTTCATCAAGCTAGTTAAGAGGGTAAGTTTTACATACATTGTTATAAATTGTAACAGTTTATTGTTTCTCGTATTAGTTAATTTCGCGTACGCCACTGTCCCACGGAACATTTTTGACAGCCCTAGTAATTACTTCACATTTTGTTAATGTCTTAAGTTGAGATATAAAGCTCATAATTAGGAGGAACACAGGATATATTTTACAAGTAATTTCATATATCCAAAGGCAAACTAATAATAATTCAAATGGCATCCGCTCATTGGTGTAGCGGAAAATTACGTTTTTTTCCATCCACCCAGACGACGTGGACACAAATCTGGACTGATTCAAGTCGATAAGGTATAGTCGAAGGTATAGTGGATGACCGGACCTGCTCGCATCACCAATTTTTTTTGTAGAATCACTACATTGGTAGCGGAAATAAGCCAATGATAAATAAATTGAACGCTTATAACACTTTATTAGTATTAGTAATTTATTTTCATTAACTTTTGAATAATTAGTACCAAGTTCAAATTTTATAATCTAAAATATGTCAACAAATAAAAAATCTTCGATAAGAAGTTCAAAAGTTAACCATAATTACACTAATTAGTTAGTGTTTGATATTCACGAGGGCACAGATAATTACAATGACATTATGTTTTTTAAGGTTGAAATTTCGCTAAGAGAGAAGAAGTAGCCATTTATTTTTACAGGGTGAGGCAATAGTGCGTTCGACCTCGATATCTCGAGTTCTATAATAGCTAGAAACTTGATTTAAAAACATAAGTAAAGTAGACAAAAAAATCTATAACCGGACATTATTTTCGAATATACAGGGGTGAGCCAAGACAATTCTACAGGGTCAAGTAAAATTTTTTTAAAATGAAATGCCATGTACATCAGAATATTTTTTGAAACCTCTTTGTACCTTCTGTATTATTATTGACTTTCAGCCAACCAATTTGATGTAACGATTTTTTTTGTTGAAATTATACCATTTACACATATTAAAAATATCACTACAATCACAACTATCGAATTTAAGAAAAAATATGTTAATACCAGTTATGACACATATGTGTGATGACACATGTCATTTCCACTTCCTAAAAGTATACAGGGTGGCCAAAAAGGATTATTAAATTTGCAACTTTTTGAACTGAATTTTCTCAATTTTCTGGTGATGTGATGTAGGATTGAAAAACAAACATTTTTTGTACGTACATTCCTATGGTTATTTGTGACCATTTTCAATTTATTGAACAATAACTGCAAAATTTAAGAATATAATTTAATACCAGACACAGATGTCGCAAATGATGCATATTTTGATAACTAATTGCACATAATGCACATTCTGCTGAAGTGGAATACTCTTTTCACTATGAACTGCTTTTGATATTTCTCTTTTATTCTCAGTGGAATTTCTGATATATTCCTCTGCAACACTATTGCTTTTCGATTTTCCAACCTCCATGTCGCTTGACGGTTAACAGATCTGTCTTATATTTGTAGTAAAAAGTTACGTCTTGTAACTAATATTGACACCGTTACCCATCTTCTAATTTTGATTCTTGCATTAAGTAAATGCAATGTAATAGTTCGCGGCTGCTACACGGGAGTGTACAGAAGCTGTTCCTATTTTATTAAATTAATAGTACATGCATAACTTTCGTTTTCGACTGTACCTACAAAGGAATGCTCCTAATTATATGCACAGGAAAGTGGCAATTTTACAGGCATTAAAGGCTGTTTTTACTGCAATTTATTTATGTTCGATACGATCTCGAACAATATAAATTATCCGATAGTTATAGCTAATTTTCCTGCAATACCCAATGTTAGAACGTATTATTAGACTTCGTCGTGTTAATTAAAACTGCCCTGAACTTACAAATCATGGTCTCCGAAACAAAGAAAAATAAATGTGAACATTTTAAATATTAAAGATATAAGGTGATTCAGTGTTTAATCCCGAAACGTAAAGAATCGATCGGGGCTGGAAACAAGTAAAAAAAAATGCAAATAAACTTTTGTATCTTACATAAAATAAAAGAACTATTTTGAAACTAATTTCGGGCCATGTTTAGGGTAAATATATTTGAATTAATAAAGTTTTGATTAACAGAACTAGGTGCCTGTCTGAGAAAAATGAAGGTAAGTAGCGAAGAAACTGAATTTTCTTGTACTACTCAACTATTCTAACTTGGCACTTCAGTTGGATGCGCAATGGTCTTAACCCCGCCCTATCAAGCTAAAGTGGTTTGGCTTGTCTCTGTCACATACCATAGATTAGATAGTTACTTCTGAAATATATGAAATGGCAAATAATGCAGTCTAATAAATTCATGCAATGATGCACTCTCAAGATTAAGAACTATTCAGAAACAAGTCTAGAACATCATGGAGGCGGAAATTCATATCAGTAAAAGTTTTTGGTAGAAAATGAAAATTTTAACACAAGAAAATTGATTGAGCCTAATTGTTAAGCTTTTATCCAAAGAGATCATTCGGTCATGTGTCATCGGAAATAAATATAGACAGCTGTATAATAACTGCATTATAAATATAAATGATTAATTTTTAATTTCAATTTAAATTTTTTTTGCGAATCATATCATATATTATTATTTATTGTATTCATTGGAAAATTATGCCTAATTTTAAGAATTATTATAGAAGTTAAAATAGTAGTTATTTATCTCACTATTTATATAAAATTAGGGAAAAAATATCATTTCCCTAAGCGCGTGCATATCGTAGAAAAAGGCGTAGCCGAGTTCTGTAAGCACACAAGTAAGGAAATGATAAATTTTCGCACACGTCACATACAATTTTATCTATTTTTGTGCCAAAAACTAAAGAAAACTTTAAAGAAAAAACTGAATTAATTTGTCATATTTTTTGGTATTTATTCTGCTAAATGTGACATCAATCATACCATCTAGTCATTCGTTACCAAGGTGATTGTTGACAAACGACGTTTCAGTCGAAAAATATTTTGTCTGAAGTAAAATTATATCTCTTAAAATAAATGGTTCGGATAGTGTTCCGTCAGATATTGAAGCATTGAGTTGGCCTCCTAAGACCGCTTTGAAAATGGGGGCAAGGAAAAGCATGTGAAAATTGCTAATGAAAAAGTCCTTGCGTAAACCAGGGTTGATAAAAAACATGTTTAAAAAGAAACAACACATAATTTTTTTTGTTAAAACTATTTTTTTTCTGTTTAAAGCTGTTTAAAGCACCTTGCCAAAAAAATATGTTTTAAACAGTTTAAAATAGTTTAAAATTGCTTAAAAGTGAAGAAACATAAAAAGGTGCAACATATGCATACAAAAGTGTTTTTCCATATTGCTTTTATCATCTTAATTCGCGTACCTCTACATATTTGTTGACCGTGTAGTGCTGCCACCGTTGTTATTTAGCAGTCATGTCATCATAAAGTCGTTGCTTTAGTAATTTTGATGTTCTGTGGTTTGATCAGTGCGATAATTTTTTTGTTTCCGAAATATCCCTCTCGTAATTTTAAATAATATTTTAAACGTTCTGTTTCCATAGATATTTAAATTATATATTTCTTAATTTTCAACCGAAAAATCACGATTTTGTTTTAATTATAAATAATTTACAGTTACTTTATGCACTAGTGTGTGTAGTGTGTAGTGTTGTTCTCATTAGAAGTGAATACAAATTAAAAACAAATGTTTAAAAGACAAAAAAAACAGGTGTTAAACTGTTTAAAACAACATTGTTTTAAATATGTTCCCTTGTAAGTGTTTTAAACGTGTTTTAAGCACTTGTCTTAAACATCTTGTGTTAAATATAACAACCCTGAAACAAACCTTATAACTTATAAATAAATTAATTCGGAAACATGACAAAAAAAGTAGCTTCTTATTTACAGTTACCATATTCCGACCAATATACACGGCATTGGTTTCAAAAAACATTCACTGTTGACTGAAGCACGGGCAGACACTTTATTTATTTATTTATTTATTTATTTGGTACACTATCCAACAGGTCCTCAGACCCAATTACAGAATAGGAATACTAGGTTACAACAAAAAAAAAAAAAGAAATACAATAGGGACTTAGCTAAGGTACTTAAACATCATACAGAAGACAAAAGGGAATACAAAGATAATATGGATAAAAGAAAATAAAGCAACAAAAAAAGAATCTACAAAAGTAGTAAGTATAAGTATAGTATAAATAATTAATTACACATATTATACGAGTAAATAATACAAAACATTGTATGTCTTGAAATTCTTCCGGAAGAAGTTCCGAATCAGGGGTTGTACATGCATGATTTTATTGAGGCAACGTTGCAGTTGAATATGTCGTCGCGATCATGTATGTTATTGTATATGTTACACATGACTTGTAATGGAGAGAATTTCTTTGAGTTTGTTCTTGGATTTGCTAAAATAAATAATTGTGTTTGACGCGAAGCTACTCGGTGGGCATGAAACGGGAGCATGTTAAGAATATGGGAGCTGTTTATCACATTGTGTATCAATTTGTAAAGAAAAACCAAGTAAGAAACTTTGCGTCGATCTTCTAACGATCTCAGTGAGAACCTTGACAGAAGTTCCGACTGGGGATAACCAATAGGCGGATATGACCCTTCAATTTTATAAGTGGAGTATTTCAGAAATCTTCGCTGTATGTTGTCTAAGTTGTCTATATGTACTTTATAGTGCGGCGACCACACTATTGAGGCATACTCTAAGGTTGATCTAACGATAGAATTATAGAGCAGCTTGAGGCTAGTAGCATTGTTGAAATGAAGAGTGTTTCTGATGAGAAAACCCAAAGATTTGTACGATCTATTAATTACATGATTAATATGATTCGTAAATGTTAGTTTTTATCAAATATTACACCTAAGTCAGTGAAAGTCTCCGGTCTAGAAAGTATATTGTGTTCTAGCGTATATTGGTATGGTATAATATTTGTTTTTGTTGTTATAGATAAAACGTTACATTTTGAAGGATTAAGGGGTAATTTGTTTCCTATAGACCAATTATAAATTACGTTCAAGTTTTCCTGCAACATCTCGCACTCCTCAGAGCTCGAAACTCTACAGAACAGTTTTAGGTCATCAGCATACAGTAGACAATTTACGGTAATATCAGATACAATGTCATTAATGAAAATATTAAATAAAAGTGGTCCTAAATTCGACCCCTGCGGGACACCTGACGTTGGTAGTACCTCGACGGATTTGTGTCCACAGTATTGTACATATTGTGATCTGATGTCGAGGTAGGATGAGAAGTACTCAACAAGCTGATTTGAAAATCCAAAAATGTGTAATTTTTGCAGGAGTAAATTATGATCTAGCTTATCGAAGGCTTTAGAGAAGTCTGTATAGATTATGTCGACTTGAGTACCATCATCAATTGCTTCATATAAATATTCCGTCAAACAGAAAAGATTAGTTGTTGTAGATCGACCTTTATAAAAGCCATGTGAATCTGAAAGTTGGTGTTTTACATGTGGAAATATATTATCATATAATAACATTTCAAGAACTTTAGCAAAGTTGTTTAAAATTACAATAGGGTGATAATTAGTTATAAGAGTTCGATCTCCTTTTTTAAAGACAGGTATGATTTTGGACTGCTTCCAGTATTGAGGGAATGTTGATGTTGGGAGAGATAGATTGAAAAGTATTGAAAGAGGTTTGGCGAATATTGAAGCACAATCACGTACGACAAATGACGGAATGTTGTCTGGGCCACTAGTTAGTTTTGGCTTTAATTTTTTAAGTGACAATAATACTTTCTCTTCAGTGACCTGACGAATATTTAGACAAGTGTTATGTAATGAATTATGATTGTCAGCAGGATTACACTAATCTGGAGTAGAGTATGACTGTTGAAAAAATCAGCAAATGAATTGCTAATCAGTTGAGGATCGGATATGATTTCATCATTATATTTAATATTTTTAGGCAGATTAGAACCCTTTCTTTTGAAGTTGACATAACGCCAGAAGTCAGAGGGATTCCGTGCAACATTTAATTGCAAGCCTATACTGTAGTTTGTGTGAGCGTTCTTTATATCATATTTTATTCTACGTCTCAATATGCAAAAGTTTTGACGATTTTCTTCACTGGGAACAGATTTGTATTGCCTCCATGCTTTGTGCTTTTCTTTTATATTCATTATGATCTCGTTATTGTACCAAGGAGGATAACTACGTTTGGGAATTACGTAGGTGGCTAATATGGGTTCTATTATACCATAAAATTGCTCACATGCCGAGTGAACATCAGAAATATTATTTAATATGTTCCAATCAGCCTCAGATAGCATCTCATAGAGCATCTGAAAGTTAGCTTTCCTAAAATTGTACGTATAGGATAGAAATTTCTTTTCATGATTTTCGCAACTATTGCTAATCCTATAAAAAATGCTTAGTGCAGGGTGATGCAAGTCCTCTCCAAGAAGAATATCAGGGGGTTTTACTACTGTACAATCCCTGTTCGACAGGACGAGGTCCAGTAGTCTATTGTTAATATTTTTTATGGTATTAAATTGTTTTAAGTCCAAGAAGTTTTGAAAGTTTAAAATAATCTGAGAAGCGGGCGAAGCAGTAAGGTGATGAGAAGCGTAAATTGGTAAGTTGAAATCGCCTAAAATTAAAATATGTGAGTTATGTATAAAATTAAGACTGCAGAAAGCATCAACAACAGAATTGTAGTAGTCAGATGACATTTTTGGGGGAATATACAATGTGAAAACATAGAAATGATAATGATTTACTATTATTTTTACGCCTACTATATCCACATATGTTAAATCGTGGAAAGTACTGTGTTTTAGATTTAAATTAACTACCGTAAGTGCTGAGCTGACAGCCAACATTACACCGCCGCCGTCGCTACGACACTTTAACATTAAAACGACACGGGGGCTGAAAGTATAATGTTGTGGCTGAGGGTATGTTGAAGGGTCAACGAAATCAAAAAAAAAAAATTGCAAAAATAATTTTAGGGGAAATGATCACATTGAAAAAAACGGTCAAAGTATCCAACAACCAATTAACAGTGTTACAAGATGTCAACAATCGACTTTCGGTATGAATTTAATAAATTATAAAGATTACACAATGAATATATTACAATAAGTAGATATTTGACATTGGATTTGACACAAATGAATGGTTAAAGGTAGGCTTCTTCTCACAGAAATAGATAAAGAATTGTAACTTACTGGAAAACAATTGATGTTTAGTTCAATAGTTTAAATTTACCACATTATACCAAATAATTGTAATATATTCATAGTATTAACACAATAAAATATTGTTACCGTCTATAGTATCAGAAAACATTGGAAATGATTACATTTCTTGTAAGTTTTGATTATACATTTTTCTCCGTGTAGATCCTCGTACATTTTTTGTATTTAGCAACAGTTAATAGCTTGTTAAAAATCTTCAAAACAGATAATTATCAAAAACGGTCAAAAAAACTGTTTAGAAACTTGGGCCTTTGATTCATTGCTAGCTGATCTGTTGCAGATAGATAATTACCGTTTTAAAATAGTAATTATTTATTCCTGGACACTTTGAATCTATAGTATTTCCATGGTAATTACCGTGTAACGCCTAGGAAATCTAATAATTATCAAATATGTGTATAATTAAGAAAATTAGACGTAAAATAGGTGGTGCCTGTTTAAAACATCTAACTGTATACTGTCTTAATAGGTGTGGTTAAGTAAGTATAATCTGAAAGATCTCGAACATCAGATGGAGAAGAGTTATTCTTCATTTAAATCGTTTTCTTACCGCATCCACTTTTAAAGTAGAACAGAGGTTGATTATCGCCGCTGGCACCATACGAGTTTTAAGCGAATTTAATTTTTTCATATTTATTTGAATGGAGCTGTTTATTTATAATTTTTCTCATGCGAGTTAATAAATGTTGGTTTATAGATTTCACAGTAGAACAAAGAAAGAAAATTGACACAGTGAGAAACGATATCCTATTTTAAAACAAGTAAAACGCCAGTAATAAGTCAATTCAACAAAAAATATGTTTCTCCATTGAATTGACAGATATTTCTCTTCCGAGTCCTTCTATCCGGAGCCAACCAAACATTCACGTGCTTCAACTTACTCAAGGGCTGTGGCAACTGAATGGCTGGACAAGGGAGAAACCGGAAAAACAGTTTAATAAAGTAGTTAACACCTGTTGTTTACAAACTTATACAACCTAATATCTAAAATTTTTTAAACTTAAAATATTTAAATGGAGGAAAAATGCTCAACAAAAAAAACCCTATTAATGAAATTTGTGTCCTTGAAAAATCTTCTACAGGTTGAAATTGTCGGAACCAAGACAATAGGTTAAAATAAAACGGTACCTTGCCTTCGTGTCGTTTAATATGCTTAAACTTCTTCAGGGCTCAATAGCCAAATAATGATGTAAAAATTCCACAACAGAAAAAAAAATTTTTTAAACCACGTCTGTAGGCATAACAATTATAAGATCAATCAATTTGAAAGTCAATAAAATATACATATATGTAGACATTAGACACACAACAGATTAAAATTTGACAATGTTCTTAGCCAGAGACCGAAATCAAATAAAAAAATTTTGTGTCTGTATATCTAATATTTAAATTGTGTAACTGGTTACGGGTTATTAATTTGTTTCGTAGATATTCTGGTGTTGATATAATTAACAAGCGATGTATAAAACCAGAAAGATGGAGTTTCCATATTGAATCCATCCTTAACTAGTGAAGTTCTTTAAAATCAGTAACATGGTCAAATTTGTAAATTATAAATAAAACGATGTATTTTGTGCTTTTTGTAGGCGATTTCTCGTACCAATATCTAGTCATGGATAATAAACAATATTACAGTAATAAAAAATAGGTAGAACGCTTGATTGGCATAACTTCTTCCTCAAATGAATGTTTAATAATTTTTTGTTCGTGAAAAGCAGTTTTAGAGATAAATAAAATTTTTGAATTAAGCTAGTAACGTGTGGTATGAATGCATGTCAAAGAGAACTCCTAAGTTTTTGCTTATTCGATGAAATCTATTACTTCATTTCCAATTTTAATTTTCATATTATTTTTGAGTTCCTCATATTTATATTTAAAACAAAACAGCACAACTTTCGATTTTTCTAGATTTAGCTTCAACTTGTGATAATCACAGTATTTATTAAGTAACTATAAGTCATCATTAATTAGTTGCCTTGCTTGCTGGTAACTTTCCGGTTCAAAACTAAGGCTTAACTGGCTATCATCGGCATATGATTGCATATTACATATTACAATGAAATTGTATATATAGCTTGTGTATATTAAGAACAATAGTGGTCCTAAGATGGAGCCTTGTGGAACTCCTGATTTTATTATCGGAGCCGAATACTCACCTATCAGAATATTAATTCGTTGAGACCTTTCTTTAAGTGAGATTTAAAAAACGCCACTGCTACCTGATCAAGTCCATAAAAACCGAGTTTTACGCATAATAGTGCATGGTCTACTGTATCGAACGCTTTCGAAAACTCTAGTAACATCAATACCGTAGCTTTATTATCATCTAACTCAGTTAAAATATCGTCTGTGAGATTGGCTAAGGCCGTTGTAGTACTATGATTTTGGCGAAACCCCGATTGATTCAGCGGAAATAACTTGTTATCAGTAAAATATTTTTCTAACTGCATGTAAACACATCTTTCCAAAATTTACTAATTACACATTAGAGACTAATGGGTCCCAAATCATTCAAATTGTTAGGATTAGACACCTTGGGTAATGGTCTTATTATAGCTTCTTCTAAAAGGCAGCTGTTTACAATATTTATGTAAGGAGTAATCACTGGAAGACAGAGCTTTAGCATTTGTAACGATATAGTGTCATATCCGCCTATATTAGACTTAATATTTAAAATGACGTCATTAACCAATTCTGATTCAACGAGAGAAAAAGTGAAATGAGGTTATATACAGGGTGTCCCGAAATTAGTGTGCAATATTTTACCAGCTGCTTCTACGGCCAGAAACAGGAAAAAAAGTTCATATAAACATTGGTCGAAAAATGCTTCCTAAAGGGAGCTACAGGCCCCTAAAGGTGGTCCACTGAGAAAGGTTTTTATCGAATATCTCCAAAACCACTCAAAGTCAAATATTGAAAATTTACACATCCGCTACTCTTCTTATGTGTAATAAGATGAAATGGAAATAATTCGAAAATTTTATCCAGGGCTGTCCCAAACTGGAATGGTTGTGGGGTTAAAATAACCCCAACTTTTTTGTATGTAATTTTTTCTATTTTTGCCGGTAGAATATGAATTTTTTAGAGTTTTATATGTAAAAAAGGTACTCTTAATGAACATCGATAAAATGCACCGTTTTTGAATATCGAACATGGTATGAGATAGGTATTGGGAATCTAAACTAATTTTTTTATTAATCGTAGGACATGAATAAAAAAGAATGCTTCATGCCGCCATGAAATAATTTGATGTTAGAGCTGTCAACAAGGTTAACAGATTTGTATAAACAGTTGTATGATATAAAATCCTAAGAACGCGTATCGGAAAAAAAAACGTGTTGTCCCCTTTTCTATCAGTTATTTCATTTGTGCGCCTTTATTCACGATTTTCATTAAGTCGATTTAAAATGCCAAGATTTACACATAGGGAAATGACTGATATGCATTTTATGTACGGTTTTTGCAATGGTAGTGCATTTAGTCGCAGTAAGGGAATACCGACGAAGGTTTCCCAATCGTAGAGTACCTGGGCGTCGAATATTTGCAGTTCTTCACCGGAATTTGGCAGACCATGGGGATTTTAATAGGTGTCGAGGCGCAGGAAGGCCACAAGGAAATCATCGTATGGATATAGTTTTGAATCATTTAGAAAATGATCCACAAATAAGCATTCGAAGAGTTTCAGAAAT
Source organism: Rhamnusium bicolor (assembly GCA_029963845.1). Lineage (NCBI taxonomy): Eukaryota > Metazoa > Arthropoda > Insecta > Coleoptera > Cerambycidae > Rhamnusium > Rhamnusium bicolor. The sequence goes on from JANEYF010004454.1 coordinate 153,368, forward strand.
TGTCAACATACCTCGCTCAATAGTTAATAAAAAGTACCTAGATAATTATTTATCTTAATTAATAATTTCAGATAGAAACAATGACGGTAATGCAAGGAATACACCCATACCATTTTAGACGCGTGTAACATTTAACGGAGGCAGATTTTTTACCACGACTCCAGTTTTGTCAATGGATATTAGCGAACAGAAATATTCTTCCTAGCATATTATGGACTGATGAGGCAATGTTCACTAGAAACGGAGCTTTTAATATGCGCAATTTGCATCATTGGTCGGATGAAAATCCACGAGTTGTTCGGCGCACAAATTTCCAACACAGATTTTCGGTGCATTTATGGGAATCATTGGGGATCAAGTAATTGGCCCAATAGAATTCCCCAATCGTCTTAATGCAGAAGAGTATTTAAACTTCCTCCAAAACGACCTTATCGATTTAATACCGTTGAATGTTCGACACGAGGTTCGACAAAATATGCATTTTCAACATGACCGCGCGCCTGCCCAATTTGGGCGCAATGTTCGAACTTGGTTACATCAAAATTTTCCAGGCAGGTGGATAGGTTGAGGTGGTCCTATAGTTTGGCCACCTCGTTCACCGGATCTAAACCCATTAGATTTTTACTTTTGGGGTTATATGAAGGGTTTGGTTTACGCCACTGAAGTAAATACACGAGAAGAACTACTTCAAAGAATAAATCAGGTCGGAAATGAATTAAGAAGAAATACATTCAAGACTTTACGGGCTTCTCACACTTTAGAACGTAAAGCGAGACTGTGTAACCAAGAAAATGGAAATTTGTTTGAACACCTGTTACAATAAAACTATGTAAAATTCAAATTTAATTTTGTTGATATAAAAAGATTACTGGGTGATTTTTGTTCATATTGAGTATGATAGTTTCGCTCGAGTTATTCATAAAAAAATATTTTTCACCTATTTTCCAAGCAAGAAATTAAAAATATTAGTATGTACTTCATATGGACATGAAATAATAGACAAAACTCATCTGGTACAATGTATTTTGCTCCATATGTTATAAAATTTAAAAAAACAAAATTAGTTAAATTTTAAAATTTTCAAGTCGATATTATTCAAAAAATGGTGCATTTCATCGATGTTCATCAAGAGTACCTTTTTTCCGTATAAAACTATAAAATATCATATTCTATCGTCAAAGACAGAAAAAAGTTACATACAAAAAAAGTTGGGGTTATTTTAACTCCACAACCCTCCAGTTTGGGACAGCCCTGGATAATATTTTCGAATTATTTCCATTTCATCTTATTACACGTAAAAAGTGTAGCATCTGTGTAAATTTTCAATATTTGACTTTGAGTGGTTTTGGAGATATTCGATAAAAACCTTTCTCAGGAGCCCACTTTTAGGGGCCTGTAGCTCCCTTAGAAAGCATTTTTCGACCAATGTTTATATAATTTTTTTTCCTATTTTTGGCCGTAGAAGCAGCTGGTAAAATATTGCACACTAATTTCGGGACACCCTGTATAGTCTATAGTCTTTTTATTTGTCTGTGCGGTTGTTCTATTCGTATGTATCTGTTTGAGTATGTTAATAGTCTAAGCAATTTGTTTTGTGTTGTCTGTAATCGTTTGTACTGTGTGTCTGATATGTGGCTCCAGGCTGCACATGCGTATGTTAGTGTCGGTTTGAGTATTGTTTTGTACAGTACGAATTTATTGTCTGTCGTCAGAATACTACGTTTCTTTATGGGTGACTATAGTCTGTTTGGCGTTCCGTAGGTCTTGTTTATTATGTGTTGTTTAAATCGTAAACGTTTATCCAATGTAATACCTAAATATTTTACGGTTGGTAACTCATTCCAATATTGGAGAGTTTTTCTTTCAGCCCAGGTTAAGATAGGAAATATCCATTTCATTGGCATAAAGCTGATTAATGAAAGGGATTAGAATATCTTCATAATGACTCTGCTCGGTTAGTTTCATGAAAAAAATTGGACCAATAACTAATTCTTCTCTTATTAATAGTACACCAAACACCAACTTTCTGCGGATGAAGAGGGGCTTGGACATACAAATTTACTGATTTCTCAGCACTCTAAATTCTCATATTTGAGAATTAATATTATCACTGAGATGGAACCAGGTTTCGTGGGAAAAGATGGTTTTGTCAAAAGGCTCATCATCAAAATTGTTCAAAAACCAATGACAGAATACCGTTCTACGTAGATAGTCGACTTCATGGAGTTCTTGGATGCAAGTAAGGCGATGTGGAAGTAGGTGCAAGTGTTTCTTCAAAACATTGTGGGATGTGCCACCCTCAAAATGCGGCGCTCATTGTACACGACTACTTTTGATGAGCCCCAAAATTGCAACTCAGGGCTCCGAAACGAGCCCGTCCGGTTATGATTATTATATGGGAGGATTACATTTAATTACAGAAAAATGGTAAAATCTGTTAATCGATGTTTCTTGATTAAGATAACTTATTTGGCCTACACTCCTACATTTTAATTACTAGTTTGTTATTTAATCAAAATAAATTATGAAGTCAGCAAGTGATATTCATTGGAATTAAGTATAGGCTATAATTAGGTTATTCTTAATAACTAGTCCTCAGCTTAATAACTGTAAAACTTTCCACACATTCAGATTTACCAAACGAAATCTTGATTAGATATACTTTTTTGTCGTCTAAGAAAATAGACATGTTAACCCACATACTTTACTAAAAAGTACAACATAATAAAAACTGGATTTAATTTGCTTATAATCCTGAATAAACAAACAAAATGTTTTTCAATAGACAAAGATCAAAGTTCGACCTCTTGACAAACCAGTTTCCATGACCACATCGGATTTAAATAAAAAAAAATGTACAAAGTGAGAACAGCTGAGTAAAAAGAACGTAAATTCGCTACCGTGAAATACACAGTGAAAGTCCAAAAGCGACTTTTTTCCAAATTGTAATAGTAAAACCACCATCACAGTCTCTAAATTCAGAGATTTTAATAATTGATATACCACCTACATATTCTGAACAGAGTTCTCACTAAAATAGACCAATCAAATTGAGCAAAAATCAGGCCCATTTTCACGATAATTTCCAACCATTCCCGACCAATACCATTCGATTCAGTTTTTTTTTTTGAATTCTCATGGTCAATTTTGCCGTAAGTTATATGAGCAAGAATTTAATTTATAAACAATTAAAGTTGTGAAAATGATGAAAATCGATGTTTCTAAATATTCAACTTCAAACGCTGCGAAAACGGCAACAGATAGAGAAAAATTGCTCAGAACATTTTTTATAGAGCGTTAAATTCCCTTCAAAAAAACTCCACGACGGCATATCTCTACGATGAATAGTTAAGGCGTTACAATGAGTTAAATGTTTATTATTTTTCTACTGCGTACTGGTCAGGTGTATAGTAGTCTAGTTTGGAACACTTGCTTCTCAAGAATGCTAGGAGCGTATATGTAGATACCCTCGGGCACAGGGCACTATAGTACTTGGTATTATAACTTAATAATAATTTTCCAGGTCTTTGAGTATGCATAAAAGTATATAATAATTATATCTAGACCAAAGAAGTGATAAATACATTTGCTAACGTTGTAAAAATAAGAAAATTATGAAAGATTTACAGCAAGTCTACTTTAAAATGTTCTGCGCAGGCGGCCATTACGCGGCGTACGAGTCTGTTGATCGCGCATGCGCGTTACTTGTACAGCTGATTGATATACAGCAGAAAAATAATAAATATTTAACTCATATAACGCCTTAACTATTCATTGTAGAGATATGCCGTCGTGGACTTTTTTTGAAGGGAATTTAACGCTCTATAAAAAATGTTCTGAGCAATTTTTTTTTTATCTGTTACCGTTTTCGCAGCGTTTGAAGTTGAATATTCAGAAACATCGATTTTCATCATTTTCACAACTTTAATTGTTTATAAATTAAATTCTTGCTCATATAACGTACGGCAAAATTGACCATGAGAATTCAAAAAACATACTGAATCGAATGGTATTGGTCGGGAATGGTTGGAAAATATCGTTTTGAAAAACCCTTAATTTGACTGGTCCAAAAAGTAAGTAAGGAAATTGAACAACTTTTCGGGTTTTCCGTGGCAGATATGAAGTAAAATCAATGACTTTTGTTGAGGAAAGAATGTGTTCCGTTTCTTGCAAAAGAAAACAAATAGAAATAAATTAATAAGTGATACGCACTAATGAAGATATAACCTATTATGGTTTCCACTACAAATTATTTTACCGTAATACCTAGTTTGTATATAAAGATATTTGTACAGCCCCATAAATAAAAAAGTTGTATTTTGGAAGTAGGCAAATTCCATTACCTTCATGGAAAAATAAATGAATTCCATGATTTTCAAATACACATAAATTCCCTGACTTTCCATGACTTTTTTTAGACTAGATACCCAAACTTTCCAAACTTTCTCAGGTTTTCCAGGTTGTTCAGCTTGGCGGGAAACCTCTTGATGCATCCTAAAAGCAATCTGCCTATTTTCTAAATGATATATGTATGTCTGTCTCTTAATCCGTCTTTTTATACGTAGTTCCATAATAGTGCCTCAATTTTTTATCCGATTTTTGATTAAATCAAGGTGTCATATCTACATGATTGTATTTTAATTATGAATTATATAATCAAAATTTCAATATACCGATAAGCTGCTAATGATAATGTGTCGAACTCTGTTTGGCACTTAAGTTGGGTAAATTTTGTTCTAGTAGATTAAATATTGTGAAATAACCTTTCGTAGTACTTAGTAGGCAATGAGGTTACTCCAAATTTAAGGTGTTGGTGTTAATAATCTCTCAAATAATACAATCTGTTAAAATTACTTATAACAGTTAATAAAATGTTTTCTTGAGGCTCTTGCAATCTTATTGCATCACCTTTTCTAGGCTCCGTTTGTTTCTTGGTAAACACAGACAAATTCTATTTAATTACTTTAATATGAATCAGTTATTAATATTAATCAAGGAAATTTATACTAGAACTCATTAACATGTTGAATATCGATAGTCATTTCGAAAGCTATGAAATACAATATGCAATTTTGTTACACAAAAGTTGTCACATGAAATTGTAATATTCTAGAATTTCCAATTTGCTCTTCTAATGGAATCGAAAAGTGTGACGTTATTGACAGTCAATATACAATAGGTATCACTGAAAAGAGTCCAAACAGATGGTGGACTTTGTTTCTCTGTTGCTCAGTGGCGGCTGGTGGATTTATTTATGTCATATCTCGGTATTGGAACATGTTACCCATGCAATATTTTAAGGTGTCCTACCAGTACAAAATGAAGGAGTTTTTCAGAAAAAAATTGAAAAAAAATTAAGAAAAAAGTTACAAAAATACGCTGCTGGCCCAGATTACTTCTAGACCATTAGTAAAATATTTGCAAACTATTTTTTTTTTCGTAATCAGAAGGAAAATTTATCACCCCGCTTTTTTTGGTTTTAGAATTTTTTAATTTTTTATAAAATTATGACATTTTGAAATTTAAACAATGAAGAACTTAAATAAAGTAAAAGTAATATTTTCAAATCGAGTTAAACCTATTTTACTTTTAAGCGGACATTATGTTACCGTGATAAACGATATATAATTTTTCAGTTTTTAAATTGTCATCTAACTAATTTATTATATTCACTAAAACTTTCACATGATATTGACGTAGATTTTATCGATTTTGTCATGTCATTTAGTAAATAATTATGCAGAACATGCAAATTTAAAAAAATATTTCATTTTTACAAAGTTTAGGGGATTTTTTGTTTTTTCTTTTAACTCTTTTTTCACATAACGTACCTCAGTATTGTGTCTTTAGAATCCTATACATAATATGATTAATTATTATTATCCATGTTTTGACATCAAAAAGATTTTTATCCAAATTTAATTAATTAATCAATCCAATCAATCATTGACAGTCATTTATTTCACCAATGATATATCTATCTAACTAACCTCAAAGTTACTCATCATGTACAAGAAAAAGTCATATTTATAGTTTGTATGTACATATTAAAAAAAAAACAGTTTTTCTTCGATTATTTAAAAACAGATAACACTGATGTAGTTTTCCACAAAACATCAAAACACTATATACTGCACTCGACGCGCATTTCGCCAACCAAGTTGGCATCATCTGGAGATGATTAAAACTAAACTTATGCTAACAATCTACCCTATTTATACCTAAACTATTGCCAACCGTGACCGTGACCGTTCGGTGAACCGTGACCCACTAACCAATAAAGCGGGCTATTTGGGATAGGTCCTCTGTAACTATTCATACTATTTTTACACTTTATGATTTCTAAGCTTTCAAATGCATCCAGCTGTCTAGTATTTATTACATTCCTAATTAATCTTAAATTGCTACTATTCTATGGTTATTCTCAAACGCATGTTGGGCAACACTAGACTTATTTGTTCTACCATATTTAAAATGGACCATATGCTCTTTGAATCTAGTTTGAATTGATCGTCTAGTCTGTCCAGCATATTTTTGATTGCAGTCCTTACAGCTAATGTGGTAAATCCCCGACTTTTCGTTTGTTTCAATTTTGTCTTTTGGATTGCCTAAAAGTTGTTGTAGTTTATTTATCGATGAATGAACCTCTGTCATACCTACATCTTTAAAAATCTTACCAATACCACGGGTAAATCGAAGATCGAATGGAATCGATACAAATTTCGGATTTTCTCTTTCATTTTGAAAGGTCGAGGAATTTCGCAGCAACTCTTTAAACTTTCGTTTACTAATTATTTTATCAATTAAACATACAGAATATCCATTACTCGCAGCTATATCCTTAAACAATGCCTTTTCTTTTTCAAACCTCTCATTTGTGAGGGGGAAGCTTAATAATAGACGATGGACCAGAAAATTAAAACTCGCCATTTTGTGTTGAGCACAATGGTGAGAGTCCTTAGGGATATATCTTAGAGTACTGGTATCTTTTCTGTATATGTCAAATTCTAACTTATTTTCACTATTTCTAATTATTAATATATCTAAAAATGGTAGTTGTTCAGAGTTTTCAATTTCATATGTGAATTTAACTGACGCGAAACGACTGTTTAATTTAGATATAAAGTTATCAATATCAGCGACTTTTGTATCGAACAGTGCAAAAACATCATCCACATGTCTAAGCCAAACCCTAGAAAAATACTCGAATTCTTGTTTTGCTTCCATTTCGAATCTGTTCATGAAGAATCCGGCAATGAATGGTGACAAAGAGTTACCCATTGCTGTTCCTTCATGTTGTTCGAAGAAATTGTCGTTGAATCGAAAACAATTTTGTTTCATGCAAAGTTTAGTGAGTTTAAGATATTCTTTTACTACATCTTGATTGAGATTTTTTAATTCGAGTAGATCCTTAAGGTAGTCCAAGGTCTACGAAACACTTGGAAATAATGAACAAAACGTCAAAGGAGATCAAAATTTCACCTCCTTGCAATTGAATATTTTTCACCTTATTGATGAAATCGTTGGAATTAATCGCAGAGAAACTGGGTGATGCAATAGGTAAATTTTCGAACTCTTCTGTTAACCATTTTGATAGGTGGTAAGTCGGCGATCCGACTGCTGAAACAATAGGACGTACCCGACTTTTCTGGTTTATGTATCTTAGGCAAGCAGTACAATCTAGGTACACTTGGGTTAGATACATGTAATATAGCTGCGAGTAATGGATACTCTGTATCTTTAATTGATAAAATAATTAGGAAACGAAAGTTTCGCTTCGAAATTCCTCGATCTTTCAAAATGAAAGAAAAAATCTGAAATTTGTATTGATTCCATTCGATCTTTGATTCACCCGTTGTATTGGTAAGTTTTTAAAGATGTAGGTGGTTTATTCATAGAGAATCTAACTACAACAACTTTTAGGCAATTCAAAAGACAAAACTGAAACAAACGAAAAGTCGGGGATTTACGAAATTAAGGACTGTAATCAAAAATATGTTGCACAGACTAGACGATCAATTCAAACTAGATTCAAAGAGCATATGGCCCATCTTAAATATGGTAGAACAGATAAGTCTAGTGTTGCCCAACATGCGTCTGAGAACCATACAATAGATATTAGTAATTTAAGATTAATTAGAAATGTAACAAATATTAGACAGCTGGATGCATTTGAAAGTTTGGAAATCATAAAGTGTAAAAAATAGTATGAATGGTGACAGAGGGCCTATCCCAAATAGCCCGCTTTATTGGTTAGTGGGTCATGGTTCACCGAACGGTCACGGTCGGTGAACCATGACAATAGTTTAGGTATAAATAGGGTAGATTATTAGCATAAGTTTAGTTTTATTCATTTACAGATGATGCCAACTTGGTTGGCAAAACGCGCGTCGAGTACAACATAGTGTTTTGGTGTTTTGTAGAAATCTACGTCAGTGTTATCTTCACATCAAAGGTTCCAACCCACTCCGGGACTAAAAACAGATAATCTCTTTGAAATTAAGCTCCTCATATGCATGAGAACAGGTGTTGCAGTAGTGAATGAAAGTAGTGCACTAAAACAGGTACATTTATTTAAAATCCTTGTGCGAACCTGTACCCGATGAGACGTAGTGGAAGCGAAATTGACAGAGGGGGCGTGTCCTGTCGGACTCAAATATCACATAAATAAACATCAAACACGACCGACGCTCGCAAAGCGATAAGACTTGCGATTTCGTCGACTGGACTACAAGCTTATCCACTAAAAACTTCATGCTTGGACGTCCACAAACCGACTTGAGTCCGAACTTTATCCGTGAATTATTACCTTTGCTGTATACATATTTACGAGGCGAATGAAAGATTTATTGAACACCTATACAGTGTAAGGAAGGACCAAGTGATATATACTTAATTCACTACTGATAAAAATCGCACTGTTACCAGACGCACAAAAATATGTATTGTATTGAATTGTATTCTGATTATAGACAGTTAAATTTTAACTAAATGAAACATAAAATTATGGAGGAAATTATCATGGCATAGCATAGTGGTCCTAAAATCCGATTCAGTGGCCAAAAGTAGAAAAATTTCAAATTTGTTATTTCATTGTGACATTTAGTAAGTATTTAAAGATCTAATTGTTTTCTGGTGAGGTTTCTGGAATTTCCGGTTCATCTGTACATAGCCCCTAACCAATATGACATCCCAAATATAAATCTTAGTTTTGCGCTGATTTACCAACCTTTACTGCAGATTTTAACCAAAGTTTTTCAAGTGATTGTTATTTTTGAAGCACTGTTTATTGTGCATAGAGGGTGTAAGGAAATAGCATTAGTATACCTCGGGAGGTTACCCAAAAATGTAAGAAAAAGTTGTTATGAACATGGGTCAGGAAATGCTTACTGGGGTCGCTACAGCCCTTGGAAAACGGTAACCAAAATGTGGTTTTTAATGATTATTTTAAAAACTACTGGGACTAGAGGAGTAAAATTTGGTACACTGCGTAAATTTGATACGAGAAATCGTTTGGTGGCGATGAAAAAGATGAGCAACGACCAGGAGCGTGCGAAATGGGAGGCGATAAAAATGCCCGTAATTTTTTTTTTGCGGGTTTTCCACTTTGGAATAGGATATTTCAGACAATTTTATAAATACACTCTTGGTGAAAAGTCGCAGGGCGTACAGATGCCGAAACATAAAGGTTTCCAAAGTAAAATTTAAAATAACTTTTTTCGTAGCTTGGCTGCTGGACTGTATATGTTTACTTGAATGAATGCACGGGAAATGCGGAGTGAAGTAATTTATTGCCTATCTTTAAATTTTATTCCTTACAGAAGAGAGGAAGGATACATATTCTCTTTCAAATCACAAATGATCTGGCAACCTTTGTTGAAAAGGCTGTACCGTTTTCGAGAAAAACAAAATTTTAAAATTTGATGCATGGGGTCACCTTAAAAAAAGTTTTCTTGATCCAAATTCAAGTTAGCTGCTTTCAATCGGTCACAAATGTCATTCTCGAGGTCCTCCTCTTTAACTTTTTGTCAAATTTGTAAATAAAGCTTATTAAAATATCTGATGTGGCCAGCACATAACTTTTTTATACCAGTATATAATAATAATAATAATAATAATAATATTTATTTTCTGTAGTTTATAGTTTCCAATTTACAAGATATCATCCTGATGTAAAAAATCATTCTATATAATTCTTCACTTACCTCAATTAAATTTTAATATCGTACCTTGAAATGATTCATTAAAATTTCTAAATAATTAATTATCAGCGTCATTCGATACTGTCAATAATAATTCATGTCATATATTTTAATAATTTCTTCTTATTGACATTGATATTTTTGTAACTAAATTAGACATTTCAAATGTCAAACTGTTAAATTTATCCTAACCCCATTTTATGAGGTCAAATGTATAAAAAAATTAAGTTTACATCAGCTTTATTTAAGTAATTGGAAAATACATTTTATTGGCTTGATATAGTAGACATGATTTATAATCTTTCATCAAGAAAATATTTTTTTTGTAAAGACAAATACAAAAAAGTTTGGGTCCCGTGGACCTCCTTTCAGCTGGCCAATTTTGCTCATCATCATTTATCCTTGTTTTTGGCCTTTAGAACATGTGTACCAAATTTGAAAGCTTTATCTCAAAAACTGTGGCTGTTATCGCGATACTACAGACACGCTGACAGATTATTCCATAAAGTTCTGTTTTGTCATTATAATTTGTCGAGAATCGTTCAGAAATGCAATAAATTTTTTTAATTTTTTCCCCCGAAATTGTACCTGTTTTTCTTCTTTCATTCATTGTGTCTCTTCTGGTGGTACCACATTCACCAAATTTAATGTGTCACCTAAAATGTTGTTGACAATCTAAACTGCTAAATTTGGGAAGTCTCCCATTCGTATTTTTTTGAGAAATCGCGGATACACACATACACACACATGTACGCACGCACGCACGCACACACACGCGCGCACCGACAGACATCATTCGGAAAATAGTCAGAATGGATTCAGGAGGGTTCAAACCGTATAAATCAATATCTCGAGGTCGAAAAAAAATCACGATTACTATACTTCTTTTATTAGACATAAGAACGTAACAATTGCAGATTATTCATTTGAAGAAATGACAAATATGCATTTTATGTATAAGACATAAAATCGAAATTTTCTTGAACTAAATCCAAGTTAGCTCCTTCCAATCGATCACAAATGTCATTCTCATTAATGTCTCGTCAAATCTGTGATTAAAGTTAAAAATGGCAGATACTCGTTTGAGGAAACGGCAAAACTACATTTTCCGTATAAGAAAGAAAATTACATCTAGTGAATTATTATTATTCATAATAGCTAATCTGAATCTCTTACAACCTCGTCTTTAGTCAGCATTTAACACATCAAAAGGATAATAGCACGCCTAATAATTATTACTTTTCATGAGAGGCAACGACCGTGCACTTTTATTACAATTTTCACCGATGAGCAAAGACAAAAATGTGGCAACATTTCAATTACACTAACCGGTAAGTGGCAAGTATGTATGTGAGTGGGTCGGCCATTCATTCAGCTTGGTTCTCTTCGGGTTTATGAGGTTATGCAAACGTTTTATCTTTGTTTCGAGGATGTTACGCGCCGACTGCAATCCTTGCAAGCCACCACGATGAACTTGGCCGGTAAATTTTACCAGACATGGTTGTTTCGTGAATCGTAAAATTTGCTGAACAATGTTCAACGGAGTAATTTATTTGCATACTGGTGTTTCACTGAGGCGGTCGTAAACGTGGAAATGTACAAACAAGCGTATTGTGTAATGCTGCTAAATCATACCATGACAACAGAATTTTTTTTACAAATTTGTTGCGTTCAAAATTTGAGTTTCGACATGGAAATCCAAGAAGAACCGCAAAAAATGGTTGAAGTTGCCAGTGCGGCAGTTTTAGTGAAATTTCTTCGAATGTTAATTTCAATAGTTGTGAAAATATAACATTAGAGCCCGTCGTTCATGGAACTACTGGTCTGTGACGAAAATTTTAAGTGACTAAAATCTCAAATGGTTAGATATATGTACTCTATTCTCGTACACGAAGAGATGCAAAGGTAACTAGCAATCACCCAGACTGTTCAGTATTCTGCAATGTCTAGTGTAATGTCCTTTCTCGAATACTGGGACAATTGATAATAATATAAACATGGGTATTTCTCCATTTCCTGAATAAATTTTACGTTAAAAGCTTGTTCAATCATTTTTTTATTGTCAAGTAGGTGCAAAAACAAGTTTCCCGTAAATATTGCCCGGCGACTGACAGCTCCAGTCTCTTGGTGATTTATCAGTTACTAACCAGTAACGTACCGGTCGTGTACGAGATCGCATTGAATTACATGTGCAGTGATGCTCAAATAATTGCTTGTGACTTTGGTTTCCAAAGAGTCAACAAACCTGTAGCTCCGTGAACGACGGGCTTTACTATTATGTTAATAAGTAAATAAGAATAACAATTTCTAGAAAAAAAATTGGGTATTATATAAGCATTCTTTTAAATCTAACATGATAATAATAAATACCTAAAAGATTTTTATATTTTATACTGTTATTGTTATATTATGGTAAGTTTTAGGTACCTAGATAATAAATAAAACACAATACTTCCAATACATTTTATCATAAAAAATATTAAAACAACTAAGTACTTAATCTAGGAGCAAGAACTACATTGAATTACAAAACTGTTCTTGGTATTAGAAGCAAAAAAAATATTAATAATAATAATTAATCCAGATATTGTCTCAATTTAAAATGCCAAAATAAATATGACAAACGTTAATATTTTTAATTATGTAATTTAAATATTTTTATAAATAATGTGTTCACGAACAAGCCCCCTGAGAAGTTCAGGAAGAATGAAAGTAGATATATATCAGACTAGGGGTTTTCGTTTTTGTGTTGTAACTGGAGAAATGCATTTCTTAAATGTAAAAATTTTTCTTTTAGGTGTCAATATTTTTTTAAAAATCAATATTTTTGTTTGCTTCTAATACTAAGAACACTGTTTCATTATCTACCTAAAACTTTTATACTAAGCACATTCAGATAAGAATGACGGTATAAAATATAAAAAACTATAGGCATTTATTATTGTTATCATGTTAGATTCGAAATAATAATAATACCCAATAATTATTTCATCATTTTTTTTTTTTTAGAAATATATAAATACGAAACAATATGTCAAATTTTTTAAAAAGAATTATAATATTCGTTTCATTATTGAGTTTGAAATGGACACTTCCTAGGGAGTCTTTTGCATTTTTTTGTCTTTAGGGATGAAATATTCTCACGATTTTGATCGATTAATTTTATATAAACCGATTTCTACTTCCGGTCGTGGAAAAAAATATACATCTAATAGGTATATGTTACCTAAGAAATAGCTTATTTCAAATTACTTTCGGATTGGATTGTCGTAATACAGGAAGTAAATTTTTTTCTATAGATCGGACATCTAATACATAATAACAATAAGTACTAAAAAAATCATAAATAAGTATGTAATATAATAAATATATACACACGGTTAGATGTGCTTATACTACTAATTAAATTTAAAATATTTTACTAGTTGTTACCAATGTATCTATTAGATGTTTTGTGTTTAGCGTTTGACGACCTCAAAAATAGACAAGCGTTTCTTTGATTCCTTCACATTTCCGAGAAAGGAAGATATTAACACCTTATTATACGTACGTGTTTTTACCGTTGTGTAAACAGAATATCTACAAGAGATTGTGAGAAGATACAATAAATGCATTAAACTTTACATTTTTCTCTTACCAATTTGTACACGACTTTGTGTGGACAAACGGGCATCAATTATGATCTGTGTCAACATGACAACAAAGAAAAACACGATGGTCCATACGATGGCGCTTGAGTGTAGGAGTTCAAACGTCATCAACTCGATGTCTCAGGCCAAGGTCACGTGCCACACACAAACTTTGCAATGCCATAGATAGACCTTTTCATTCAAAGATGTATTTCTTGGCTGTTTAGACTCATTAGTCGATAATTTACAGTTTGGATATTCTACTGTTAGTAGATGTCTTTTAAAGCAAGAATTTTTTGTAGGTTATACCTATGTACCGTACCTAGTTGATGAATACATTCAAAGATGTTCTTCACAAAATAACCGGCTCCATTATAAATTTGGGTGCCATATTTGTAAAAAAATTACTCACTGACAAATAATTCAAGAAATATAACAGCCTGCAATACTTATACAGAAAATGTAAAAATCTCACACTAAAAAATAATTAAAATGTTTAAAAAGGAGAATGATTTCTATTTTATTTCAGGCCGAAAAGATCATTAAAGTTGCTGGATTTTCTATGAAGGACATTATTCGTCGTTAAAGTTTTTGGTTAATATTTGCATGGGTCGCATAGACATTTCCTTTACCTTTTATTATGCCCGAAAAAAATCAATATGTTTAAGGTCTCGTAATCTCTTTGGCCAAGGTACCATTCCAACGGGTGATGCATATCAGGTGGACGATCTAATGTCTTTTGACATTTCTTCTATATTCCATTCAATCATACATATAAGCACATATAAAAATTGTTTACCTAGGCTCGCAGAGTGACCCTTTCTCGATCATCAATCGTGCATAGTTCTCTAACATAGGCGCCCGGTGCATTATAAATACACAAAATTTATTTATATAATACCACGCGCTTATGCTAGAATCTTTTATGTGCTTATATGAGATGAATGGACTATAACAATTTCGGTCAATAGATTTGCAAAAACACTTTCCATTAAGTTGTGCACCTGGACTACTAAACCAATCGAAATTTATTCCAATCGACACATTAATTCGTTGGATTGTGGATTTTTAAATTATAAAATGTAAGCACACCCTCAAATACATCAGATGATTCTTATTTATAATTAACATGATCTTCGGTAAATTCATGGATTAATATGTGGAAATATTTCCTAGCAACTGTGTCCGCTGGTGTCATTTCGTGCAATCATTACATGTTCTCTTAAGTCATCGAAGTAACCCCCTCGAAAATTCTAGGGTATTCTGTTAGATAGAGAGACGAGGTCTTGTTACTGGTCGCAACAACTTCCATAAATGATATTTAGCAACTCTTCCGTGGTAATTTGCATAGAATAAATCAAGCATTTCAACTGACTTCATAGAAAATAGACAAACGGCGTGGGTTCGGGTAATCGAGGTGTCCACTAGTACCCATTTGACAGGTCCTTTCCGAGCAATATCCACTGAGGTTCGGAGCATCTTGGGAAAACTTTTCTTTTTCCATTGAAAAATGAATTTCTGATAATGAATATCACAGCAATAAAACAACACACCACAGAAATTAGACAACCCCCGAATTCAATGTCAAAGTTGTTTAGAAGGAATGATGGACATATTTCAGATCGCGCGCTCTAGTCAACTATACCACCAAGATGGTATTAGAGACATTAGTTCATAGGAAGTTTTTGCGCATTGTATCCTAGAATTATTTTGTGAAATTCTGGAACACTTTGTATACAACGATAATGTTAAAAAATAGGAAATTGTAACACACAACTTTCAATACAAAATAAGGTACTTTACTTTAAAGAAAATTTATAAAAAATGTAATTTCCTCTCTTAACAAATCTTTTATCAGTAATTTTTAAAGGATATAACTTCTAAAAAAGAACACGATTTGTTCACATGCCAATAAAAAACAATCACTACATGTTTCTAACTACTACTACATGTTTCCAACTTTTTGGTAGACACTGTATATCCGAGATCTATGTTAAAACTTAAAAATATTTCTCGTTTCTTCATCAGACGGATGTAATACCAAGGAGACCGCAGACTTTGTAGAATAGTATTTTACAGAAACAGTTATAGCGTTGTGTGACCACAATTATTACACAGCTCGGTCAGACGGTCAAGTATATCGGCAGTATCTCGTCAAGATCGGTTGGCCTGCCTGGGAAAACGGCGAAGAGTGCCCCATTTACTGATTCGTCGAACACGCGTTGCTCTTTTGTTTCGTATCATTTGCCTGCGTGATTCTAATACTAATACCAGAGAACGTATGCTGACCGGAAAATTACTTCCTTTAGATTTTTAAGGTAAAGTAACGTTAGATGTGCGTGGGAAACCTCCAATTAAATGAAGTTAAAGACGTTTAATACGATAATGGTAGTTAATTTAGGAAGAAAAAACTATAAAATGCTAAATGGTTTATTTCAAGTTTTTCATGGTACAGAGTACGGAGACGGTGACAAGGTTTTTTAATAGACTTCGGCAAGTGGTTGCAAATCTGGACAACACTTCAATAACAAAATAGTATTATTGAAGGAGCATTATTAAACCCCATGATCTTGTAAATGTAATAAATCTATCCGGGGAAAATAAGATAAAAGCAATTTTGGCAATAACCAGAAACCGATCTGCGAATGGTATACGCGACTACCCATCACCTGCTTTGTAATTAGAGACTTCCTGAAATTCTTCATCTGCATCACATTTAAATAAATCTGTCATCTGTACTATCTCCATTTTAATGCCACTCATCTTCCGAAGTAGAGCTTTCATTATCATTTTGTTTCTTCTTTTTTTTACGGAACACGAACTCTTATCTTAAAATTTCCCACGAACCTGTCTCATATTTTTCTCTTTTGATGTCTTATATTTACCCCACAAATATTCTTGTCAATAACACACAAACTATAATAGTTGAAGTATTTTAACACAAAGAAAATTACTGTAGATAGCTTAGTCAGCATGCCTCTACCTCAAATAAATTTTAATTCTTATTTGATAAGTTGGTATGAAAGTTGTTTCATAAAAATAAAAAGTTTTCAACCCAAAAAAATATGATTACTCTTAACATTTGTTTTATGGATACAATTTTTTTATAGAATTTGATAAGGCAAACGTCTTTTGAAAATACAAAAAACATATTGTTGTTACTTCTGATTGCACATTTTTTAAAACAAAATACACTGTGCAGATTTTCTGCATTTTCTGGTATTTTACCCGTCTTATAATAACCCCTTTTGTGTTCTCATGTTTACCCCTACTGACCCTACGTGTAAATATTACACATCGAGGGCATCATTTCAGAAGGGCGTAAACGTCAAAATGCTCTGGTTATACGCCCTTCTGATATGATGCCCTCGATATAATACTACCGGATCTATGTATGTCTATCTAATTTTACTACTGTTAACAAAAATTCTCTGAAGTTGGGAAATTAATTTACTTTACAAAAATTGAATTCTGCGCGCCAACAGATTTACAACGGCGGCGGCGGCGGTTAACAAAACTGCGGCGGTTAACAAAACTGCGGCGGCGGCGGCGCATACGTCCAAGGGGGAGACAACAGTCACTCTAGCCCTCGATATGATGACGTTCCCGGGAACCAAGAGCCGACGAAGAATGAACACGAAAAAAGAAGAGCGCCAGATGAGAAAGGCCCAAGTCAGCGGGGTCCAATAAGCCAGGACTGGAGGAGATCTGTCAGAACGTACAACGACCGTTCACATTTGCGGACGGGGTTGCAAGTAAAGTAGGCCCATCCCTTATGAGGTTGATCCAGACCTTCAGCGATGCGATAGGAGTAGAGGGATAGTCCCCTTCGTCTCCTTCCATCCAAGGTCATCGTCAAGGCCAAGGATATTGATACGCGGCTATTGGACTTACAATATTTGCGTTTTGGTCATACAAAGCCTTAGAGACAATTATAACCTTTCAATGCCGTAGCTCTGTACAATCAAAGGAACACAGTGCATACGATAGATTTGTTTATATTTTGTCTCTGCTTGTAGCAGATTTAAGCAACACGAGAAAGATGACATTAATGTAAACGATATAAGACGAAACGAGGAAAGAGAGTACCTTAAACATCTATAAGCAGAAGAAATTAACAAACCCACGACACTTGTCTTCCTCAATTATTTGGTACAAGACTCGATACAGAATTAGTATATATATGTTTACCATTTATATAGTCGTTTCGCTTTTATTTTATTTTGTCACATCTAATATTCAACTGCCATATCTATGAGTTACTAAAAACGAGCAGCTTTATCTTGTAAACAAGTTGTTTTAGATATTTACGACTTAGTAAATGGTTAACTAAATTACAATTGTAGAGGACGGCTGTCATGACACGATTTAATTTCTTTATCTATATCAGTGACCTTCCACAATTAAAATTACTTCCTCTGATAGAGTACTTCGACTATACTATTAGCAACGCATATCGTGGATAATATATATTATTATGGTTATGTTTCAGCTAGTACATTTATCATATCAGTATCACCCAGAATTTACATTAGCAAGAAATAAAAATAATAGTGTATGACTAAACAGGATGTCTAGCAAAAATAAGTTAAAATTTCTTTATGTTTTCAGGTAAAACCACACAATTAACAAAATGTAAAATGTACCGACAAGCAAATAATAAATTATAATCGCAAACTTAACAAATTCACTAAAATTCAATACAGTTAGAGAGGAGTACCATTTATTTTCTATGTATTTGGGTAATTCTACTCTACCAACCAGTGCACCTAGGCTGTCTAGAACTTCAATATAAAATTTTAGACATTCTTTTCTTAAGGGGCCTAGTCGGGAAAAAGCCTCGGATAGCTGTGTCACTCTCTAGAAAGTTTTTATACATGCGCCGCTGAATAATTTTGCTCTTGCTATACCTTCACTGGACGTTTTATTCACCTACTTCATTGAGGTGCTATTCCCGATAGAGGTAACAACTTCCTTGCTCCATTTGTAGTGACAAAGATACTTATTTAGAAAATTCATTTTAACCAAATAGTACCGAATAAAAGTTTGAAATTTGCTGAGCATAATTATGAAGATTCATTCTAGACGACATGTATGAATTTTACCTCGAATTTTACCGATTGATATCATAATTCAGGAGGTAATCACGTCCAAATTTCACATATATTTACAGTATATATTTTCCCTACATAAAGTGAAAATTAATTAAAATAGATATACATGTACCCTCTAGTACACTTTCAACTACTGATCCTCCAAATTTGGTGTAATTTGACCAAACCGAATGGAAGAAATAAATTTTGAAAAATTACCTTACAAACGCTGGTTCGATTAGCCCTCTTAAGTCCTAAAATTGTCAGCGCGATAATATAACCGTTAAAGTTTTGCGAGTTTGGGTCCTCAGTTCTTGCAAATTAGGTATAAGAGTTCTAAAAATCCTATTTTTTAAGTAAGGGAACACAAAATAGTCCATAATGGCCAAACAAGGTGACCTCGAAGGAAACTCAACTTGTGTATGCAAACTTATCAGCCGGTTATTAAAAAACTCGCGAAAAAAAGTTATAATTTTTCTTGCCGTATGTGCTATTGCACCGTGCTGCTGAAAATAGGCTGAAGTTTATCATCGTGTAGTTAGTTGTTCAACAAATTCAGACAAACTGTTGTTTCTGTATCTCTCAGCATTGACGAAGAAATTAAAATAAAAAAGGCCCAATTATTCTTCTGCGAGAAACTGCCATCCAAACAACCAGTTTCTGATCATGTGGTTGGAGTTTCCACATAAATATGCGGATTATCGGTGCTCCGCATTCGCATATTTAGAGAATTTACGTAACCCGAAAGATGAAACCACGTTTCCTCAGAAGAAAATGTCGTTTAGCAGGTAATTAAATTATTGACAAACCAGGAGTACGCAAGACGTCTGGAAAAATCATTTTTGTTATGTTATAACAACAGTCCCAATTCCTAAGGTAATCGATTTGAACGGACTTCAAAATGAAAAATGCAAGCTATGAAAATGCCTGAACCTTTAAAGTTACCCATAATTAATAGCGTCACTAGGTGGTATAAGCGTAACCGGTTAAGTGTATCGATAAATTCAATGGTTATGGGTATTTCAACAACAAAATCGTGGGTCACGATTTAAATTCAGGTTATAGATGAACAATAAAGTACGTAAGTATATGAACAAAAGTGCAATAACATTAGGTAAACGGTAGAAAATGTTGCCTTTCCTTTGTGTACTGGTACCCACAACTACAAGACAAAAAAAGTTTATAAGTATTGTTAAACTCAAACTTTTTTATTATCGTTGACAGTCGCACAGGATTACAATGCTGAGGTTTGCGGAAAATAATGCATCATTTGCTAATTTATGTCTGCTGAACTAACAAATTTAATTCGTTTCTGTCCATCAAGTACAGATTTTTGACATTGTAATTTTGAAATTTAATACATTTTTATTATAAGTGCATGGTTGGAAAATATCACTATTATTTATTACACTAGAAACAGTAGTAACTGCATGTTATACCTAGGGTCGCTAAATTTGCACTGTAAGGTTTCATAATGGTACAAACGGAAATTAGTTACGGCTACAGCAACTTTTTTTAACATACCGACTTAGGTGCATCCTGTAATTTTTCCATCCTGCATTTAATTTATACATAATGTGACAACGAAGAAAGTGTGTAAATAATCTTAATCTTTTAACAATTTACTTAACATTGGCGTATTTTCTTGGTCGTATATATTCGCAATGGCTACATCGATGTCACCTCTATGTAAAACAATCCTGCTTCTTTAAATGTATTTGCACATGTCGAGAATGCCAGCAGCAATACACCCTCGCTGTTTATATAGAGGTCGAAATCGAAACAGTTTTTCCATCGCTGTAGAAAGGAAGGCATCTTTGCAACCGATTGGTTCCCTTAGATCACTTGACACCCTTCCAGTCACACGTCACACGTTTTGTCATGCAGCACACAACCAGCATGTAAAACTGAAAGGATAAACCTCTCTGGAGATTACGGCTTCCAACCCGAATCAATTCAAAACAAGTTTATTTATGTTAAAATCAAAAAA
Organism: Rhamnusium bicolor; assembly: GCA_029963845.1. NCBI lineage: Eukaryota > Metazoa > Arthropoda > Insecta > Coleoptera > Cerambycidae > Rhamnusium > Rhamnusium bicolor. The sequence continues at coordinate 174,282 of JANEYF010004454.1, forward strand.
CACAATGTATTGCTCTCGCCGGACACCTGGTCCGTTGCCGACCTAGCATCCTCGCGTATGGTGGCGATGAGGCAATTGTTAGGCTGGGCGGAGTAGGGCTGGTCCGGGCTTAGAACTAGAAATCGTTAAATAACAATACAACACCTAAAAATAAAACATGTTAACTTGTATAATATAAACAGGAACTAGAAACCAACGACGCATGCAAAGGCATATGCCGTTGATGTAAACCTTTAAAACAATGAAAAAAAAATAACAAATTGTAAACGATTTGTGTATATAAATTTAGAATTTTGATGATGTTACGACGAGCCAAACTGTACAATGAAACGCTCGCCTCTAAATAATACAGAACTGCGGAGCGGGAATGTCTAACTCCGCTTATTTTTGGGTATATTTAACATTTCTTGTATACCATATATGTGGCCAGTCAGAAAAATAATACGAGCGATGGATGCGAACTAGGATGAGATCAGATGGAATAAGACACACCCAGCGAACATAGGGACAGGCTCTGTCCCACCAGCCAGCTACAATATACTCACAATGTTACGTCCATCTCGCTTGTTTAATCGGTCCTTGTTAACAGTTGGCCACATTAGCCGTTTTACACATGGTATAACAATGTGCCGCAATTTACTGATGGTTAGTTTATAATTTGGAATAAATTTTTTTTGGGGAACTTTGATAACAAAAACGTGGTTTAAAATTGTTTACTGAAAATTGGTAACGTTTGGTACGGTAATTTGTGTAATGTTGGCTGTTAGTGGACAATCAGAGAGTTTAAATTCGTAAAATTTTTGTGAGGTATCTCTGATATAATCCACTATGGGTACGATGTCGTTGCAAAGATGTCGTAATTCCCTTAGGGGGGTATATCTTGTTGAGTTACTTATGAGGAGAAGGAATTTGTTTTCCAGTAGCTGCAATTTGTGTAACGTTGTCGCGCTCGCAGAACACCAGACCGACGCAGCATCATAGGTCATATCACCGGTCTCACTATCATAGTGTAAATTAATTATTTATTATCCCTGTTTAGTCTGTTATTCTACGCCATCAGGGGGTGCATCCTCGGCATGTCCGTACCCTTAACGTGTCCACATCGCAGATAAATAGAACCCACAAAAGATAGCGACGCAAGCAGGTTCGTTCATCCACTATGCCGTAGCCACTTGATGCGGCCTGGATTGAACCCGTCATCTCAGTGGAGCAAAGCGTCATTAATCCTTTACACATCGCTGAATCAATGAACAACCATAAAGTTCTACAGTTCTGAATAGAATTTGTTTATATGTACTTCTTTCACGGATGCTAAGTTTAAACAAATAAAAAACATAAAACACACCACATAAATTAAACAATATTTAATTAAATAAAATAAATAATAAAAGTTTAATCCATATGCATTAAGCTCGATATCCTTTTTACCAAATTATGAAAAATCTTAATGCGATAAAAGGAAAAGGGAGCGAATTTTTGACGTAACAAAATTAAGTAAAATATACGCCAGTCCTACAACCGTGTCAATGAAGATTACCAAATTCCTAAATTGTGGAAGTTATGTTATAAAAAATGATACATAAAAATATGCGTACATAATGCCGAGTCTCGGTACCGAGTGTAATACCAAGTATATACAGTCACCCATAATGAATACAAGAAAATCATAAAAACTAAATTAATATGCACGTATGAGTAATCGTTCACGTAACAAATAGAAGGGAACAAAATATTAAATATTTCTCAGTATAAGATATTAACTGCTTATATAAAATATGCAACTAATTCTCACGAGACTTTTTATGACAGTTTACCAGTTTTTTATTACGATATGTTGAGTTATATCACAGAATAGATTCTGTGGTTATATGTAAATTACGAGGCTAATTATAAATTATAAACGAAGCAAGCTTCTTTGATTTTTGAAAATCCGCATTTGTATTAGACCGAGTTTGACACGTTTGAATTTTCGAAAAAAAGTTTATAACTTCATTGCAGTGTACTGAATACCCCTTTACAAAACAATGAGATTATGACCTATTTTTATACAGTTTTGTAAATGATTAATACGTAATTATACGGGAAAGGCTCATTTTGAATCGATCGATGTGACACCCCATGACGAATGTACAATGAGTACGTAGTGTTCTTTTAATATTATGCAGTCATACTTTCAGATATCTTTAGTTTTGACCTACATTTCCTCTGCTAAATCTCGTGGTGCCTACCTTCATCAAAGATAAATTATTTTTCAACACACTCATCCCATGAGCGAGACATGTTAATTTTGTGCTAATGTGAATATCGTCACTCTCATGATTTGTCATCGCCGTTTCTAATTTTTACACGATTGCGTCTACTGACCTTTACCTCAGACACACCTGTCAAAGATGGCGAATTAATACGTTTTAATTTACATAAATTATAGTATTTTTGGGAGAAAAGTAACAATCACAGTTCTTTATCGTCGTTTATTACCAAGTAATTGTGTTTACGGGAAAGTTTTCAAATCTGAATTCAGTTGATTAATGAAAATACAGGAGAACTATAGAAGTAATAATGTAGGTAATACATATGTACATAGAACTGAAGTAGTACACCCGACAGTAACAGTAAGCCTCATATTTAACTGCTAACTGATAACTGACAATACTAACTACCTTAAGTAGATGTTTACATGGAAATAATCAGGCCTATGATTATCTTCTTATATTATAATAAGTTTGTTAAACTCTTATCCAATCAGTAACCGCCTTTTTGAAAAATCTCTATTTCTGATTGGCTGTAACTCTTAACAGCCCTGTTATTATAACGTAAGAGGATAGATACATCATAAGCCTGACCTACTTGCTAAAAGAGGATTAAAAACATAATGCCACGAATTTTCTGATTCTATGGTATTACATTATACTATAGCTTACCTAGCTCGAAGTTAGAGATATTTGAAACATTCGATTAGAAAAACTGAAAATGTATATTATTGAATTACTATTAATTACATTAGGCACAGAAATAAATAATCGTCTACCTACAAATAATATATTTGACGAAATTGGCCACAAATAAATAACTTCTAAATAATTAATCATAATTAACGAGGTAATTAATCTAGACAATTTCCATCTATGCATTTATTTTAAAATTTTCACTTATTTTTTCCCCAAGTTTATATAATAATGCTGAATGCTGATTCCGACCGAGACAGATTCATTATAATAACGTGAAAACGTCGATTGTCGTTTGTTATTGTGGTATAAATACATAGCCTACTTTCTCTCAGATCACCAGGTAGTCGCGACCTTCCGAGGTAAAAACTAATTAAAATTGTATTAAAGACGCGAAATAGACATATGCTTTGTTTCAAAGGGGGTTCATAAATATATGTACCTATCTCTCATAAGCTTTCTATTAGACTATTAGTTATAGGTATTTATCGAGGTATTTAATTGGTAGCCAAATTTTTTGTCAAATTACAGTGGTAAAATGCACACCTAATTTTATTCCTATACAGGGAGGGGCAATAGTGCGTCCGACTTCGATATCTCGAGTTCTATGATAGCTAGAAACTTGATTTAAAAACATAAGTAAACTAGACAAAAAAAGTCTATAACTGGAAATTGTTTTCGAATATACAGGGTGAGCCAAGACGATATACAGGGTCAAAAACATTTTTTTAAATAAAATGCCATGTCAGAACATTTTTTGAATTCTCTTTGTGGTCTCCTTTCACTCCTGTATTATTATCTACTTTCTCCCAACCACTTGGATGTAATGATTTTTTTGTTGAAATTATACCATTTACACGTGTATATTAAAAATATCACTAATATCACAACTATCTATTTTAAGACAAAATATGTTAGTACCAGTTATGAGACATCTGTGATGACACTCAGCCTTTTTCACTTTTAAATTTACAACTTTTTGAACTGAGTTTTTTTAATTTTTTCAAATGGAACATTTTTAGACGATGTGGATTGAAAAACGAACATTTTTTGTACGTACATTCCTATGGGTATTTGTGACCATTTTCAATTTATTTAACAATAACTGCAAAATTCAGCAATAAAAATTAAAAATGAGGGTTTTTACTTTTTTATACCTGATATAAGGAAGTATAAATCGTGATTTTTTTCGACCTCGAGATTTTGATTGATTTATACGTTTTGAACCCGCCTGAATCCATTCGGACCGAGATTCGAACTATTTTCCGAATGATGTCGTGCGTGTGTTCGTGTGCGTGCGCGTGTATCCGCGATAACTCAAAAAATACTAATGGGAGACTTCCGAAATTTGGCAGTTAAGATTGTCAACAACATTTTAGGTGACACATTAAATTTGGTGAATGTGGTACCACCAGAAAAGACACAATAATCGAAAGAAGAAAAAAGGTACAATTTCGGGAAAAAAATTTAAAATTTTTATTGCATTTCTGGACGAATCTCAACGAATTATAATGAAAAAAATCTCGGAAAAAAACATAACTAAAGGCCAAAGACAATGATAAATTTGACGATGAGCAAAATTGGCCAGCTGAAAACTTTTTTCTATTTGCCTTTACAAAAAAATATATTCTTGATGAAAGATTATAAATCATGCTTACTATATCAAGCCAATAAAATATATTTTCCAATTACTTAAATAAATCTGATGTAACCTTAAATTTTTTATTCATTTGACCTCGTAAAATGGGGTTAGGATAAATTTAACAGTTTGACATTTGAAATGTCTAATTTAGTTACAAAAATGTCAATGTCAATAAGAAGAAATTATTAAAATGTGACATGAATTATTATTGACAATATCGAATAACGTAGACAATTATTTAAAAATTTTATTGAAACATTTCAAGGTACGCTATTAAAATTTAATTGAGGTAAGTGAAGAATTAAATAGAATGATTTTTTTACATCAGGATGATATATACTGACATAAGAAAGTTATGTGCTGGCCACATTAGATATTTTCTTCAAATAATTCAAGAGAAGGTGTTATAATAAGCGTGTTACATGATGCCCATAAAAACATCACACCAACAACAATCCAAAATTTGAAGGAAAGGATAATAAATGCTTTTAGAAATATCACTCCGCCAATTTTATGACCAGTAAAAACCTCATTCCACAGACGCATAGAAATGTATGCCAATCAAAATGAGCAACATGTGGAGCATTTTTTATAATATCTTCTCTTGAATTACAAAAAAATATATCAATTTTTATTGCTGAATTTTGCAGTTATTGTTCAATAAATCGAAAATGGTTACAAATAGCCATAGGGATGTACGTACAAAAAATGTTCGCTATTCAATTCTACATCACATTGTCCAAAAATATACAGGGTGTTCCATTTGAAAGAATTGAGAAAATTCAGTTCAAATAGTTGTAAATTTAAAAATTATTTTTGGCCATCCTGTATACTTTTAGGAAGTGAACATGGCGTAAATGATATAATTTCGATAAAAAAAATCTTTACATCCAAGTGGTTGGGAGAGAGTCAATGATAATACAGGAGTGGAAGGAGGCTACAAAGAATTTTAAAAAAAATTTTCTCATATGTATACAAGGCATTCCAATTAAAAAAATGTTCTTGACCCTGTAGAATTGTCTTGGCTCACCCTGTATATTTGAAAATAATTTCCTGTTATAGACTTTTTTGTCTAGTTTATTTGTATTTTTAAATCAAGTTTCTAGCTTTCATAGAACTCGACATATCGATGTCAGACGCACTATTGCCCCACCCCGTATGGTAGGTACTTAATTAAAGTAATTTTTTCCACTTTGTTTTATTTGCCTATTCGATAGTATCTGAAAATCAAATCAAAATTAAAAAAATACATTACTTCCTTAAAAAGTCCAACTGAAAAAAAAATAATGACCAAAAGAAAAGAAAAAACTCGAAAAAATTAGATGTTTCCAACGATTCGCTTTACTAATAATAAACGCCTTTTTATAGCAGCACAAAAAACCCCCACATGCCGAATTTGGATCAAATCACGTAAATAGTGATATAAGCTATAATAAAAAATTGAAATGAAAAAATTGCTATTGAAAGTCCATAACTTTTTAGTACAAAAGTATGTTCGGTTAAATCGATGTACTTAAGGAACCCAATGTTATGGTTAAGCTCATTTTTAATGACATCCTGTATAACGCAGAATCATACAAGTACATTAAAAAATACCTAATCCAACTTACCCTGTATTGAGATTTCCCCGTGGGTACCTACTTAATGATAATGATCGATTTTATCCAATTCTATTTACATAGGTAATATTTACGATAATAATTAATTCTTACGACAATTTGAATAGGTTATTTCTTAAACACCCAAGTCAATTTTAGGTCAAAATGAGTTAAACATGGGAATTTGTCCAGTCGGTCATTTTTCACCAATTGGTGCTAAAATATGTACATATCCTATAAACTCAACTCTATGTCTGTCATAAGCAATGCGGCGCTTAAATACTCTGTCACTGGCTGCGGGAGTTTTTTCGATTTCCCAAAAATTTGCCTAAACTGACTTAGGGTGTTTAAGAAATAACCAATTATTGTTTAAAAAAAAATTAAGTTGCATATTTTGCAATTTTGAGCTAAAATACGAGATACATTGTCTGAGATGTTTTCAAATAGTCGTATATATTTGTTTATTGCTGAAATGGAGGCTAAAATAATGTGATTTGATTCCTTTTTTACCTCTGTAATTTTTTAGCGACATCAAAAATTAAAAATAAATATTCTTGAGATATTTTCAATATGTACCTAACGAAGTTGATCTTACTTAAACTGGAAATAAGCTTAAATGTCGACCTCAATATCGACCAATAAGTCTTTATCCAATAGCATTTTTAGATGGTAATGCTTTCTCGATATCAAGGGGTGAAATCTCAGATGACCTACATCCCAAAAATGCTCGTAGTAATTTGTTTACGTAACAAGATCAACAAGTGGTTCTTTACTGGGGGAACAGGAGAGTAAACCCCAGTAAACGCTTTCCGGGTGTGTTACGCACAATATTTTTTCTGTAACCGTTATCAATTTTTTTTAACTTAAAATCATTTGCTAACAAAATTCATAAAATCAACTGACAGATGTCAGACGCTGTTGTCTAGAGTGCTTAATTAGGTTCAGGTGGCCTATTGTCAACCAAAAGGGACATGAAGTATCGGTAAAAACAGATCCCTTTTGTCACTACCGGGCTAGACCAGTAAATATGTAATTTCCACTCAGGGAGAAATTTTCCATAAGGCATAGTAGGTCATGGCCTAGGGACCCTACACTTTGGGGGATCCTCGATTTTGTCATTTTTTTACTGTACATGTTCAGCAATGTGCGTATAATACTATTATTGAAACTCTTGCTCTTTCCAAAACTCGAAAAAAATGCATTTACCTAATTTTACACATTTTTCTTCTGTCCTGTTGTACTCAAGTGAATGATTTTTCTTTAATAAACTTAAAATGAACAGATTACTTTATTATGATTTAAGGAAGTACAACATTTTACGCGAAATGTGGGCCCTCAATTAAGTTTGGCCTAGAGTCAAGTATACTGTTAATCCGCCCCTGTTTCCACTAAAAAAAAATTACGAAAAACAGTTAACTTTCTAGACAGTTGTGGAAAAATGTTTTCAGTGTCCTATTTTTTGAGAATATTTGGAAATATATTTTCCAATACCTTCCAGCCACGCCAGCCGAGCTTCCAGTAGTTCCAACGTAAAAACGTGACCGCAGTGGTCACCAACACAATTGTCATTGTCAGAACCGGACTGCTCATGTGATAACCGGAGAAAATTCTCGGTAGGCCCTTTAGAGGCGGTTCTAGACTCGAAAATATGGGGAGTTCAAATACATTTGCAATAATTATTTTCTCAAAAAAATTTGTATGCAACCTCAGACTTGTGATACATTTTTATAATCAGAAAAATAATCCCTTTCAGGAAATACCAAGAACTACCTCCATTGTCGTTAAAAAATAACGAGTTTGACTCCATATCTTTTGCAGATGTGATACAAACTTCAAAATGACGTCATAATGTGCAGAAATGTACCTAATACCCGCCAAAATTTTTTTTTATCAGTTTTCACAAGGGCCTGTCCATACACTTGCCGCACACTATACAGGGTCTCTCAGGATACATCGCCAAATTTTATGGCATTAAATAAATAAGGTCATTAAGTTGGAGGGGCCTCGGCCCCCTCAGGACTCTCTGTAGAACCGCCCCTAGGCCATTGTAAAGCCAATATAGAGGCCTTGAACCCCTTCAACGAAGAAAAAATATAGTTTGACACCTCGTTTGACACAATGATGCAAATTATTGTCAAAAAATACTCTCTAACTGAGCTTATGACGGAGTTACAAGCGCAGAGGCTTATTATTTCAGTACCATACCTGGGTAACTAACTGCATTTTTTAGATAACCAAGAATTATTATTTATGTGGTAGTAATTAAAACGAGGATAGTATGCCCCAAGAAGGAAAAAGAAAAATAGGTAAGTAGGTAGATTCGATAAATGGTCGAAGGTGGGTACATATATCCTCTGGTAGGTATATTGAAGGAATGATTGTCAATATAATTATCTGCTAATCACAGGCGGTTCTTCTATAGGGTCATTTGGTCAATGACCTCCCACATACAAATAAAAAAATAGAGCTATTCATTTTCTGAAGTTTAAAAATATATACTTAATATATACATTTTTAATATAGCACCGAGCCTCTACATTCATATTCATTACATTATTCATTTATAGAATTTAAAAATCTTGGGTCAATCCACAACTTGTCCTCAAAGCTAGCTACGGACCGAATTTACAACGAATTAAAGTGAAATAGACTTATGCGCGAATCGTCAGAAAGCAAAAGAGACAGAAAACACTGGCGGGGCCAATGTCCCTGACACATTTTACAGAAACGGTGACGCACGAAGGTCAGTAGAGCTAGAGCAGTCTTAATGCTGACTAGGTACGCGTTGGTCGGTAAATTCTGTCGCGTTGTTTTTAATGTTTTTATTTGTGAACATTTTATTAGTAAATCTCTACTTGTCGTGAAATTAAGTAAAACAGTGTTTTTGGTGTTTACTATTACTTAAATATGAGTGTTGTACAAAATATATTAAAACTGAAAGATGGACATAAGTTGGGTTATGAATACCGAGTGAAATTCAAAGGTGGTGGCCGTCCAAAACCTAATATGACGATAAAGCAAACATCTCTTGATAAGAAAAAAAAAAGATGAAACCACAGACAGTTCCAATAAAGTACAAGTAGTTTTTGTGTTTAGATACGTTTTAGACGGTGTTGTATGTGAGAGATTTTGGAAATTTATTCAGCCTCAAGGAACGACATCGCAGCATTTGACAGATGTAATTTTAAAAGAGTTAGAATGTCTGAAAATTAATGAAAGTCCTGAAAAATTGATAGCACAAAGTTATGATGGAGCATCAGTAATGAGTGGTGCTTTTGGAGGTGTACTTACAAGCCAAAATTAAAAAAAGTTATCCTTCAGCAAATTTTATTCATTGTTACGCTCATCAACTAAATTTAATTTTACAAAAAGTATCAAGTCAGGATAAAAAGAATAAAAAATTTTTTTGCTAATTTACATAGCTTTTCTTCATTCTTTGGAAAATCGCCAAAAAGAACAGCCGTGTTAGATAATGTTGTTAAGGTGAGATTACCTAAAGCGGCTCCAACATGATGGAATTTTAATACAAAGTGCATAGAGACTGTTTATACCTATCGAACAGAATTATTAGATTGTTTAGAAAAAATCATTGATAATGAATCAGAAAACAACACTCTAAACCAAGCTATGGGTTTAAAAAACTACTTACAAAATGAACATTTTCTTTAGTGGTTAAATTTTTTTCATTTAGTTATGCCTCATTGTGATATATTGTTCAATCAATTACAAAAATGTAATATCGATGTCATAACAGTAAATAAGTGTATTGGCGTTTTTAATTGTAAAATTGAAGACATCAGAAATAAAATTTTGAATAACTATTTGGAGGAGACATCCATGCAGTCTGTCCAGAGATGTAAAACGGAAGAATCAAAAAGGAGAATTTCATTAGAAGTTTGCGATATAATTACAGCTGAGATCAAAAACAGGTTTGGCTTCAGTAATCATTTAGCAGTGTCTCAGTTATTTCACGAAGATCGATTTAAAGATTATAAAAAAAGCTTTCCTCAAGATATGTTTAAATTAGTTAAAAAGGAGTATCCCGTCATAAATCATTTGAAACTTAAAACTAAATTAGAAGTATTATATAGCCGAGAAGATTTTTTCAATAGTGAAGGTGCAGTTGCTTTGTTACAGCTTTTTATTAACAATAATTTGTGCAATACTTTTTCTGAAAGTGTCAAACTGTTAAAAATCTTGTGTACTCTCCCTATGACTGCCGTCGAAAGTGAACGTTGTTTTTCCACCTTAAAGGAAAGGTTATCTTCTTTAGCTATGCTTACAGAAAGGGCATTAATAAAGAAGATAAAAGACTTTAATGAAAAAGTAATTGACCACTTTGCATCTCAAAAAGACCGGAGGATCGACTTGATATTTAAATCACTTTAAAAGGTAGGTAATACAGTAAACTTTTCTAATTGACCTCCCTATCTTGACCCACGAACCGCCACTGCTGCTAATAATTAGGTAGGTAAGTATGTCGGAAATATAAAACAATTTGGAAATTCTGATAGTCTATTAATATAGGTTGTTATTCGTCGGTATTATCTAGGTAAGTACGCGATACACCATAAAACCATAAGTTTGGTTAGATTGGCTCTTTTGGTTTTAGTTTGTTAAATTTTTCATTAGGTAACTATATTTTTTCATATTGTAGTTTGTACTCTGTAGATAATTCTGACTGCATAAGATAGTGTACCTACTTACTAAGCAAATGCTACACATTATTTTCCTACACATTCCTTCAAAAGTATCCGCGTAATATACCTAATTCCCATTTACATTGTCATTCTAACTAATAAATGAATGAGTTTAGACTTTTTTTAGGTCAGTTGTTTTCTGTGAACTACAACACGGGGGATGATCTTCGGGGTCGACGTCACCCAAGAAAACTTTTAAATATTTAACAGTTTACTAAGAATATAGAGAACATGTTTTCTACATAATACCAGAAACTTACATATATTCTCTGATAATACCTAGGTACTTTTAATTTTGTTTTTAATTTACATATTATTTATACTCGATAATCCTCCCACGACTCTTATCTTTAATTTATCAAAGATGAATGACAAATGTTTTGTGGGTAATTTCACATAGGTACTTAGTTTTCCTATTATTTTCTTAAATAGAGTAAAAGTACCAATTAATAGCACTTGGTAATATTTTATATTTACAAAAGTATGCCTAAATGAAATGGAAAACATTTTAGCTTAGCAATATGTCATACCTGCCGAGTGGTGTTTTGTCCACATCATATACTCCCAAAATTGACTCCTTCTGCACAACCGACAATAAAACATCCTCTTCGATCTGCAACAGGCCGTCCCGTGAGGTTGTAAATCCCAACATTTTTATGTAAATACAATTTTAATCACTTCACACTAAACAGTTAGGAAAACTCTCAGAACTGACAGTTCACAGGTTCCAAAATAACACACGAATGTTTTTGAGACAATCGCCCCTACCTGGCAATCTGAGACTCCAACAGCTGCCTTCTTGTGAAGGTTATGTTATATTCAAATTTTAACGTTTTTTTTATTTTTGAAAAATCGCTCATGGGAGAATTAAAACTTAGAATAAAGATGTACACCTATTTACATATTTATCAATTTGCGCACGCACATTTTATCAGAAGTACACTCAGCGATTAGATATTGAAGAAAACATGAAAAACAGAACACAATCAAGCCGTAAACGCGCAGCGCAGCCTGCTATGCTCCAGCTCTCATGCAACAACTGAACTGACAAGAAACAAATTTAATGATTTCCATCTTGTGTCCTTGTTCAACAAAGGTAAAAAAATTCAAAGTAGGTGGTGGCGCCATCTCTTCAAAAATGACATGAATAAATGTAACACTGGAAATTTGTGGACATAAGTTCACAGGAAACTTTTTTTAATATTTTAAAAATAATTTCCAGTTAATAATGTATCTAACTACTGATGGGTAGAGCTTGTTCCTTAAATTTGCATTTCAGTGCAAAAATGTTAAGCGGACAGCAAAAAAAGAAAAATTAAAGAACCGGCGATATTATTGAATGAAGAAAAATGTTTATCCTATTTTCAAGTTCAAGTTCCTTTATTAAACATAATATATATAAATTATCTACATTAATATGAGGGTAGCACCTAAGCCAGAAAAGGTTTGTTTTGTGCTAATATCTTTCAATTGGAATATTTAAATACTAACATATTTTTATTATTAAACATAGTTATTTACAAAGAAATACATAAAATCAATAGATAGTTGGAGGAGAATCAGGAGGATGTACAAATATAATTAGGTATATATATATATATATATACTCACTACTCTGGAGAACATAAAATACATTCCACCGTCATCGCACATCTTTTACCATATTACAATATTTTCTTGATGTTCTAGAAGCCTAATATTCTCATTATTCATAATATTATATGGTTAATGATTTTTCAGAGGCATCAGATTTTTCTCATAAATCTCTATTTCTAGTTTTAATTGTAAGTTTCATATAAGGTGACAAATACAACACATTTATTTTGAGACAGTTTAAAACTTGAATAGTAATTTCATGAAATCGCAAGATCACAAATACCTAAGTACAGATCTGACCACAACATTACAAAATAATACGCCCCTGACTTCTATTCCAAAAAACATGGCCGATTCTGGAGCTAAATTGTTCCACGCTATGCGCTACGAGATTCCCTTCTGATTGTTAGTTATTCTGTGGTTTGTACTCTGTAGATAATTCTGACTGCATAAGATAGTGTACCTACTTACTAAGCAAATGCTACACATTATTTTCCTACACATTCCTTCAAAAGTATCCGCGTAATATACCTAATTCCCATTTACATTGTCATTCTAACTAATAAATGAATGAGTTTAGACTTTTTTTAGGTCAGTTGTTTTCTGTGAACTACAACACGGGGATGATCTTCGGGGTCGACGTCACCCAAGAAAACTTTTAAATATTTAACAGTTTACTAAGAATATAGAGAACATGTTTTCTACATAATACCAGAAACTTACATATATTCTCTGATAATACCTAGGTACTTTTAATTTTGTTTTTAATTTACATATTATTTATACTCGATAATCCTCCCACGACTCTTATCTTTAATTTATCAAAGATGAATGACAAATGTTTTGTGGGTAATTTCACATAGGTACTTAGTTTTCCTATTATTTTCTTAAATAGAGTAAAAGTACCAATTAATAGCACTTGGTAATATTTTATATTTACAAAAGTATGCCTAAATGAAATGGAAAACATTTTAGCTTAGCAATATGTCATACCTGCCGAGTGGTGTTTTGTCCACATCATATACTCCCAAAATTGACTCCTTCTGCACAACCGACAATAAAACATCCTCTTCGATCTGCAACAGGCCGTCCCGTGAGGTTGTAAATCCCAACATTTTTTATGTAAATACAATTTTAATCACTTCACACTAAACAGTTAGGAAAACTCTCAGAACTGACAGTTCACAGGTTCCAAAATAACACACGAATGTTTTTGAGACAATCGCCCCTACCTGGCAATCTGAGACTCCAACAGCTGCCTTCTTGTGAAGGTTATGTTATATTCAAATTTTAACGTTTTTTTTTATTTTTGAAAAATCGCTCATGGGAGAATTAAAACTTAGAATAAAGATGTACACCTATTTACATATTTATCAATTTGCGCACGCACATTTTATCAGAAGTACACTCAGCGATTAGATATTGAAGAAAACATGAAAAACAGAACACAATCAAGCCGTAAACGCGCAGCGCAGCCTGCTATGCTCCAGCTCTCATGCAACAACTGAACTGACAAGAAACAAATTTAATGATTTCCATCTTGTGTCCTTGTTCAACAAAGGTAAAAAAATTCAAAGTAGGTGGTGGCGCCATCTCTTCAAAAATGACATGAATAAATGTAACACTGGAAATTTGTGGACATAAGTTCACAGGAAACTTTTTTTAATATTTTAAAAATAATTTCCAGTTAATAATGTATCTAACTACCGATGGGTAGAGCTTGTTCCTTAAATTTGCATTTCAGTGCAAAAAATGTTAAGCGGACAGCAAAAAAAGAAAAATTAAAGAACCGGCGATATTATTGAATGAAGAAAAATGTTTATCCTATTTTCAAGTTCAAGTTCCTTTATTAAACATAATATATATAAATTATCTACATTAATATGAGGGTAGCACCTAAGCCAGAAAAGGTTTGTTTTGTGCTAATATCTTTCAATTGGAATATTTAAATACTAACATATTTTTATTATTAAACATAGTTATTTACAAAGAAATACATAAAATCAATAGATAGTTGGAGGAGAATCAGGAGGATGTACAAATATAATTAGGTACTATTTTGAGTAGCAATTTTAACTAAATAGTTCGGAAGATGTCGCAATAAAATTTGATACGGTATGACGAAATTTCATTTTGTTACTAATACTTTTTATGTTTAAAGGTAATTTATTAATTTATTATAGAACAATGGTCCTTGATAATCAATAAAGTTCTGTTGAGATGTTTTATTATATTTATTAATTAGCAAATTAGAATTTGAGACTGATCTTGTGTTGTGAAAGTGACTGGGAAAATTATATTTTCCCTTATTTTTATTTATGAAAAGAATACTTTCAATGTATATATATATATATATATATATATATATATATATATATATATATATGTTTTTCAAATTCAGACAACACTCCTTAAACAATTTGTCACTAGGATATAGATAGCTTTTTTTCATGATTATTTTTAGATATATTTTTTGTAATACTTTTAGTGGATTTAGTGCATTTTCATATGCACCACCCCATGCTATTATGCCATATCTAATTATGGACTCCACTAATGTATTATAAATATTTATTAATGTTTTTGTTTTGAGAATATTCCGAAGAATATAGAATTTTCTTACTACTTTTCGAATTTTATCTGTTACATATATTACATGTTCCTGCCATTTAAAATTTTCATCCATTATGATACCAAGATATTTTATTTTTTTACAACTACTTATTATAAGATCTGTATTTTGAATATTTATTTCGTTAATATTACGATTCTTAATCGTATAAATGGAAAAGCACATAAATTTTGTCTTCCCTATATTCAAAGAGGGTAAATTTTGATCTAACCAATTTTTTATTACTTCCATATCAGATGACACTTTTATAGTTACTTCTTTCCAATCCAATCCTTCAAATATAATTACCGTGTCATCTGCATATGAAATTATTTTTCCTGATATATTAGAAATATTGCAAAGATTATTTATAAAAATTAAAAAAAAGAATCGGAGCTATAACTGTGCCTTGAGGAATTCCGGTTTTTATAATTTCAGGGTGACTAATTTGATTTTCTGTTCGATAAGTATGTAGCAAAGACATTCAGTGCAGTGCCTCTAATACTGATATATTCCATCTTTTGTAACAATTTTGAATGAGACACTGTATCGAATGCCTTTGCTAAATCCAAAAAAACTACTATGCATTTTTTATTATTATGTATGCTATTATTTATAGAGTTCGTTAATTTGTAAATGGCATTGTTGGTACTAAAAGTATTTCTGAAACCAAATTGGTTTTCAGATATAATTTTATTAGAATCTAGAAATTCCTCAAGGCGGTTTTTTAACACTTTTTCAAAAATTTTTGCAATATTATTAATAACTGATATTGGTCTATAATTAGTTGTATCTGTTCTAGAACCACTTTTATAGTTGGGTGTGACAATAGATTCCTTGAAATGTGCAGGGACTAAACCTGTAGCCAAGATTATATTAATAATATGAATTAAAGGTTTTATTAAATATATGTGGCAAAATTTAATTATTTTTATGGGTATTTGATCCAAACCTGTGGCACTATTATTTTTTAAACTGGAGATATATTTGATTATTTCATTTTGAGTAACGGGTTTTAAAAATATGCTGCTAGGTGCTGTACAATGATTTTCATCTGACATTTGGAGATGGGGTAATTGATTCTGCCATGATTGAACCGATATTTATAAAATATTGATTAAACATATTAGCATTCTGCTCACTGTCCTGTATTATTAGTTGACCACTATCATCTTTAATATTTATCTTTTGATTTTTAGTTTTAGTACAATTTGTTGCTTCATTTATTAGTTCCCAAATCCTTTTCAAATTATTTTTTGAATTATTAATTTAATTTTTATAATAGTCATCTTTAGTTTTTTTAATAATATTTGTTAATTTATTTCTATATGTTTTATATTTATTTACTAACATTATATTGTTCTTGTCATTTATTACTTTTTTTTTATTTGATCACTTTTTTTTTATTGACTCCATAATACCAGTAGTGATCCATGGTTTAATTTTCTGTTTGTAGTTTGGTAGCTTAATTGTGCTGGTAGCATTATTTATATGAGTTTTGAATATCTTAATAAAGTTATCTGTACATGTATCACTATTGTTGTATTTGAGTACATCATCCCAATTTTCTACTCAGTTGTAAAATTTTATTATAGTCAATTTTTTTTATTAAATTTTTACTATTATTTTCAGTAGTTATTATATTATTACAGATTTCTATATTTAATAACACAGGATAGTGGTCAGTTAAATTGGATTCTAATATGAATGGAGAAAATTTGGATTTATTTATATTAGTTCTAGATTTTTAATAAAAATGTGATCTATACAGCTTGAGGTATCATTTGTTACTCCGGTGGGTTTGTTTATGTATGAAATATAGCCATATTTTGACATTATATTTAAATAATCGTTTGTACAGTTAGAGAGTTTGTTTAAAATATTAATATTTATGTCACCAATAAACAATTCAATATTATTATCATGAGTAAGGTTTAGAAAGTAATTTATTTCAGAAAAATATTTGTATCTGATGAGGGTGAGCGATAGATTCCAGATATACCTATAGTAAAATTGTTTAAGTGAATAGTAATTTTGATAATGTTTAATAATGTTAATTTATGAATTTTTACGTTCGTTGCCAATGTATTTTTTATATAAATTATTAGTCCATCATTTTGATTTATTTATTGCTCTGTAGATTTTGATACAACGTGGTTACCGATGTTAAAAGAATTGAAGAAATTTAATAGCGTATAATTTTTAAAAATCAACAGTTCTATGTAAGTATCTGTGGATATTACATAAACAAATAATATATATGTCAAGTTCCATGCTTGACATATTCTAAAAATAGATAAATAACTTTGAAAAAGGAAACAGATTCGCTTTCCAAAACATTAGCAAATTATACTATTATACTATTATTCTTGTCTCATATTAGTTGTCAAAAAACACCCTCTGGATCCTCTGATTAATCTTTTGACGTAAAGTCACAAGCATAGAGGTTTATTTTTTTCAGTAATATACTGGGTAATTATAACTATATTTTTTAGAAAAGGAAGAATTATTCATGTGGTAGTAAGTCCCAAAAAAAAATAAAAATTAATTAGTTTATTGGGAACTTGACTATGATATTTATTTGCTTGTAAAATCGGATATCGTGGAAGCCTGGTAAATAAAAATATGCAAACTATAATTTATTTCAAACTCATTTGCAACATAAAAAAGGTCGACTTCTTTGTTGGCGGTAAAGAGATCAAAGAAGGTAACATTTTTTTTGTTGCAAATAAGTTTGAAATAAACTGTATAAAACAGTGTCGAATTGTATGTGTATTTTTTATGAACAATAATCATGTCTGAACTGCTTTTATTTTTTACTATTTTTAATTTTCCTTTACACATATTTTGCTTTTGGAATTCCCGAGGAAGGACAATGACTCCCCCAACCGACAGTTAGAGCTTAAGTATGAGTGATTTGAGAACAAATTATACAGACTGTCTGATTATAAAGGCCCTGAACCGTAGCATGTTTATTAGTGGACAGACACCCAATAATATTTATCGACCTCCACGATTTCCAGACATTACCCCCTTATACTTTTTCCTCTGGGGTTACATAAAAAACATTGTGTATCTGACTCCACCAAATAATTTAAATGACTTAAAAAATATAATGTGACGCAGTCCGTGATGTTTCAAATGTTGTCAAACAAAATGCCATAGAAAGTGTTACTAGAAGATGCCAAACATGCCTAGAGAAAAATGGTCAAAATTTTATTCTATTTTTTAAGTCATTTAAATTATTTGGTGGAGTCAGATACACTTTCTTTTACGTAACCCCAGAGGAAAAAGTCTAAGGAGGTAATGTCTGAAGATCGTGGAGGTATATAAATATTATATTGTTGAAAAGACAAAAAAAATGTACTATCAAATTCTGTAAAATCTAAGTGATTAACAAAAAAAAGTGAAGACGTCATCCGTCATCACGCATACATGACATAAGTATAAATTTTCTTTTCTATCATTACACAGAAAATAGCATCCCATTTACAAATATATATATATAGTTTATTTAGTGTCTGCCCACAAGTAAACGAGCTACAGCTCGGGGCCTTTATAATCAGACAGTCTGTATACTCATTTCTCTTTGAGCATAAACTGGCATGCGCAATGTAGATTTTTTCAACTAGAAATTTAAATTGGGACTGAAGATATAAAACAAATTATTTTGCAGCTACAATAATGAAGTAAAACAAAACAGCAGTCCTACAAAACTGTGTATCATTTTCAATTCATTAAACTAATAATCTTACTGAATATATTTTTCTTCTTTCTCTCACTGAATTTAGCAAAAGAAATACATACAGTATAAATTCTGCTCTAGTGCAATAAATGAAAATGAGATATTAAATGTAATATATATAAATGGCAACAATGAACAAAGTATTTCATGAAATTTATTATAGGCATCACCGTTCCTAAAATTATTTCATAAAACAACACCAAATAGTTAAATCAGAATAACCAGTTTTAAACTTTCAACAAACTGTACATAATAATATCTACAATAAAAATTAAGTATATGTGAAATATTCAGTCCACTTGCGGAGAAAGTAAACTATAATTGTAGCATTACTTTCTATTTTTTTTCAAACAAAAATATCACAAATGCAACAAATACTATTATAAAATAATAATAATAATTAAAGTTGAACAGAGTAGATTTTTGAACAAAAATATTAAACATCTACAAGTAGAGACCTATCTATCAGTGCTAATATTTCCCTATAGGATTATATTACATAATCATATCATTTCTTGGTAACTTTTTGTGCTCCCATACTGATCCCTGCTACCATAGCCATTACGGTAAGACCTTGTGCAACGACTCTCGTTCTCATCATGTATTGCGACATCTTTTTCTGACCATGTCTGAAACTCCATAGGCCATAACTCAGTGCTGAGATTGTTGCTAGACACCCTAAAATATCAAAGAATATTGAAAAATAATGGTTAGCCTCTCTATAATAAGTTTATGTGAATTTGATTATGTCCTCTTATTGTAATTAGAGTTTATACAAAAAACCACTTTTGAAAAACCTGTTTTCGAAATCCCAGTCTTGCAAAACAACCGGTTAAACCAGCTTTCGAAATTTTACGAAAAAAAAAATAATAATAAAATATAATCAAAAAACCAGTAAAAAAATATTTATACTTATATTAAAATTGTTCAGCTTAATATTCACGGAATTACAAAAATACAATAAAGCATACTACTCTATCTATACAAAATCAAATAAATTAAAAAAAAAACCTATAACACCCAAAATTCATACAATTTTCAGTTCATTTAATATTCATTCACGAGTTATATGAAAAAAATATAGTGCGACACCACTCCCAAATTTGGCTAGTATAAAAATATGGCTTTTTGTTTTTTTGTGATACGTTTTCGAATAAAACTAGTTTACGTATCTACACTTTAAAATTAAATAAAATTCACTTCATGTATAAATTTCTGCTTTTCTATTGTTTGGGAGTGTTTCAGTAGGTGTTTCCAATATAATATTATGTCTGCATAAAAGCTATCACTGGGAACCGATACCTCCATCCGAGCTCTAAGCATAATAGAATGAGTTTGTAGATTTTCATGTTAAATATTCGCCTGACTCATGAAGATTAGTTTTTCAGTAAACTTTTAGTACAAATTGCCAGTGCCCGAAGCAATTTCAAAGCAATATATTAATGTTTTTAATTATATAATTAATTTATTTTTATGTACTAATTTTAGTAGCTTTTTAAATTTAAAAACTGGTTTTCGAATTTTACAAATTTGTAGAAAAAAACGGTTTTTAAAAACCGACAAACCCTAGTTGTATTCTATTATCAATTTATCACTATTTAAAATACATCCAGGGAAAATTGCTTCCCCTCATTATTTTTCGAACACTATAGACGAACGTTTTGCCAAGGAATTACCCACTTTTGAGAGTTTCAAAATAATGACATTAACTATAAACCACAATTAGGCTCATATTTCCACAGATTTAATATTCATTGCATCACATCAATTTATTTTGTTGATGGGAAATTCGTCAGGGTAGGATAAAAAAAAAATAATTCAGTTCAATCGCTAATGTTTCGACTATAATTGTCTTTTTCAGAGTTCTACAATGGTTAGGATACAATTATAAAACGAGACACAATTAAATTATTGTTTTTGATATAAAATAATTGATTAAAACAAATAAAATATAATAAAATTACATACAATGTGAATTTAGATTGAAAATATGTTTATACAATATAATGTATGTATATCGTAATTAAAATCAAAGGCAAAAAAACAATTATTCAATGTGACATTATAAACAATTAAAAAATTAAAAAATGTAGACATACCTATAGTTGCTTGATAGAGATAGTTAAGACATATAGCGAGAGCCCGCCCTCTTTAGGCTAAAATGCCGTGGCGGTATGAAGCGGTGAAAAAAGGGCCCCCCCCCCTCTTATAACCCCCCCCCCCCCACCCAACCCCCATCAATTTTTTTTTTTAATAACCCCCAAAAAATAAATTCCCCCCCCGTCTTTTTTTTTTTTCTTCCCCACCCAAAAAGGAAAAAGGTAGAATGTTAAAAAAAAAAAGAAAGGGGCCCCCCCCCGGGGCCTCCCCCAACGAAAATTTTTTTTTTTTAAAAAAAGGAACCCCCCCCCCCCCCAAAAAAAAAACCCCCCCCACCCAAAAATGTTTGGGAAAAAAAAGAAAAAAAAGGCCCACCCCCACCCCCCCCCCGGGGGGGGGGGAGAGAAAAAAAACCCCCCCCCCCCCCCCCCCCCCCGGCCCGGGGCCCCCCCCCCCCCCCCCCCCCCGCCGCCCCCCCCCCCCCCCCCCCCAAAAAAAAAAAAAAAATTAAAAAAAAAAAACACAACCCCCCCCCCTTTTTTTTTTTTTTTTTTTTTTTTTTTTCCCCCCCCCCCCCCCGGGGCGCCCCCCCCCCCCCCCCCCCCCCCCCCCCTTTTTTTTTTTTTTTTTTTTTTTTTTTTTTTTTTTAAATAAATTATTTTTTTTTTTTTTTTTTTTTTTTTTTTTTTCCCCCCCCCCCCCCCCCCCCCCCGGGTTAGGGGGGGGGGGGTTTTTTGGTTTTTTTTTTCTCCCCCCCCCCCCCCATTACCCCCCCCCCCCCCCCCCCTTTTTTTAATAAAATTTTTTTTTTTTTTCCCCCCCCCCCCCCACCCCCCCCCCCCCCCCCCCCCCCCCCCCCCCCTTCGGCCCCCCCCCCCCCCCCCCCCCCCCCCCTCCCCCCCCCCCCCCCCCCCCCCTTTTTTTTTTTTTGTTTTTTTTTTTTTTTTTTTTTTTTTTAACTCCCCGTTTTTTTTTTTTTTTTCCCTTTTCCCCCCCCCCCCCCCCCCCCCCCCCCCCCCGGGGGGCCCCCCTTTTATACCCATTATATAAACCCCCCCCCCCAAATTTCCCCCCAAATTTTTCCCCCCCCTCGTTGTTGTTGTTCCCCCCCCCCCCCCCCCCCCCCCCCCCCCCCCCCCCCCCCTCTCTTTTCCGCCGCGGGTTTTTTTCCCCCCCCCTTTTTTTCCCCTTGTTTTTTTAACCCCCCCCCCTATAAACCCCCCCCCCCCCCTTCCCCCCCCCCCCCCTCTTCCCTCTTTTTTTTTTTCCCCCCTTTTTTTTTTTTTTTTTTAAAAAAAAATTGTCCCCCCCCCCCCCCCCCCCCCCCCCCCCCCCCCCCCCCCCCCCCCCCCCCCCCCCCCCCCCCCCCCCCCCCCCCCCCCCCCCCCCCCGCCCGCGGGGTGTGTGTTGTGTTTTTGTTTAGACATACCTAAACAATATAATTTAAATGAAAACATAATTTGGGGAATCTGTAATATGCATGTTTGAACAAAATGAAAATATTCGTAATCTGTTATTATTTTTGCAGACATAGATTCACCTTGTCACAACGATGGTTGTTTAGAATCTAATAAAAGACTAGATAGCTGTTGTTTTCCCTTCCTTTTCTTTTTTAATAATTTATGGATATATCAAAAAAGGAGATAAGTACTTGATTTTAAACAATGAGGGCTACCGTTTTTAGGATCACCAGTTGGCGTCACTGGCGAGTAAGGTCGCTGTCAAAAGTTATTATTCGGCGCGGAACAAGTTTATAGGGTTTTATGATAATTATTTCGTACACCAGTAAATAAAAAAACTTGTTAATTATGCCTCAGTGTTGTGCAGTTCCATTTTGTTCGGAAACAAAAGGCGAACGGACATATACTTCCGAGAGATAAAACTCTCGCGATTCGCAGTGATAACTTTACTCCTTTGAAATATTCGTATTTGTAAGGAACATTTTAATACTGACGATTATGCGTTACCAAAGGAGTCTACTATAGAAAATCGTAAGTAATAATCATGCACATTCGTTGTTTTCATTATGCTCATGCTTGATATAACCTAACTTTAATGACATGAGACACCTCTGATAGGTATAATAATTTCCCTACTGAGCAAGTAAATTACTACTTCCCCTTCTGTCATCATTGTGTTAAATGTTTTTTACCTAATTTTTATAAAAATCACTAAAAACCCGTGTTAAAAAGCCATAATAAACATTAACATTCAGTGACATGGACTTTACCCTACACTAGCGCCTCTCGTAGTGAATTCAAGCTCGGTAGCTCTCATTGAAATTGAATGTGAACCTACTACATACAATGGCCCAAATTATTAATGATTTATTATTAGCAGCAATAGTACATATTACTCAATTGTTAAAGTTAAATTTAATGAGATTGTTAAATATGCATGGAACTACAAAAATACAATAAAGTATACTACTCTATCCATACAAAATCAAATAAATAAAAAGAACCTAGAATACTTAAAATTCATACAATTTTATTAATCTGTTTTTTTATTTATGCAGTTTTCGTATTTTTTTTATATCTTTTATGTCTCTAAAATCATTCTTTTATTAAGATTTATTTCATAGTCTAAAATAGTGACATTATTAAAATCGAAATTGTGACCTGTGATAAACGAATGAGTAGCAAGAGCAGTTTTGTTGGTTTTATCCCTGTTCAATATAGGTATTGTTATCATTTCTATAATTAGAGATCCCATTTCTTAGTTTTTGCTTTGTTCATCCTATGTAGCATTTAAGACATCCTAAACAATGAACTTCATATATTAAGTTAAACCTATCTAGCAGTAGAGTTTGATCTTGAGGATATGTAAATAAAGAATTGACAGTTTTTAAAGAATAAAGTATTAATTTTGAGATCATTTTCTAACACCTTTTTTAATTTATGACAAATCATCAATATTTGGTATTTTGTAAAACTTAATATCTGAATTATTGCTATTTGTGGATGCAATATTTGATTGGTGTGTAAATAATACATTGTTAATTATATTTTTGAGGTAATTGTTGTTAAAAGCATATTATAATCGAAACGTTAACGATTGAACTAAATTAGTTTCTTTTTTGTCCTACCCCGGCAAACCTCCATTAATAAATATTTCTCATGGACACAAAGATATCCCTGAATTTACTTTATAAAATATATTCAGGCGTGCTCATATATTTTGTTATTGAATTACAATCGTGAAACTAATGTCAGTCAATATGTTAAATAAAATGTCCTAAAAGAGAAGAGCGAAATGCGAAATTAAACAAAGTATGTAATTTTATGTATCATACATAAAATTACAGTCTTACCTATAGGTACAAAAGGGTTTTCTAAAAATTTTCTCACGAATTTTTGGGCAAAAGTTTCCGTTGGAAGTAATTCGTCCATATCTTTTCGCAACGTGATCCAATCATATTTAGCTAAATCCTCTACTGTAAGTTCTGATAAATTTCTCGGTGCCATATCACTATAATTTTATTTATAATTGTATTATTTTTTTTTATTCTTTATTTGACATAACCTTGTACGACCGTCATCATCACTCATCATAGGCAGAGAGTGCAGAGACAACCCTGTTAGGTGCGTTTTGTTGACTTCACTCTCAGCTGAACAGTGAACAGATTTATCTGTACCCACAGAACAGAAATTGTACCTTCTAAAATAAAGCAGAGATCTGGAGCAAGACAAGATTTCAAACTCTCAATCGAATCGAATCGAGTCGAATAGTAAGCGAAAAGTGTCTAAAGCATAAAAGTACATTAGAGTTATTTAAGGTGGATTTATGCAGACACTTTTATGGCCGATTGCATCGTAGTGTTAAACTAGGCGTATATTTAAGTAGCGTTTGGCAGTGACTTTCACCATTTGATTATCGTGACAAACGCCACAATCTAAGTTAGAGTTAAATATAAACCAAGCTTAACGCTACAGTGCAATCGGCCATTAGCATTTATCATTTAAGATTCAACATTTAGCATTTAAATTGGAGAATTAAGAATGTCAATATGCATTTATGCACAATTTATTTAAAACATCATTTAAGAAACATCCAATCAAATTTATGGTTTCTGCTCCTGCCCAGATGATGATCAACAATAAATAATTTGTTTTAGGAATTTGTAACCTAACCTCACATCTTACAGTACGATTTTCATTTAACATTTAATCTAAAAGTTAAAAGTTGGCAAACTCTTAAATGTAAAATTCTAAATGATAAATGTGCTGCATAAATTAGTTTATTACGTTATGAGACATTAACGCGTAAATGTTAAATCTTAAATGATAAATGTTATATGTGTCTGCATAAATTCACCTTTAGTCGTATAAAAGACGGAGATGCATTGTAATAAAAACTTCAACCATATATGTATGCATTGACTGGTCAAATTCGTAGAATGCATCATAGTCTGTCTTCTGAATGGTTTTTTGACATTCTCTGTCAAAAATGCTAATCAGGTGCAGTATAAAAACAGTCGGTAATAATATATTAGTCCAATATTAGATTGTATTCAAAATTAAGATGATTTATGTCCATTTAACGAAAGCCCAACTTTTCTGCACCAGAAAAGTCTTATGGCAACAATAAGCATATTTTTTCAACCGAGTCGAATTTTCGTCACAGCATAAAGAACAATCAATTTATGCTGTGTTTCGTGTTCTAACTACACTTATACATATATGCTGTGCTCTAACCGTAAGCAAACAGTTTAGTTTATTTTATAACCAATCACGGAACAGGCGGATAGTTAGTTCTGTGAATCGGAGACTTGCATTCAACCAATCAGCATTCATTTCCAGTAAATGTCAACCACAGGTAAGTTTGGGTAACGCACTCTTTAACTGTGTTCACCCCTAGAGCACCCATATGGTTCGGGTTTTGCGTTTGGAATGAATAGTACAACATTTTTGTCGTTTGGATACTGTGGAGTGGCTTGAAAAGTGCTCACTCATGAGGAGGAACTTGAAGAGTGGACATGCGCATTAATGGTTCAAGTAACTTTAACCAAGGAAATTTAACGTCAGAAACGTTTCTTTTTCCAAAATGCTCTCTTTATTCTATTAGTCATCCTCTAAGATCATTTCTCAAGCAAAGTGGATTATCGCTAAAATTCCGTTCATTCTCTAAATCAATAAAATGAAACTTTTACTACTGAAAAACGCAAAATATCTGAAGATCTTAAACGCACAACAACTATTTATTTAAACTGTTGAGGTTGAAAAGATGATAAAATAATTTGTTTAACTTCTGCTGTTTTCACAGTTGAAGTATTACCTGTTCATTTGCTCTCTTTACCATATAACACGTGATTAAAATCTATGCTACATCATTCGTGTGTAATACTGTCTGGTTAGGGAAAGAAGACCCGCGGAAAGAATGTGATTTCTGCATTCCAATCACAATTAAGCATAAATGAAATAAATGAATTAGTACATGGAAAATTTTTGTGATAGTTTGCATATGCACCTACTCATTGAGAGACATTATATTTTTAGTACATGGTTTAGCAGAAAGCTGGCGACATATCGGCAATACTCTCCTTTGCCGCCCCAAGATTTAAATCTTGTTGCCACCCGGGCCTTCTTACGCCGGTTTGACATTACCCAAACCCACCTCATATTTTAAGGCGTTGGAAGCACAAAAATACGCCTTTGTTGCTTTGTCAATTTTGAGCATAGACATATATCACATAAGGTCTTTTCGGGTGCAGAAATAATAATAACCAGCTAGTACCACATTGTATTCTGATTGGATGATTTCAAAATTAAGATTATTTTTATGCAATAGAAACCGGTTGGTCAAAACCAATTAACTTCATTATAATTTAAAAACAAATTAAGTTCCTCTTCTTGATAAAAGTTAAAATATAGAGTGGAATGAAAAATAATATTAACTGAAAATTTTTGTTAATTATTATTTACTAACTTTTACAAATCTTATCATAGATAAGTATAAAATATATCTTTTTAAACAATTATTTTCCCGGCTATTTGCCAAAACGCTGAAACTTGGATTACAAAAAAGATAATATGCACATTATGTTCAGTACTACTGACTCAATAATGTTATTTTTAATTTCAACTATTCTGTCTAATAAAACCAAAAATAAATAAAACACAAGGTACTCACCAGTTGACACTCACTTTAAAAAAACTTTAAAATATCTACCGACACGTGTTTCTGCTTGCCTTTAGCTCGTCAGGGTAGCCGGCACATTTAAAGAATCCAAAGATATATGTTATACTTATCTGTGATAAGATTTGTAAAAGTTAGTAAATAATAATTAACAAAAATTTTCAGTTAATATTATTTTTCATTCCACTCTAACTTCATTATACCTGAAAAGCCCTATAGTTTAACTATAAGTACATTTTCGCGACATACCGAGTTACGTATGAGCGGTAAGTAGCGGTTTAACCCCCACCACATACCGTCACAATAGTAAACATGTCATGAAAAAAATAGTGATTATTATTATTATTAAGTCATGATCAGGTCTGTTCGCCGTTGGCCAATACTCCAAACAAGACATTTTTACCTGATTTTTGTTCGCCAGTGGACAACAATATCATCGGGACGTCATCATATTTAGAATTAAACATTTTTACTCTTGCTTCAGACAAGGAGTAAATATAAAGCAGGAAAGCTGTTCGCTAGTTGCCATTTCCAGCGATATCAGAGTTGGAACTAACTTGCTTGATAACTAATTAATTAGTTTGTTTTGAATGTTTTTAAATATGGGATGTATCCACTGAATCCATGTGCATTATTTTAAACTCACAAAGGGCAAATAATACTTAAGGTTATGTTTATGTTAATTCAATAGAAATTGTTTGGTTCTTAAGAAAAATAACTAAAAAAGATTAATATTTTTACCATTTAGCAATACACTTACCGTCTCTAAGTCGGCAGTCAGCAATACGTCAACTCTATTGCAATTTACCTCTATTTCGACAGTTCTTCGTCCATATCTATTTAATTACTTGATTTATGTAATTTTACGATTTGCAACTCTAGGTTATGTTCTAATATCAAGCCAAACAAGGATAGAGATACCTGAGAGTATAACATTTTTATACTCCAAGGCTCCTCTACACGTTAGCCAATGCGTGTGCCAATATCGCTGGCCAATGCGTATGGCCATCGTGTAGAGGGGACTATTGGTCGTATTGGCGGCATTGGCAGAGCTGGTCCAAGCGTTGGCGACCGATCCGTCGTGTTGTCGGTTTTTCAAGACACATCAAAGGGTGTTGGCCTTGGCGCTGGCGGACGCCGGTAGCCACGTCCACACGTTGGCTGCAGTGGCCTAGTATGTGAGAGTGCTCCCGCAGGAAGTGCTTGTAGGTTAAGATTTTGTGCTGTGCTGTGCATATAAATTTGTATTTTATGGTACATAATGGCAGTGATGAGTAACGATGAAACTTTTAAATTCATAGAACTTTACCAAGCCGAAAATTGTATTTGGAATCCTCAAAACAAATATCACAAAAACAAAAATATAGTAAGTAAAAATATAATAAGCACTAAATAAATAAATCGCAGCAGCAGCTACCCTTATGACATTCATTGTTGATGTTGATATTGGCCTGCGTCGAAACAAACCGAATGTCCTTCCAACGTGTGGACAGATTACCAATTTCCTTGCAAATAACGCCCAATACGTGCGCCAGCGTGTTGGCCAACGCATTGGCTAACGTGTAGAGGAGCCTTCAGAGAGATACATACCACTGCTAACCTACCTCAAGAGCTGTTGCGATCGAGGTCCGTAAAGGCGGTATTACATTTGAACTAAAATTATCCTGTGTTTATAAAGTCATTTAAAAAACTGTAATTTAAATGTATAAAATACTAAATTTCAGGTCAAATAAAGTGTCAAAATAGTCTACATTTTTCTCTTCAGCATTTACTAAATTTAAATTCAGCAGATGAATTAATATTAATATACCATACAAAGGTCTACCTCTGGTAGATTTTTAGAACATTGGAACTAATAGTAGGCTAAAACTAATTAGCTGGGCAATACTCGTCTGTTGAGTTGAATCACCGTAGTTCAGTGTTTTCCTACATTGGCATAGGAAAACGGTAATTAAAAACACAGAAACACATCACATAGACAAGTCCCAAATCCAGCCCAAGCTGCATGGACGGGGGTTACACTGTTAAAAAAAACACAAACGCACAATTCTCTGCAATTTTGTCAGGGCGAAGCCAGAATTTGACCCTGGGAGTTTGCAGACAGTAAAACTAGCTACGTTTGTCACTAAACGCACTAGTCTACTATGCTACCGAGCTAGGTAGTGTCATTTGTTTATATTAAAATAGCTTATGATGTCTCACTTTTGTGCTGCAGAAAATAAGTTTATCCAATTTCTAACTTTATGAACTACTATCTTGTCAGTACTAGCATACATTATATCAGATGTAAAATTGTCTTGTCATTATCTTTATACAGGGTGGCGCAGATGTTAATTGAGAATCCATAGAATACACCAAAATAATATGGATTTGTCATATACACCTGTGTAGATAGAAATGCTCAGTTTTTGAGATAGAGGGCACATTTCTCCAGAAATAATTGAGACATTGTTATGAAATTCAGAAGGTGCAAGTGGTGTATACCTCTAACCATAGTCTTCGTCTCTCCATTCGAAATTAAATTAATGTTAAAATGAAAAACCATGTATTTTTTTTTAAACGAATCTCAATTAACAGCTAATTGATAAGTAGGGGATGATTGATTTTGAAATGAGTGTAACTCGGATGTTGCATCCTATCAAAAAATTATAAGAAAACTTTGTGCATTATTTCGATAGTAAATGTCGAAAAAGAAAGAATTAAATAGTATAGGTCAGTGGCGACCTGTTTTCATGGGAAAAATATTTTCAACACCTCCACACCTCTGGTTGAAATGGAGAGAAGAAAATTATTGTGAGAAGTGTACTGATGTGTATAACGTTCACCTTCCGATTCTCATATCAATATCTTAATCATTTCGGGAGAGATATGAGAAAAACTGAAAATAAATTAAAACTTCAATACTAAACATTTTTAACTATAAGTTTATATGACACGTCCATACTATTTTGGCATGTTCTAGCGATTCTTTAAGTTTCCCAATTAAAATCTAATCCTTCCTGTATATTACACGTCTGATAAATATGTGCATGACCATATTTATCAATCATTTTTAAAGATTCTATTTTCTTTACTAGTAGTGCACATTGCCCATGGTATACATATTTAATATTCACTTTAGGCAAAGACATTAACAAAACGAAAGGTGACCATCATTTCTGAAAACTTGTATATTTTAAAATAAACCTGTGGAATAAAAAAAAAATACAAAGGCGTTAACATTTTCATAAAATATATTTTTATACACAATTATAAAAACAATACCAAATTAAAGGCATTTTCTATAGATGCACGTCTTAGATAAAATATTTTATTAATACCAACGTAAAAATGTAAAGCAATACAAATGTTCCTAAAATTTCTACTAATGTTAATATCACAAAGTATAACTGAATAATTGTTACTATACTAATAATTTTCTTTAGAGGGCATTAAACTAATGTTCGATAGCAAAATGCCTCAAAAAATTGTGTTTCTGAAAAATTAAGGTGACTAGGATCTTAAGTTCCATAAGAAAATTAATATTAAAAACATATTTTTGTATTAATTATACAACTATCTGTAAGAAAATGTATACTGTTGGTTTTCAACTGTATCAAAAAAAAATTAAAGGGGATTTTACAAAGGCCTAATCATATTAGGATGATAGTGGAAAAACTCAGTGATGCCAAAGATGTTCTAAAATCTTCTTAGATAATACAGACAAATCCAATTTAATAATTTTAAAAGTGATTAGTGCTTAAAATAAGTCATATGTAAATAATGTAAGTAGTTTGCTGCTCCTTTATGTCTCAGTTAGGTAGGATGAATGAATGTAATAATATTGGAAACAAAATAAGATGTGCTGCCATCATCTTTAGAAAATATCCGTGCTCAACATGTTTTTTGCAAATATTTTTCGAAACAGCTCTAGTGAGAATAGTCTCCTTTTAAATTAAAATCACTCCTATTTTAAAAAATATCATATTCATTAGTGTTTCTAGCTAGACATGGTTCTGGACATTTCTGATAAAAAAATACCTTTCAGTAGTGCTTATCTTAAAATGCTGGTGGCACATGCTGTTATTTGAGATGTTTGGAGCATCTTTGTCAAATCTCATCTTTAATTTTCTTCATACAAGTTTGATCCAAAATGGTTTCTATTTTATGAAATCTAAAATATATTGGTTAGGCACCAAAACAGCAAGAAAAACACCTTAATCTTCAAGAGAGCCCAACTACTTAGCAAGAAATATTTATTTTCATCTTGTAAGATTAGTTTTAGTTCAGTAAGTACTTTACATACATATCTTTGGTAATGGTATATTGAATAAAATGAACATACATACATATGTAAGAGGGTGTTATAGATTTTTTATATCAAAAATATGCAGAAAATGTATCAATTACTTAATAGGCCCCTTGCACTTGCCAGATTTTTTAAATTCAGATTCTAATAGTCTTACTAAACATTAGCAATAATCAAATCTGTTATCATAATTTCTACCTGGAAAATGTTTAAATTACTAATTGAACTTGGCGTGTCTGAGAACACACTCCTATTGGCATGATGTTATTGGTTAGTATATCTCTGCATGTTGACAGTACGCTATCTAGTTCATGCATTAATTAAGCACAGGTGGTTAGTTCCTAAAATTATTTGGTTGGCTCTGATCTGCGATATTTATGCAGACAGAATATTATATTGTAAACACCTACTAAAACATTCCCAAACAGAAATTTATACAACATAAAGTGAATTTTATTTCATTTTAAAATGTTAATATGTAAATTAGTTTTTTCGAAAAACATATGACAAAAAACAAAAATCACATTTTTACACTAGCCAAATTTAGGGGTGATGTCACACTCTACATTTTTCCTCATATTGGCTGAAGATATTTAAATTCTGTAGAGAAATTTGATTGGTTCTTTGTTAAGGGTTACTTAGCAGTGGGGGTTTCAACCCCCATACCTTATTCCCTTCTGGTTCCTAAATTGTTGTTTATAGATAGAATTAAAACCCCTAAATCTATGTACTTGTACTATGTTTTTTTTATATATAAAAAAATTTGTTACCTTTTTTACATACAGTGTGTCTCACTTAAGAGTGTAACAGCATAATAATTCTTTTGTTTTTTGTCCGATTTAAATCAAACTGGTCTCAAAAGATAGAGGTAGCCAAGGTCTATATAAAACCACAAAATCACTTTCCATCTTTAAATGCAAAGCCATCTACGATGCTAAATTATATGAAAGAAATCAAAAAATCATAGTAGGCATTTTTTTATCACAAAATTTTATTAACAAAACTTATTCGAAATCATTCAAAAACACTGAATCCGAAGTTTAGTTAATTTCTAAAAAAATGAGGTTTTGAAGAAAAAATTCCAGTCCCAAATTTCTCGTTTTGATAAGCATGCTCTGACCCCTTTGTTTCTACTAAAATACAATTTTGTAAATGTCAGATTAGTTGTCAAGTAAATCTGTTGGCATTCTGTCTGATTTTTTTTTGTATTCTGCTAGAATATTTTATTTCAATTAAAACGGTTACAACTGCGGAAAAAAGTGGAAATTGTTAGATTAGTTGGTGATAATTCTCGTACATAGAGGGAACCTACTACAGAATTTAATAATCGGCATCCAGATCGACCCCCCAATGGACCATGTAAAAGTTTAGCGAATTAATAATTTATTCAATAGAACTGGCAAAGTGTGCAACAAACAAGAACAACGTGTAAGGGATGATGTTAGAGATGCAGAAATTCTTCAGTTTGTGAGAGAAAATCCAAGGTGTAGCCTAAGGAGAATGTGAACAATTTTAAATGTACCCAAGGATACAATTTGGGCATGCTTCCGTAGAAATAAATTACGTCCCTTCAAGCCTGTTTTCTTACACACATTAGAAGAAGGAGACAAAGAAAGACGGTTGGAATATTGCTTTTGGTGTCAGGGAGAGTTTTTGAACAACCCTAATTTTTTTTTAAAATATTTTATTCTCAGATCAAGCGACGTTTACAACTAATGGCACAGTTAACTCTCAAAATACTCGAAATTGGTCTGTTGAAAACTCTCATTGGGTTGTAAACTGTCGACGCCTGTATTCAGAAAAGGTGAATGTGTGGTGCAGTATTTTGAATGAACAAATAATAGGGCCATATTTCTTTGAGGGAAATTTAAATGCGGAACATTTCTAATTTTTTTGCAAACTGAATTTTCAATCGAAATTGAAAACTTGCCCCTTATTGCATACAACAATCTGATATTTCAACTTGATGGAGCCCCAATCCAGAATGCAATGGTAGTACGAAATTGGCTAAATGACAACTTTCCCCTGAGGTGGATTGAAAGAAATAGCCCTTTTATTAATTGGCCTCCTAGGTCACCTGACCTCACACCCTTGGACTTTTTTTTATGTGGGTTTCTAAATAATGAAGTCTACAAAACGCAGCCTCGAAATAGACTACAAATGGAAAACCGGATTAGGTAAGCTTGCGCTGAAATTACGCCTGCAACCCTCCGAAAAGTTATGAACATCAACAGAAAGCGTATTGAGGCATGCACTAGGACTGATGGAGGTTTGATAGAACACAATATTTAATTCTTTTGGTTGTATTTATTTTTCATTTGTGTAAATTGTTTCAAAAAAATAAATTTAGAAATAATTTTTATTAAAATGCCTAAAATGATTTTTTTCATCAAAACCCCATTTTTTTTAGAATTCAACTAAACTTCGGATTCAGGGTTTTTTAACGATTTCGAACAAGTTTTGTTAATAACATTTTTTGATTAAAAAATGACTACTATGATTTTTTGATTTCTTTCATATAGTTTAGCATCGTAGATGGCCTTGCATCTAAAGATGGAAAGTGATTTTGTGGTCTTAAACAGACCTTGGTGACCTCTATCTTTTGAGACCAGTTTGATTTAAATCGGACAAAAAAGAAAAGAATTATTACGCTGTTACACTCTTAAGTGAGACACACTGTATGTGCAGGAATTTTATATACACCCTGTATATAAATACTTTTAGAAAAATTATTTTTGGACGTCCCTTTACCATTTTCAAGTAAAAACTGTTTGAGGTTAAAATCATTTAAATATTAACATTTGCTAAAAATGAGTTTCACCCAGAAGAGAAAATTAATTATTGAAAACTTTGTATTCAATGATTTTCAGTAGCAACCATAGTAGGCTTACACAAAATTCTACAATGGAAAATATTTTCTTTAGTGCCCCAAAATAACAAAAAAAAAAGCCCAGGATCCCACTTGTTACCGTGTCATATGTACTTTACACATATTATTCTCCATTGCCTTTGTACATTTATTTTTAACATTATTTTTTTGGTTATTCACATCGAAATGGTCCTCGCATGCAAAAACGCAACTTGTTTTCAAAAACTCCTTTGGATCCCTGTTAACCATCTTCATCTACACTTTTCCTCATTTTTCGTTTCTTGAAAGTTTTTTCTGGCATTTTTATTGAAGTATTTTCACACATCAGTACGAGGCACGAGTAAAATGACGATAATTTAGAAGAATTGACCATTATAATTATCTTCACTTAAAATTTCACAACACAAATAACACAATGTGCTTTGCTTGCTTTGTTCACTAGCAACTACAATGCTTGCTATTCGATGACGTCACCATATCTGTATGCCCGGTCCGGAATTAAAACCCCCCCCACCCACAAAATCCAACCTTAAAACCCAAAAAAAAGTAAAAAAAAAAATCCTTTACACACTGTTTTTTGTATTAAGTAAAGATTCCAAAAATGCCAAATTTATATTTTTTGCGTGGGGCCTATTGATTACTATTTTCACATATTTTTGACTCACAGGTCTAATACTGAAACTTAAAAAAAATGTTTTCTACGGTTGAGGGGTAGATATTAAATGGATTCCTACTATGGGCATATTAATTCTATGCTGAAGCCGGAGGAGACAACTGAGTACTTTCTTCTATTAACTTCATCGAAATCAACTCGAACATCTGTAGAACTATGTCTTGATTGATTTTTTGGATCTGCAGAGATGATACAAGCAGAGTTATAGATTTGCTTAACGTGACCTTTCCAAAAATCAGTTTTACTATGTCTAAAATAAATACAAAAAAAAGTCTTAAGAAAGAAAAAAATATTTGAGTCAGCACAGTATAATTATAATCTATTACTAAATTTATTTTGTTAATAAAAATTGACATTTACCTGGAAGACTGCTTAAAATTGCCTCAACATAGGCATCCATTTCGAGGAATAAAGTTTTCTGATTGGTACTTTCTGGTATAGTTATTAAATCAGTACATAACTTTTCCATAACACCATCAACTTTCGTAATGAGAAATTTCTCAACTGTACTTCCAAGGGACAACATTAGGGCTTTAACAAGGGGGTTCTTTTAGGAATGGAGAACTTGTATCTGCCAGTAGTTCACACATTATATCCACTAAAGCTTTGGTTATTGGTAGTTTCACTTCAAAATCATCTAATTCATCTATAAACAATAGAATGGTAAGATCGAAATTACGCATTCCTCGAATTTCAATGTATACCTTCAAATTCCAGATGAGCTGGAAATATTCCACTACTAGAATGTGGAAAAGGTTCCGATGAATCTATAGCTTCATAGGCTGTATCTATTTCTGTGTCTAAAGTACAGTATTCTTTTCTCTCTGTAAGTAATTTTTTCATGCGAATGAGTATATCTGCATCCTGAAATTTTTATTATGAATTTAATGACTATCTTTGGTGAAATCATAGTAAAAAATTAAAACAATTGAAAATAGAGAAACAAACATCTTATTACTTAAAAAATTGATTATTAAAGGACAGTTATACTTGAACGTAGCTTAAACCTTTATTACAATTATATTTTAATATATAATAATAGTCAAATCGCTTAAATAACGTGTACCTCAAAATAATCATTTACAACTTCCTTATCCTATGAATAGTGTGATACTTTTCCCCCTATGTATATACTGAAAACATGGTGAATATTTTAGGTGAAATTAAAATAACACTGAAAATGTGGGTACTGAAACACACAACGTACACCAAATTGAAAAAAATTCTGGGTATGTACAGGGTGATTATTTTAAGGGCCCCACTTGATTTCATAGCTTGATTTTTCACCCAGGAAAAAAATTCCAAAACTATATTTATTTTCTTCTAAGGAATTCAAATTTGAAAACAAAAGAACCATTATACCGTTAAATAAAAAAGTTATGGCCGAAAAACTGAAAAAACACTGTATAGGTATTAATACTGAAATAGATATGTGATATTTCACTGATTATAAATGCATAGACATATTTTTCAATTCCGTTTTAACCGGAAATTACATCTACTTGTTTGTTCTAAGTACACCTGTATATTTAGCTCAGTTAAAAAAAATTATTTTTGATTTCTGCAATATATAGCATATTTAGTTATTCTTGACTCATTCCATATCCCACTTCTTAAGCTATGCTCGCACTGATAAGGAACAATAATCCAGAAACACCAGAGTCCGTAACTGTGCCGTGTCTTTTTAGGGGTATATGGCACAATTCCTTTTTGTTTGTTTATGTAACATATGTATTGCCATTATCTTTCAAATTTAATAACATTCTTATTTACAACAAATGTTCGAAAAACATTTATTATCATGAAGGTGTTTGATAAAATTTTCTCTGCATCTGCTAAAAATAATGGAATTGTTGTTAATTAAATCTATTTTTTGTTGAATTCTTAATTTAACATCTTTAATATTGTTATGTTTGCTATCCCCACAAACACCTATAAATCCTTGATTGAAAGTCCAGGTAAATTTTAATAATTAAAAAAATAATGACTTACTTTTTAAGTTCATATTATTTTTTCATAAAAATCCCCCGTTATTTATACACCCATTCACGCGGTCTAGAATCCAGTCCATTCTTCCAGTTCACCTATCTAGTCTACCGTCAGGGCGTTCTTGTAAAAAATTTTACTAATGATTTGACTGGGTATCTTGTTGTGGTTAGGGTTGCCATTTCCCGAAAACTGTTAGTTTTTCTATGCAGGGTCTAAAAATCAAAAAGCATTATGTGTCCTAATGCTTTACCTAAAAAATCTATGTATTGTCTTGAATCTAGTTGTATTATTTCATAAATATTTATCTTGATTGTTGTATGAAAATAATAAACATATAAATGATTAATTAATTATTTATTAAGATTTTTCGTAATAGTTTTTTATTTAACGTTATTTTTATGTCTTTGTGTCTCATTTTTCTTGTTTCACATTCAAAATTTATCATATAAATATCTGCTGATAATTTTGTTTAAATATTAATTGGATTAGGTGTTGTAGGTATTTTCAAAATTTATTCTTCCGTTTGGTCAAATTACACCAAATTGGAGGATGTAGTTGAAAGTGTATTAGAGGGTATGTTTCTTTATTAATTTTCACTTTATGTAGGAAAATTTATACTGTAAATATAAGTGAAATTTGAACATGATTAACTTCTGATGATATCAATCGGTAAAATTCGAGTGAAATTCATACATGTCTTCTAGAATGAATCTTCATAATTATGCTCAGCAAGTTTCAAACTTTTATTCCGTACTATTTGGTTAAAATGAATTTTCTAAATAAGTATCGTTGTAACTACAAATGGAGCAAGGAAATGTTACCTCTATCGGGAATCGCACCTCAATGAAGTCGGTGAATAAAACGTCCAGTGAAGGTATAGTCAAGAGCAAAATTATTTAGCGCGCATGTATAAAAACTTTCTAAGAGTGACACAGCTATCCGAAGCTTTTTCCCGACTAGGCCCCTTAATAATAATAATATTTATTTACATAGAGCATATTATTTATACAATGAATGTAAATAAATATTGGTAATAGTGGAGACTATACTAATTACTAACAGTAGGTGTACGAGGCTTCATTAAGTTTTCGAGAAAACTTAACTGTAAGCCTCGATTTTCTAAAGAAAAACATGTTTTTTCTACATTATTGTTATCTACACCACTGTCATTATTCATTTTATTGTTTACGTAATAATCACTGTCTAAAGGGTTCAATATAGTTAATAAAATAATCGATTATGAATGTGATAATTAATTATTATACAATATATTATGAACATAATGTGCACGCATACATGCACATATATAAAGAAAGAAACAACAATTCTATAAATAAAAATTATGTGTGTAGTATCTGCCTAAAAAGAAAAAACTGACAACAAAAGAAATGCAGCAGTGGGTGTTTATAAAATTATAATTTTACTTTCAATTATCCAGGGACGGAGTTTTATTTTTGATGATTTTTTTGTAGGTTATTAGTTTTAATTCGGGTGATAAAATATTATACAGTTTTATTGCAATTTAATGATATACTTTTTGTCCAATGGCTAGAATCTGAGAATGGTTTGTGTCTTGACATGTTCGATAAAATATTTATGTAAAAAAAGGATTGTTACGTCACATACTTTTGTATTTTTAAAAAGTTCCTCAGTTGAAAACCTAAGAGAAAATTAAAATTAATTTTAAGTATTCTTTTTTGAATAATTTCTAGGCGTTTTAGTACATTTGAGTAGGCTCCACCCATGCCACCCTATAACGTCATAAGTAAGTAATGATTGTACTAAAGCAAAGTAGACAGATTTAAAGTCATAAACACTCAAAATATCCTTTAATTACTGAAGCATGTAAGAGAGAGATCTCAGTTTCTTGACTAAGTGTTCAAGTGGTGGTTCCATTCTAGATGGCTATTTACAAGTATTCCAAGACATTTAACATATTCTGAATCTCTTAAAGTCCATACTATTCATTCTATGTCTAAATGACCCACTTATAACACTGTTGATATTAGTCAGTAGTGTTATAAGTGGGTGACTCTTTTGTAACTCGAATATGGTATACATATCATTTTGTTGAGGTTAGTACCAAACCACTTTGTTATTTTGTTTGTCATCATTTATTTTTATATTTATTTCAGCCCTAGTTTCATCTTCTACGAATAGTACAGTGTCCACAGCATATGACAAAATTCTTCTGTTACAGTCTAGATTCAAAAGGTTATTTAGATATATTATGAATAAGATAGGACCTAACACAGTTCCCTGTGGAATACCAATTGTTATTTTTTGTTTATCACTGATGTTTGTACCTATTTTTACCATTTAATATCTGTTTCCCAAGTAACTATTAAGTAACTTGAAAGTTTGTCCTCAGATTCCGATATTTTCGATTTTACGTAAAAGTATTTCATAACTTACTGTGTCGGAAGCTTTATCCAAATCAATTAAAACTCCTGTGCATGGTTTGGCTAAGTCTAAACAATTATAAATTTTTTGGTCAAATGAGCAATCGCATCATTTGTTGACATGTTCTTACGGAACCCAAATCGAATGCTAGATACTAAATTGTGCTGTTCTATGAAACTAACTAGTTTTTATTGCTTTTTCAAAGATTTTGGCAACGTTAGATAACAAACAAAACGATTATTGTTTCACAATTGTAATTATAATTTTTAAAACAGGAATTGTTTCATCATTAATTTAATTACATAAATCACATGTTAGCACTAGAAATTTTCTCTATTACTTACATTTTGATCTGACTGTATGAAGATCCATGCGTTATCTGATTGTTCCACTCCTTGTATGTTCCCAGGTAGAGCAGTTTTTATTGTATTAATAGTTTTATCGAACACGCCAGTAGCTGTCTTAGCACAAAATTTGTAAAAACTGGGCATAACTCCATCGCCTTCGTCTATATCTGAGACGCTTTCTACTTCTATCATTCGCTGTGAAAATTCATCAGGTGGCCTAAATGAAAAGATTGTAATAATTAAATAAATTTTTAAGTTAATTCCCATATATTATTTTTTTAATGATCTGTGCTACTTATATTTTTAAGCATTATTTCTTAATTATCTTTTTTCACTTTATGGATAACATGCTGTAGTATGTAAAATAAAAATAACTTTTTTTTTTTATCCGTGGGGGGGGGGGGGGGAAAGGGGGGGGGGGGGGGGGGGGCCGGCGGGCCCCCCCCACAAAAAAAGGGGGTGTTTTTTTTTTTTTTTTTTTTTTTTTTTTTTTTTTTTTTTTCACTAATATAAAAACTAATTCGTTTATGCATTTTTATTGATCATGTAAGTTTAAAAAACCCTTGATGTATCTAAAAGAATTAGTTCGATTATAAATCAAATTTAGTTTAATAATATAAAACTATTTGCGATTTATGTAACTGCATAGAATATCCTCTAAAAACTCTTATAACTACCTAATTCAAACTTTGAATTAACATTTGCATTATCCTTGAAGCCAGAATGTTATGCAATAGTTCCCCCCCAGGTGCTGCGATGCATACATATGTGATTTTTTCATGAATTTCTACTCATTACTCCACTACCTCCACAGCCTATACTGACAAAATGAGGCGCTTGGCTGAATGCAGCATCGTATTACTACAGAAACTTTGACGATATAAAAGGAGTAATATACTAAAATTAGATCTTCAAATGCTGAAAAGCTATTGTGTTGTTGATCTTCGACAATATATGTATCAATTATTTGGAGACATCGCTAAACACGTAAACAAAAAAATTGAAAGTGTTTTACACAACAATTCTGGTTTTGTCACAGTTCATCAAATAGTAGACCTACTCTAGGGCAAAGTAGTGGATTTTTTAGGGCCTCAAATAAATATGATTTATTTATGAGTATATTTTTTTTTTTAATATATTTGTTTTAATATTTTATTTACATTCACGTTCTGGCGGAGTTTAGCCCATTGCTATTTCACCACTCAACCAGGACAGACACCACACAACAACCATTCTCTATAACATTTGTAAGTTACTGCAGCCGCGACTCGAACTTAGGAGAGATAGACAGTGACAAGTTGTGTACTATAATACAACAACGTTCTAGCTAACTGTGC
The DNA here is from genome assembly GCA_029963845.1 of Rhamnusium bicolor. Classification (NCBI taxonomy): domain Eukaryota; kingdom Metazoa; phylum Arthropoda; class Insecta; order Coleoptera; family Cerambycidae; genus Rhamnusium; species Rhamnusium bicolor. Next base: position 215,263 of record JANEYF010004454.1, read on the forward strand.
TACCATCTAGGTATTTAAAAACGCCATTATACATCCATGCCCTAGCCAAGATTCAAACCCGGAACCCCTTGGCCTCAAGCCTAAGGTATAAGCACTGAGCCATTGGTTCTCAATTTTAAAAATGCGCCAATTTCATCTGCCGTGATAGAACATTCAACAAATAAATGGATTTTTGCAGACAGGCGACGGATTTTTAACAGCAGAACATATGGAGCAACTTTTATAATATATGTATTTTACTTGTAAGGAATAATACCGCAGCAATAACTGTGAATAAGTATACAGTGCAGCGAAAAAATTTATTGGTGTAAATTGATACTGCCAATATACTTTCACTATGTTACTCTTCCACTAGTCATTTTCAGAACTTCTACACTACAAGGTATCCACTGAAAAATACTAGTTTGAAGTAACAGATTAAAAAAATATATCGTTTTAATTGGTATATAAATTAATAACAAATATTATTCCCTTGCGCTGACCCTGTTTTTGACGGCCGATATCCGAACTCTATTTAGAAGTTATGTCTTGAGTTTTATAATCAGGAGAAAAGTTTGTGCAATTTTTAATGTGAAATTTTGAGGTTAATTTTGACAGTTTGTTCGTTAATATATCGATATCAGTTTTCCAATAATTTTAAAATTTTCAAAAAACAAAATTATTTATTTTAAAAATTATTGCGAAAAATTAATTAAAATATTTACCCGAGATGGTACAGATCCCTACTTAACATACACTCAACCGCAAAATTAACCAGACACTAGGTTTTCTTATGGCAAATTTGCGAAAACGCTCTGTATATTGATTTAACATAGATACACATGTTAACACAGGAAAGAAATAATGTTCGAGTTTTTTGGACTATCACGTATCACGAATATAATTTTTTGTTACCTATTTTTTAGATATCTTCCAATCGTCAGCGTTTTACTTGTTTTACACAGTTTTTTAATTTGTTTCGATTGCTGTCTCTTGTGTCTCTTTTGTGTTTCTGAGGTTTTCCGAAGAAAAGAGAAACGTTTTATTGTGAAAAATTTCGTAATGAGTCATGAAGAAGCCGCTCGAGATGAACGCAGCATACGACATATCGCCAACTTACTTGGCATCCCTCAAGCACTGTATTTGATGCAAAACAAAGGTTCTGGAAAACGGGTTCTTATTCAAAAGACCTGGACAAGGGAGACCACGAGCAACAAATAAAGTTGCTGCAAGAGAACGGACACTTCCTGGAAAGGCTTTGATTAGAAGAATGGTAGATGTTCATGGTACCTTGATTTTATCCGATATTGTACAAAGATTTTTCCTGAAAAACCTATTGTCCGGTTAATTTTGCGGTTGAGTGTAGTATGCACAATAGACAAAACATTGCACATTATGTAAATAGTTCTATTAACTTAACCATTTTTTTTTTAACTCAATGTGGTAACAATTTATTGCTGAGAAAAGTTTTCCTTATTTTGAAATGTAATAGTTCTGGTTTCTTGAACAGAAAGTACATTTTTCTTAATTTTTAAGTATATGTACCAAATTTACAACAATAAATAAATGAATAAATAAATAGAAAATAAATGATAATATATAAGAAGATTATAAAACTTTTTTTATATAAGTATTTTTTAAGGTAATTCATTTTTAAAATTTGTGCAGTGCATGTTTAGAACATATCTTCCCATAATTATTATAAATTTTATAGTTAGTGTTCTTACATTGGACTTAAAGCAGGTGTGGATAAACTTGACTCTGAGGATCTCTGCTGCAACAAAGACCTAAGCTTTGCAATGCTGCTTGCCAAATCAGCGTTATCTTCGTATTCTGGATCTGGGCTATCAGTATTAACTTGAGGTTCTTCCATAGAAATAAAAGGTATTGGTATTTCATCTTTATGTTTCTTATCTTTTTCTTCAACTTTCTTTGGTTTCTCCTATAAAAAAAAAAAATAAATAAACATACTTAGCTACTTAGGGAGTTTGGACATTATACTAGAGACGGATTTTTAAACCTAATACTATATTTCGAAACGCATGATATAATAACAGTAATAAATTGAAAATTGTAATTTTTGACAGTGTATACACACATTAATTAAATTAATTAATTAAATTTTGCATGTAAAACCGGCACCGATGAGCGGTCGTCAACAGCCGAGAATTATATTGGCACCGATGACACAAGAATAAATTGTTAGTTATTCTTGTGCCGATGAGCAGCCGAAAATTATATTACACTAGCGGACCCGACAGACGTTGTCCTGCCGGATCCAATGTAAAACATTCCAAGATCAAATAAATAAAAAATTAATTAAATAAACATTTTCCAGTGGACTGAATTGTGAATCTAAACCATTCTCGAATCCATTGGAACACACACAAAAAATTTCATCAAAATCGGTCCAGCCTGTTCAGTCACATACACACGGACAGAAGAATTATATATCTATAAAGATATGTAGTATCGAGGGGTGAATATAGCTTGTGTCCCTAAGCGACTACCTAGTGAATGACCTTCTATTAGTTTACATCCTTGCTCTATGCAGTTTGTAATTTGTTCAGTCGAAAGTCCTCTGACGAACTGTTATGTGTATGGCGAGTATAAGACACTTTTTTATTTATTTGAAAATTTCTGTTTAGTATAGTGTGTTAGTGGACGTAAAAAAACGGCGAGTCAGTCCGCATCTTCGGAAAGAGTGATGTTTTGTGTGGTGTTATGTATAGTGTGGGACGTTAGAGTCTCACGAGGTCCGTAAAGGACCTCTTAACTTGGGTGAGGAGAGACGGAAGGGGAATGTAACGCGTCATAGTGTATACTGTGTTGTAAATCATCCGTTTGTTGTGTTCATTTTATAATCATTTTGTGTGGTTATTTGCTATTATTTTGATATTTTGTTTAGTTATGTTATATTGTTATGAACCTCTTTTTTATAGTTTTTACTTGCTTGTTTGATATTTTAAGTGATTTGGATTTGTATACAAGGTGTTCCTAAATATCATGTACTTACGCAAGGGGGTAATTCTTTGGCCTATTTCATGACTGAAAGTTTATATAAATATAGGTCCGCTAACGCTTCCTTACTGATCTACAGGGTGTTGATATTTGAAGATTTTTTTCTCTATAGCTCCTGCAGTTTTTCAGATATTTAGCTCAAATTTGGAATATAGGTTACGCTGTATGGATTACATCATTGAGCATGCCAAATGGTTGTGAGAATCTACAGGGAGATTTTTTTTCCGGGATCATGCCCCTTTTTCTCCCCCTGAACTTTTTTTAGATGCGCCGCTGGTAGATTCTAAAATATAATATGAATTTTCTGTTTTATTTAGAAACCTTTTGGTCTCTTGTAGTTTTTCCGTATATGTGACCGTTACCGAGAAAAAAAAAAAAAACTATTTTCTGTAATTCGCTAGATAAAATTGAAAATTTTTAAAAATGGTCTAGTAGGCTCCAGTTTTATTTGAATAATCTGTTGTTGTTATTAATTGTGACAGGTCGCATTTGAAATCGTAACTTGTGTCTGCATATGTGTTTTAAATACTCGTTATAATATCGTAAAAATGCCAAAAAAATTTTCAAATTTCAACACCCTGTAGATCAGTAAAGAAGCGTTTGGGGACCTATGTTTATATAAACTTTCAGTCATGAAATAAGCCAAAGAATTACCCCCTTGCGTATGTACATGATATGTAGGAACACCATGTATAGAGGACAATATTGGTTGAAATTTTAAATTACATTTATTTTGAGAAGGTATGTACAACAAGATGAAGTATATTTATTTTGAGAAGAAGAAATATTCAATTAATAATAAATAATTCTTTTAAGTTGACTGGAACTATATGCTATTTGTAAGAGTAATGCTGATAGGTCAAAGAAATAGAGAAAAAAATATAATTTTTCTCGTTTCCTACTGACATTTTAATTAGGAAAGAGTGGATTAGAAAATAAAAAAATGGAAAATTTAACCCCAATAATAAAAGATTTTGTAATAAACACGTTACAATTGATGATTTTGAAGATGGATTGAAATCAAAATTGATGAAATGTATTGCCAAAAAAACTAAAAAAACTGGTAGGCAATATAAAATTTATCTACTGAAAAATAATTTGTGGCTAATTTTATTATGTTTTAGCTATTCCATCCTTAATTTGTTGCCTAAAACTTTGGCAAAAAATGTTCAGCCCAACTGCAAGAGGTGAACGTGTTAAAACTATATAGAGAACGCATAGAGATCAACAAATTTTAAGTCCATTATTGTCGATAGAAAATGTGGAAAACATTTCATCGACAAGTAAAGGAAATCCCCAAGAAGGTGCATATGAAGAATTACTACGTAATTTAAAAACAAATTTTTAAATTATTTCATTGGCCCTAATAAGGGGCTCCACTATATAATTTCAATTATTCTGTTCTCTGAAGCCATTAATGTTTATTACATTGGGGTTTACAAGTTTCCTTACGTTGGATTCTTTAAATGTGACAGCTACCCTGACGACGCTAAAGGCAAGTAGAAACACGTGTCGGTAGATATTTTAAAGTTTTTTGAAGTGAGTGTCAACTGGTGAGTACCTTATGTTTTATTTATTTTTGGTTTTATTAGACAGAATAGTTGAAATTAAAAATAACATTATTGAGTCAGTAGTACTCAACATAATGTGTATATTATCTTTTTTGTAATCCAAGTTTCAGCGTTTTGGCAAATAGCCGGGAAAATAATTGTTTAAAAAGATATATGTTATACTTATCTGTGATAAGATTTGTAAAAGTTAGTAAATAATAATTAACAAAAAATTTTCAGTTAATATTATTTTTCATTCCACTCTAATTACTACGTAATTATAATGACCTCTTTCTAGAGAATGAAGAATTTATGAAAAAAATCAAAGAAAACAAAAAACAGTTTGTAAATAAAGGAAAATTAGAGTTGCAAAAACTTGTTAAACAATATGAAGGACAATCAAATTCAAGAGTAATATAAATGTGGGTAAAAGTATGCCAGATCGTAGCTGTCAGGATCTCGAATACGTGACTCGGTCTAATATACCGAGATGGTGGTACTGTACAAATATGACACAATTAGACCGAGTTATGGTGGCAGTCAATGTATTAAAGAGATTGAATTCTTTATATATTTATTTTTTATTTGTCTTAATGTAAACTACCTTACTGTTAATAAAATATTTTAAATATGAAGTTTCAATAATCATTTCCGCATAGAAAGAAAAAAATTATAAATAATATAATCTCAGTAACCACCAAAGTATGAGCCTTTACTGGGCTTTTATTTAGCTAGCATCTCCAGTAAAGGCCCGGTAAACATCCGGCATTTGGTGTTTACTGGGATATAACTAAAATCATTTATTTAACTGCTAAATAAACTATCTTATTAAAATTTGTTACTAATCAATAAGAAGAATAAGTGTAATATGTTATGGTTAATAATTAAATTAGATTGATTTCTAAACTATTTAACTATTTTATATATTGGTATACAAGTTATTTTGGTAATATTTCCTAAATATTTAATTGGTGAAATAAGATAGGTCAATTTAGTTTTCCCTTTTCCTTTTTTTTACATAATATTTATAAAGGACTATGGGTTATTTACAAAACTGAAATCAGTGCTTGGTTTTACAGGACAAGGTGATGCTTATATAAGTACATCGAGAAAATTCAGGAAATGATTCCTGACCTTGTATATTTTGAAATGTCTAAAGTTATTTATTTGTGGCAACCTATAACGTTTTATTTCTCACCTTCTTCGATTATTAAGCTACTGTCCTATTTTGAGATGAAAAACTAAATGAAATTTTGCCCATAACTGCTGTTTCGTAGTGTTGATTAAAAAAAAAACCTAAAGTTCTCTGAAATGCTTGGAGATTGTTTATCAAACTTGCTGTGTATAATGAATAATTTTAGAGACTTCTTTATTGTAAACATTTAGAGCTTTTTTTTTACATCAACTCACTAGGTATATCTCCAAAATAAATTTATTGAGAAAACATCATTTGATCTTTTCATTAACGTAGGTTTGGGAATCATTTCCTGAATTTTTTCGATGCATGTATTTAACGATCACCCTGTGTATATTAGCTATAACATATGAAAATCTCCGTTTTATAAGAAATCATAATTAATGAACTGGAACATGCCTGAAACATTATAAATTATAACATTTTCGAACTGTTTGATAGGCATTCTTAAACCACCCTGTATAAACGTAATTTTGTATTTTCGTCTTTGCTCAAAACTATATGCAAAATTTCTTTAAAATAGCTTTGGCCTTTCCAGAGATCAAGTGGGGAGTAAATAACCATAAGCAACACACAATTAAACACATGTATTTTAAAAACCTTGCCAAAATATTATATTGTTGTAACATGTGAAGATTTGTTAAAGAAAATGGTTAAATTTGGTGATAATTTATAATCGACAACATAAAATTTAATGATAATAGTAGTTTTTATTTTGATCATACACAAAACATGCAACGCTGAGAAAATAATTGTACGCAAGTTCATTCAATAATTAGTATTTATATTCCTCAGTTCTTTTCATTATGAGTTATTTATAGTGTTCTTTTGATTATTAAAACACATGTTAAATTAAATAATAAACATAAATATATAAAATTAAGATAATTTATAAGATTTAGTTCTAAACGATGGCATACCAATGTACACTATTTCAAATCAGGCATACAGACGACGTATTCCCGCCATTAATTCTATTGGTCAAATGTTAAGAGGTAACCTACGAATCTCGAAACTGTCAAACGAAAATCCAATCCAATTATTAGTAAATCCGCTGTGACGAGACATGTGTCGTCGAAAAAACAACAAACTTTGATTGGTTAAAACAAACGAATGCAGTGAACAGGGAGGAGCTGTTATCTAACGGTAAAATACTGTTTAATGTACTATCTGTTTTGGTTTTGCACCTTGCCTCTGTTATTACATCATATACCATTTGGTGTATATTATTAACAATGTTTCTGTGGATGACAACAATAAATAATTGTCCTGAAAAGGTTTGTTTGACAGTAAAGCAAATTATTTAAAGCGTCCTTGACATATTTTAACCAGAAATAAAACGATAATTTGCTTGTTTTTTAACGAATCTTATTGAGCAACAGTCAGAAATGGCTTGGACCCTTGCGATTCTGCACAGTAGCTATTACTAAGCCCCTTTACAGCCGTATTAACCATTTTCAATTTAACAGTCTGTTAACAAACAGACTGATAAAAGTTAACAGTCTGGTAAGGAAATATCGTATTCACCATCACATTTCAGACCGCTGTTAGTAAACAGACAGTTAAATGAAAGTTACCAGAAATATGTTGGTAGTTTTTTGTTGTAGCTAATGTCACTATTATCATGTAACCTAAAAAGGTTGTGAATAAAGTCTCGTGCTGAGAAATATTTATCTAGCAGGCTCCATAAATAAACAAATAATTTTAGTTTAGTCTTAGGACCATCGACCTAGAAGACAATTTATATTTAATTTTCATTATAGAGATTCAGTAGAGATGGAAAAAGAAAAAACTAAACGGTCTCCAAATTATACTGACCGTGAAAAAGAACTAATAACCTCTCTTGTTAAAAATATTTTAACATAATTGAAAATAAAAAAACAAATGCAGTTTTTAATAAACAAAAAATGGAATGCTGGGAAAAATTAGCATGGGAATATAATTCCATGCAAACAAGTGGATTAAGAACTGGTATTAAACTCAAAAGTGCTTATGAACAAATGAAGAAACAAGCGAAGCAACACAAATCACAAGATAAAGTAAGACCGACTAGGAATAAATTATGTGGTTTCAATATTGCTTAATAAATACTACATTTTAGGTAGAACTATTAAAAACAGGTGGAGGTACCTTTTAAGCCTACTTTAACTAATTTAGACGAGAAAGTTTTAAGTGTCATTGAAGACAATTATTTTTGTATTGAAAATGATTTTAGACAGTAATAATAACTTACCAAAACTGCCCACCCCATCCACCAGTGCAGACCCCGATGACACAGTTAGCGGTTTTGAAAATATATTAATTGTATATGAAAACTCAGATCATCAGAATAAAATTAATGAAATTGCACAAGATTTTCAAGAACAGCCTGTGCCCAAGAAACGAAAAATATGCACCCAAATTCAGGAATTGTTACCTGCAGATACAGAAAATGAGAATATCGAACCAAAGAAGACAGGAGTTCAACAGAAAACAAAAAAAGGAGCACAATGGAAGACAAATGTTTCTATTAATAATAAAAGGTTTGAAATATTAAAGCAAAAATTAAGTATTTTAGAAATAATAGCAGAAACTGAAAAAAGAAAATTTAAAAAGCAAGCAAATAGAAACAGAAATAAAAGAAATTATAAAGCAAAGACAATTGCTTGAACTACAAATAAAGCAAAAAGAATATGATAATCTGACCTCGCACTAGTACTTAACATTATTTGGTGTTCTTTTAAGTTATAATTGAATATTCAGATTTTATTTTGTTGCATTATCAGTTTTTTTTATATTTAGTTTTTTATTTACGTGAGCAGTGGACATTCAACCAAGCTCATTTACTATAAAATAATATGAATTTTACTTTATATATTACCAAAATAGATGTGATTTTAGTTTTTTGTTTAAATAGACGTAATATTTATTTCAGATATTAGATGCAAAAATATTTCGTTTATAGGTATTTAAAAAAGAAAAGATGTATATTTTATTAAATAAATATTTTATTGAAACACTGTATTAATTAAGGAATTCCTAACCGTAGAATTTTCTTCATTTACAATATTATTATTATAATAAATAATGCCCATGTCATTTTCTGGTTCCTGTTCAATTTCGTCCAATATATTTTCTAACTCGTCATTTAAATCTACACAAATATTATGTAATACCGCAGTGGCTATAATCACCTCCATATTGTTTCTACCTTCAATCTCATGCCCTGAGATAAACAAGGAAAACGTCTTTTCCATACTCCAAATAATCGTTCTACTGGATTTCTTGTTCGAATCTGTGATACATTGTAACGCTGTTCTCCATCTGTTCTAGTTTAACCTAATGGTGTAAGTAGGTAAGTCCTACAGGGATAACCACCATCTCCAACAAGGTAAAAGGTACAAATTCCCCAGTTTCAAATCGTGCCTTACGTTTGAGTCGTTGAATATTGTAGTATCATGGATAGATCCAGGCCATCAAGAAACTATATCGGTAATTTTCAACTTTGAGTCGCAGACAACTTGAACGTTTATGCTAAAATACCCTTTTCTGTTCCTAAATACTTCTGCCTGGTTTCCACCTGGAGACTGCATTTTTATGTGCGTGCAATCTACAGCACCTAATACCCCTGGAAAATTTGCAATTTCATGAAATCCTAATACTGTTCGTACGTTTCTCCTGATCTGTTTCAGGCATTTTTAATAAATTCGGGACGTAATCTTGCTATTTGTCTGGTAACATTTCGCACAATCAGGGATACCGTTGACTGGGATACATTGAAATGATCTCCAAATATTAATTTGGAATGACCCTGTTGCATAGAACCGCAGGCATATTAACAGTTGATTCAACTTTGATACTGGGTTATTTTTCTTATCTAAAGGTTCAAGCACCCCATGTAACATGTTACAGATTCCTGTTACAGTATCTTTTTTCATTCTAAATCTTTCTTAAAGTCCAGGTCATCTAATTGATTCATGTAATTCTTATGTTGTTTAATAATTCTTGGCCGTCTCATTTGATCGTCGCTGTCATCAGAAGATGAATTTAGAAGGTTATTAAATTCAACCATATTAATTCTTTCCATTTTTAATAAAACTGTTTTATATGAACACTTTTCACGTTTTCAACAATTAGGTTATTTTAACAGATGGACCTTTCGATACCAGTCTGTTAAGGGTTTAACAGCTCAAATTTCTCCTGTTAACTTACCAGAGGATTTAACAGACTGTTAGGCACTAATCATCTATGGTAAATACCAAATAGTTACTTTTAACAGACTGTTAGAGATTTAACAGCCTGTTAGTAATTTAACAGACAATGGTTAATACGACGGTTAAAGTACTATAATAGTCAGTACAATTTGTTTTGTTTCAAACAATTTTTGATTGCTGTTCGAACAAATAACCTAATAAGTACTAATTAAATAATTAATAAGAAATACAGTTTATGTTGCAAATAAGTCTGAAATAAACTGTAATGTATGTCCATTTATCTGCTTTGTTATAACAGAACTGTCACGTGGTTCAAATCACCGACACGCATCAGGAATTTTGAACATACTCCTACACAGCTGACAGCTGTCTGCATTGCAATTTGCATATACTTATAGTTAATAAGTATATGGCAATTTGTGTCTGCTCTGTGTTTGTAGACATAACCTCAATTCAGTAGAGAATTAGTGATTTGTTTTTTTTTATCAAATTAAGGATTAATAAAAATGGATTTTAAAGACTTGTGCAATTTTTTCGAAGAAATCAAACAAACAAAGGGTTCAACAGAAAAATACAAACTAATTCACAACCGTCTCAAGAAAATTCGAGAATCCACAAAACAAGAAACAGGCACCAGTATTTTCCCAATTTTAAGATTAATGTTACCACAGTTAGATCGCGACAGAGATTCCTATAATATGAAGGAGGCTAAAGTTGCAAGAATTTTAATAAAAATGTTAGATTTACCTCCGGAAATGATAAAAATGTATTGAGTAAATCATATTTAATGTCAGGCCAAGCAACTGATTTTGGAGATGTCGTTTACTCTGTAATAAGGAAATATTTGTCAAACCATAAAACTACTTTGACTATTGAGGAGCTTAATTCATATCTTGACAATTTAACAAAAAGATCGTCCGAGTCAGAAGCTGAGGATATCTTATTAAGAATGTTTAAAAAGTCATCACCTGAAAACATTAGATGGATAATCAGGATAATTTTAAAAGATCTAAAGCTGGGAATTAGTTCCAACAGTATTCTAAATTGTTATCACAGAGATGGTGCTTCTTTTTATGCATCAAATAATAGCTTACGGAAAGTTTGTGAAGTCTTGGCAGATCAAAACATAAAATTACATGAATTAGAAATAGAAATTTTTGAGCCATTTCGACCAATGCTTTCTAAAAGAATTGATGCAGCTAATTTCAAAAAAAGAATTTCCTGAAAACACATTGTTTTATATAGAAAATAAGTTTGATGGTGAAAGATTTCAACTCCACATGAGTGATAATGAGTTTAAATATTTTTCAAGGAATGGTTTTGATTACACAAATAATTTAGGGGAATCTTATAAAACTGGCAATTATACTTTGTTGTTTGGATCTTTGCGTGTATATCAAATTAGTTATGACTTAGCGTCCACAGCAATGCATTTATAAAATAAGCAAATATAGAGATACGTATGTCTAGGTAGGCTAACACATCTGACTGATAAGTTGATAATTGATGGAACAAAGACACAATTATGAACTTATGTCTTAGCTGACCAGCTTGGTTGTTATTTGATTCAGCGGTGCCGTAATATTTTTGCAATTATATTTTTAACATTTAAAACTATTTTCTGAAAGAGTCTAGACGGTTAAGAACAATTTTTTTAAGAACAAAATTATAAACTCTGCTAATTGTATGAGAACTATTTGGGAGGTCATAAATATTAATCTTGGTAGAATAAAACAAAAGACTGCTCCATCTGTAATAACCTCAGGTGACAACTGTATTAGTGAAACATTGGAAAATAGTAATGCATTTTGTGAATACTATACTACTAGCATCGAGCAATTACTCGTTGCGAAACTAGATCCAAATCTTACAGGCTGCACTCTCCCTAACTCGGTTACATCTTTGTTGAAGAATTAACGATTGATGAAATGTCTGAGGCAATCTCACAACTAAAAAACAAATCTGCTTGTAGTGGTCTGGATGATGTACCGATCTTTGCCCTTGAATTTATCTAGGAATATATCAAATCTCGCCTGTGTTTTCTCTTTATTATTTCTTTGAAAATAGGAGTTTTTCCGGACAAGCTAAAAAAAGGCGAAGTCTTACCAGTTTATAAAAAGGTGACCCTGAATTACTGAAAAACTATAGATCTATAACGGAATTGTGACTTTCTCTAAAATTCTTGAGAAAATTGTTGTTAATGAATGGAAACCTTCTTAAATATACATAAACAGTTATCAACAAATCAACATGGATTTAGGAAAAACCACTCTACCAATATTGCAGCTTTTCAACTTGTCGAATTCATCAATAAATCATTAGATGGACACTACACATAAGTTTTGTTTTTCGATTTCTCTCGTACCTTCGATTGTGTGGATGCTGAATACCTGGTATAAAAATTGCATAACATGGGCATTAGAGGTTGCATGAATGACTGGATACTCTCTTTTCTGATCAAGCGTAAGATCAGAGTTAAAATTGGGCAAGAACTTTCAGAAGTGGGAGAGATGAAATATGGTGTCCCTCAAGGCAGTGTTCTATCTCCCCTTCTATTTATTATTCATCAATGATGTGGAAAAGTACTTACAAAATAATGTCAATATGCAATTAGTTTTATACGTAGATGATACCACCATTGGCATATCTGCCCAGTCAGAATTTGACCTTTACTGCAATGCACCTATGGTGCTCTCTGAATTCTATATTTGGTGTAGTAAAAACAAGCTTGTTCTTAATCCATCTAAAACGCACTACATTTTTCTCAAAACGACCTAAAGTATCTGAATTCAATCTAAAACTAAATGACTCTGTGCTAGAAAGATTAGAAAACTGTAAGTTTTGAGGTCTCTACGTTGATCATCGGATTATCCTGGGACACACATGTTGGTTTTGTGACCAAAAAGTTAAATTCTGCATATTTTGCAATAGTCAATCTAAAAAATATCTTAGATACTAAAAATTTTCTGACTGTCTATTATGCCTTTGCATATTCTCAGTTAAACTATATGGTAATTTACTGGGGCCAAACAACTGAAATGAATCGTATTTTTGTTATCCAAAAAAGAATAATACACAAAATTTTTTCTGTTGGTCCAATAGAATCATGTAGACCTATTTTTAAAATGCATCGTATTCTACCACTTCCCTGTATAATTATTTACCAAGCATTTGTTTTTGTTAAATTGAATCAAGGAAAATTTCCATAAAATAACTCAGCGCATGCTCATAACACTAGATCCAATACTAATATTGATATTTCAAATTTTAATATGTCATTATATAGGAAAAGTCCCTATTGTTTTTGTTGTGGTATTTACAATCACTCACCTACCTCCTTCAACGATATTAACTCTAGCCAAATTTAAAAAGAACAAAGTGCTACCTTCTAGACAACTGTTTTTACTCTCTTCAAGAATATTAGGACAAGTAATCATCACGTATTTTAATAGTAAATAATTCTATGTTATTTTTTATTTGGATATAAAACCCTGTTTTTAATAATTATTTTAATAGTATTCTCATTTTGTGAGTGATTTTATTCTTATGTATTTTAATTATTGTACCGTAATTTAATTTTCAAAATGACGTCAATATCTTTTATAGATCATACGAGAATAAAGTATTATTATTATCATTACATCAGTAGCTGTATGAATCATAAAATTTGAATAATTACCCTTGATAGACAAGTATTTAGTGGCGGATAGTGAAATTTAGGGTATGCCCTACCACAGTGTTGCAATATATAAAAAATATTGTTTTCTGTTCAAAAGTAAAGTTGACCCTCAATTTATTTTCTTCATACAGCTTGTAATCGTGACATACGCGCAAAGATCCAAACAACAAAGTATACCTCATATTTTTGCACTTTTAATATGTTTTCATTGCTCCGATAAAATTATACTCGAAATTATAAACCAGTTTTTACTTTTCAAGGATTATTTACACCTAAGCTTAATGGCATCTTCAACGAGGACATAAGTCGAATAATTTTGGATGGGGAAATGATGCTTTGGGACAAGAGAAGAAAAAAATTTGGTTCCAAGGGAATGACACTGGACGTTAAAAAACTAAATGCCCAAGGACCTTATCAACCATGTTTCTGTGTTTATGACATAATTCTTTTAAATGATAACATTTTAACAAATAGACCACTTAAGGAAAGAGTGGCAATACTTAGAAATATTTTTAAATGTTTGAAACCAGGTACCATAACTTTGAGCGAAATAAGAGAAGTTACCAGTAGGCAAGAAATAATTGACGAGTTGAATTTGGCTGTGAATAAAGAAGAAGAGGGCATAATTGTTAAAGAACCAAATTCCATTTATAAGTATAGTGATCGAAATAGCGGGTGGTACAAGATGAAGTTGGAATATTTTGAGGTACGTACGAGTTAGTTTACTGGTTAAATTTTATAATCTTCTTGCTTTCATGGGGCATTATTAACGATTATAAAAAAATATTTTAAAATGTCTGACCCAAAAGTGAAATTGAAATAAAAATTAGATCGAAAATTTACGCCGACATTTTGGAAAAATACTTATTTGTTTTCGTTTCCAAAACTAGTATTGATTAGAATTTAGTGAATAAGTGCAATTTATTTTTATTACTGTGGTTGAGAGGTAAGGACGCTTGTCTCTCACCGTAGTGTCCAGGGTGTGATTCTTGGCCTATGAGCTGGGATTTTTTTGGAAGCAGGAATTAATCTCTGCACACTTGGATCTTGAGTGTCCTCTCTAACATTAAAAAAAAAAAAAAAAAAATTCTGACAATTTCTGTTTTTTACCATTGACTATAAAACAAGTTTATAGATACCCTGACTAGTTTTCAGTGTAAAATATCAAGACCCATTTTAGACGAAAATAAATCGAGGGCAAATCATGTTTCACAGGCTTAAAATTCTGTTTATGTAATATTTTCTACTGTCATTCAAGTTAAAATAAATTGATGAAAATGACAAATCTGGGAGTATTTTAATTGGTTTCAGAAGCAAAATTTGTTCTCGTATATAATAGTCTTTAGACTGATAAATATCAGGTCACAATTAGACCTGATATTTATCATGCCTGATATTCACAGGCCCGGATTAATCACAGGGCACAATGGATGACTGCCCAGGGGCGAAATCGAATAGGGGGCAAAAAAAATCTCAGTTTAATGGGTCGATACAAAATATACATCAATGAAAAAAAAAAATACAAAAAAATCATCATGATGTAAATATTTTTATTTTATTTGAAACATGCTTTTTTAGATATTATTTGATATATTGTTTATTTAGTGAAAGAAAAATTTCAGAATAAAGATTTATTTTTCTTATATTTTTAAAATTTTTCATTCTCTAGTAACCAGAGAATATTCTAGTAAGGGAAAAAGACAAGAATTTTACATCACCACCCACGATTTTGTTTAAAGTTTTATAGCATTATATAAATTTTGGGGTACTTGAAAATCACAATGACCTTGAACTTTACAACAATTACTACATCCCCCATGCCCCCTGCAGCTAGCACACTCATATTAAATTTGCCCTCCCTACACATTACATCACGCGCCGCTACTGATCGATTTAATAGGGAGGCGAAAAAATAAGTAGTACCCAGGGCATCTGCATTGAGAGGTAATTTATTTACATGGACTTACATAATAATAAATAATAATGTTTATTTAAATAAATAATGTCATATGTACGTAAAAAGAAAATATATCAGATTTCATGCTGCCTTTAAAAAACATTTTTCCGTTTTTTTTTTTAACATAAGGTTTTCAGCACTTGACCAGGTTCTTGCACCAATGCCTTTGATAGGTCTTAATCCGGACCTGGACATTTATAACCATGATTTCCAAAATTGTTTTAAAATGATCTTGATATACAGAGTGGTTCATAACTCGAGGCGAAAAATTAAGGAACTTGTACAGTGTGATATTCTGGTATAAAAAATATTTAAAAAAAATTTGCTGTTAGGGCTTTGTTTCCGAGTTATTAAACTTCAAAGTTTCTGCATGTGATCAATATTTAACTTTAATAAATAATAGCAAGCCATGAAATAAATGATATAAAAAGTATGTCATGAGTGAGATGACAGAATAAAACATTAATAAGAATTTTTAAGTAAATTCTTTGTTCGTTAAAAATGCAATTGTTTCATAACTTAATGTGATAAATAAAGGAGCATAATAATGATACAATAATTTATTATGGGAACAACTGATTTACAAAAAAGAACGTATTATTAACTACAAAAAAAACAATACAAATAATAATTATAACAAATGTTCAAAAATACCACAATCGGCGTGGATACAAGCTTAGCAGTGCAAAATAAGCATATCGTATACTGATTAGATGTTTTGTCTATTTTGAATGTATTTGACTGCATTCGTTATTGTTTGCATTAATTGCTCATGATTTTCAATTTCCATTGCGTAAACCAATTCTTTTAAATACCCCCATACAAAATAATCCAGAGGATTCAAGTGAGGTGATCTCACAGGCCATAGCACCTGACCACATCGACCATTCCATCTCCTATTAAAAGTTTCATATCACCAAGCAACACCATTACATCCAATATGCGGCGGTGCCCTGTCATGCTCATTAGAAAACTTCATGTGTAACAAAACAACTAACCCAACAAAGTAACTTTGAAGTCTATTAAACTCGGAAACAATTTTGTTCTGTCACCTCACTCAAACATACTTTTTATATAATTTATTTCATGGCTTGTTATATTTATTAAAGTTAAAAATTGATCACATGCAAAAACTATGAAGTCTAATAACTCGGAAACAAAGCCCTACCGGCAAAAATTTTATTTTACATTTTTTAACCAGAATATCACACTGTACATGTTGCTTAATTTTTCACCTCGAATTATGAAACACCCTGTATATTAAGTTTATAAAGAACAATACATGGATTAAATCATAGCCATCAAATGCCAACAAATTCTATTTTTTGCTTTTCACATATTTTCTTGTACTGTACTAAACTTAAATAACACCTCACAACTTGCTCATTCCATCCCTGACTTCAGTAACCTTATCTGCTAGGATTCAATATAATAATCCTTTTCTGTAACAGGATGCAATGAATGATTTGGACTTGATTTTAATGGGAGGTCAATATGCATCATCTACCTCGGACAAGTTAAATTCTTTTGTAGTAGGCATTCGATCTGGTATGGCAGAAAATGGAAAACCACTATACTTAGCTTTGGGCAAAGTCAGCACAGGACTTACTGATGAACAACTCGAAACTTTAAACAAAAAAGTGAAAACACAGGGCCATAAGTTTGAAGCATTTTCTTCAAAAAAACTTGTTATTTGGCCGGGAGGTACCAGATTATTATATTGAGCCAGAGTTTTCTTTGGTGTTTAAAACAAGAGCAACAGAATTGATTCGGACAACAGATAATTCATTTAAAACACCTTATACACTGAGATTTCCAAGAGTTTTAATGGTCAGAGATGACAAACCTGTCGATGAGTGTTTGAACATAAACGAATTATTGGAACATACCAAGAGCAATAAATCGGTAATAAAACTTAATAAAAGAAACATAGAGTTAGACGAGATATTGAAAACTAAAGTAAAGAGGATAAAACAAAGGCAAATATTAATGCCAACAATATTAGATAACACGAAAGTTTTAGATTTACTAGAAGGTTATACAATTTTCGTTCTAAATGGTACAGAGGAATATGATAAAGAAAAAAGTTGAAAATGTCATTAAAAAAGCAGGAGGAACTATTTCCTACAGAATTAATGACAAAGTTGACATTGTCTTAGTTGGAATTCATGTGCCAAAAGTAAAAGAAATTGTGAGCAAAAGAAACAAATTTGATGTAATAAACACAAATTGGTTACACCGAGTTATCCAAGATGGTAACCTTCTAGGTTATGAGCAAGATGAGGTGTATAGCTTGGGTTATAATTACAAAAATTGTCTGTGGGACGAACTTGATATGTATGGTGACAGTTATACCACTGCAACCAGCGTTGAAAAATTAAAAAGGACTTTTAGTATTATTTCAGAAATAAATGACTTCTCCAACCAAAACAACACAGTAGCGTTGAAAAAATGTACAAAAAATTTTGAACATTTTATTGCCTATTTTGATAAATATGTTGTATTTAATGATCCTAGCTCTGAAAATATTTACGAATCATTTGTGGATGAACTGGAATTTAGTTACTACAATGGAACCGTTAATGATAACCTAACAGAACAGGTTAATACAATTTTTTACAATGGCGATGATGAAAAAAGGAGAGTAATTGAAGGCTATTTAACTTCTATAAATAGGTCTGATATTCAGATATTACCAAGAATGTTTATTTATGAATAAAATAATTATATATCTTTTTGTGTATTATTCTTACGTGGAACCTGTGCACAAGTATGTTGGGTATTCAAGCGGAATCAAGGATGGCAATGGGTGCTTTGCCCATAAAAAAAGGTCTTGTTTAGAAAATATAAATGGTATCTACTTTTGGTAATGTATTATATTAGAGAACGTCCGATTTTTTAATTTTTTTTTTTCTAATACCCATTTTGCTAAACACGAATTATAAGTAATAAATTCCTGCTCAGTTATACTTTTCGAGATATTGGGACGCAGAATGCAACACTGTCTCATTTTCCCACTGCCTATTGCAGTATTCCCAATTTTTTTAATTTATTAATATCAACACGGATTCTTTGAATGATTTTAAATATTCCAACATATTCACTTTAATTTGCCTGCTACACTAAAAGTGGATCAAAATAGAACACAATATTTCAAACTGTTCTGCAGGTTATCAACTGAACCTAGAGGTCAAGAACTATCGATAATTATCGATAGTTCGGACTATCGAAACAATCGATATTTCCAAAGACACTATCGATAGTTGATAGCATGACATTTTGTTGCAAATTAGCGCTATCTTGCGTCTAGCGACTCCAAAATCAAAACATTTTGAGAGATTTTCCAGCTAATCTAACCAGGTTATGTTTCTAACCCACAAAAATTGAAAATTCATAAAATATTGTATACAAATATTGTAAACAAAGTAAATGGAAAACCAAGGTCAAATAAATATGAAATATCTCATAATGGTGATATCATAACTAATAGACTAATAGTAAATAACAGTAAAACAGTACTTATAGAATTCAGAAATAGTCACAGACCATCACAAAATTTCAACTTCACATTTAATGATTTAATAATAAAGTCATCTAAATCAATAAAATTCTTAGGCACTATCCTAGACACAAACCTGATGTGGACCGAACACATAGATTATGTATGCAACAAAATCAACAAAAGCTTTTATATAATTTATTCATTGAAGAGTTATCTAGAAATAGAATTACTTTTTAACATATACTATGCTTTCGTCTACTCAGCAATATCCTACAATATCCACAGTATGGGGACAGTCCTCAGTTTTATAATGCGTTTTTGTCTCTCAAAAAAGAATAATAAGATTAATGCTTAACCTCCCTTATCGCACATCCTGTCATGATACTTTTAAAAAATATGCAATTCTCACAGTACCATCAGTTTACATACTAAAGTTATTATGTTACATTTACAATAATAAGCATAAATTCCCAGTAAATAGTGACCACCATAGTTATAATAATAGACATAAAAACAGTATCTACAATAATAAACATAAATACGCATTTTATGAATAATCTCCCATTTTTGCTGGCTGCCAATTATTTAATAAATTACCAAACACAATAAAAGAAGAAAAAACACTCAACAAATTCAAAACATCACCTAAAAAATTACTAGTAAAGGAATGTTTCTATAATGTTAGTGAATTTTTAATTTACCTCAATGTCACCAACTATTTTAGTCTGAGATACCTGTAGAAAACATCACAACTTCGATTATTGTATGTTAGGCATATTATATTAGCTGCATACATATTATGTGGTGTATTATATATATAGTATATTATATGATATATGATGTATTGTACAATATATAATATATCTTACGTTTTTGTTCGTTTCTATTTTCTCATTTGTTCATATACACGTTTTTTAAGATATCTACTATTTGACAATTTCTATACTTATGGACATAAGTCTTTAAGAAATAAATATTATTATTATTATTATCAGAAACTCAAAATTTCATAGATTTCATGGGTTCAGGAGTTTCCAAAAATATCGAAAATTTTCATTATCGGCGCCACTTTAAATTTCTGTTTACCATGATTAAATGACACATGGACTAACCTATTTTAACAGTCGGCTTCTCCACTTTTGTGTTGCCATATAAAAAAAGTTATATGAATTAAGCATTTACTTACTAATAATATTTGCCCATCGTAGCTTGGTGAATCAATTTGTATGGGATTAATCCAAACGGATTCAATACTATCCTCCGAGCTTACTTTTTCAGGTGACTCAGATCTGGTCAACTTGGCGACTTTCTTTTTTGGTTGTTGTTTACTCACATTTGGAGAAATATGTAAAGTAGCCTTCGCATTCTCAATGTTATCTTGTAGTCCAGTTAAACGAAGGCCTTTCCTAAAACCAGCCCTGCCAAAGTCCAATATACCTTCCACCATACCCGCTGCTTCGTCCTAAAACAATATAAAATCAACATCTTGTTTAATATCGGTATTTAATTATAAAGCATCTAAATGGTACTCTATATTATTCTAAGGTGCAACAATATGTAAGGCTATAAAAAACACCCTTCAGTACTTGGGTTAATGAAAGGTGATATGCATTATAACAGGGTTAATTATTTAGTAGAGATGTCTAAAAGTATGGAACTATTCATATAAATTAAACATTGTGCATTGGCATGTTCAGTTTTCTTTATATTGGTTTCTGATTTATAATTTCATGTGCCTTCTGAGAATTACTGTACCTACAGTTTTAATTCAATTCTCCAAATAATCTTAACATTTTGTTGATATTAATGAAAATAAGTAAGAAAAACATATTTAGTTATTCAATAATAATATATTGAGGCAAAAGCGGCAATTGAGGAGTTGCTTATTAGTAGATTAACGATTCGTCTGCTCCAAATAAAAGATATGAAAAGCAAATATTTACTTTGCATTTAACTTTGAATATATTTTTTAAAATTTTCGTAAATTCTGTTTCGTCTACCCTGGTGGAATATTTCTGCCAATGTCTAATTTAGTCTTGCAGTGTTCTGAAAAACAATCAGAAAGAGTAAGCTAAAAAATTCTAAATTCAAAAAGAAAAACATGAAAAAAAAAGTTTAAAGCTGCTTTTTACAAGTTTTTAGACCTAAAACTTCAGAATAATAGATCTTTCATGAAAATTTAGCTAAAAAAAGTAAGACTTTTTCAAGTTAATCAGTAAAATTTAAAACATTTCAGATTTTCGAAAAATTATTTACTGTAGGTTTTATCATATTTATTACTTCTTAAGGAATATAAAAACTTGATAGGAGGAGGGTTATTAGTAAAAAAAATATTAATGTTTATATTCACATTTTTAAATTTTATTTACAGATTTTTTTTAATAATTAATTATATCGTTAAAATTAAAACTTTTTTATAAAATACAAGAATTATTATAATATATATAATCAAAAACTAAAATAAATATATAAACAAAAATTTCATAGAAATACAATAAAAACTATAATCAAATTATTTCAAAAACATTAAGGAACACTTAATAAAATGTTATATAATACAAGTGATTTAAGAAATATTAACAAATACTTTTAAGATAAATATAATATAAACTATTTGAGATATTTAATTAATACTAATAATAAAATATATAGTACAAAATATTTCAAAAACATTTAAGAAATACACGTAATAAAACATACAATATTAATACACAATTTATTCTAAAACCATAAGTCTATCGCGTCTAGACACCCAGAGGTTCTCTGTGGCGTCTAGTCAGTCATAATCAGGGGTTCTGATTGGCCCCTAAATGAATGATGCTTGTTGCACATGCCTACCCACTTTCAATTTCACTTCTACCCATATATGCCACTTCTATATAAACAGCTAATGTAAGAGGTGCCTTTTGTGTTCGTTTATAAAATAATAGTGTAGTGTTGATTGTTAGGATATCATAAAAAAGCGATGTCCAACAAATTGTAAAAAGCCGGAGATTGTATAATTGCCCCTGTTGTACCAACGGCTTGGCGGTCAATTGGATTTGGAAAGAAAATGCTACATTAAAATGCTCTGTTTTATTTTAAAACTTTGTATTATATATTATAATAATATAATTATAGTCTTGAATATTTAATAAAACAGTTTGTATATTTTAAGATATAATTAATTATAAAAAATCTGTAAATAAAATTAAAAATATATAGAATATAAATAATATTTTTTTACTAAATCTCTATAAGTTTATTTCCTTACAAGTAATAAATATGATAAAACCTACAGTAAATAATTTTTCGAAAATCTGAAATGTTTAAAATTTTACTGATTAACTCTGAAAAAAGTCTTACTTTTACTTTAGCTAAATTTTCATGAAAGATCTGATTAATTCTGAAAAAGTATTCTAGAAGAGTCTAAAAACTTGTAAAAATGCAGTCTTTAAACTTCTTAGTAAGTTTTACATAGATCTTTTCATACTTTTTCAGAATGTTTCAGAATTTTTTAGACTTACTCATTCTTCTGGAATTGTTTTTCAGAACACTGCAAGACTAAATTAGACTATTGGCAGAAAATATTTCCACCAGGGTAGGGCTACAAATTTCTATTTTTCTCTTCTCCTATGTTCTTCAATGCTTTATTTTGTCCTTATTGAATAACAATTTAATTTCTATATATATTTAGTTGTAATCTAGTCTTTTTTTGCTATATTATGCAGCCTCACAACTTTTATATGAAAAGATGAGAGACTGTAAATTGATGCCAATTTAAAAAAAAAGGTTTGGTTCAGAAACCTAAGGATAAAAAAACTGCTTGATTTATCAAGTACAGAAAAAATATTTATGTATATAATTTTTTGCAATGTTACCCACAAAAACAGATGATAAATAATTATTACTTTAGTAAATCAGTAACATTTGCAGCTGCTTATTGTCAATACTTCTAGACAATTCTGTTTTGTATATCTATATGTTTTAAGGTAAAAGCTGATGAAATTTCTATTTATAAAAAGAAAAGGAATGTAATGGATAATTTGCAAAATGTATAATATCAACATCATGAAAGAATGCCGTTACGTCATTGTTATATATCATGTGAATCAAATCGGCGCTGTGTTAGTCAAATTCATGCTTGTTAAAATGACATTCAGGTATAAACAAACTTTACTCACTGACAGGTGAAGAAGTAAAAACATAATCTCAATTTGTCCGCTAAAAGTCAGAATAGTTTAACGATTTCGTTAGTCCTTACATTTTAACTAATTTCATGTTTTTATATAATTTGGCAAAATGACGATTGCTTGTAGATATTAATAATTACATTTAAATCAATTAATATCATTAAATAAAAAACTGTCTAATGGCGTTCTCAAAAAAGGATTGTTTGTATTTTTAAGAATCATTAATATTACACATTGAAATATACCTTTTGTTTTGATGATTAACTATTGTTAGTTCTGAAAAGATTTGTTTTTCATGTACAATAATTTATAAAATAAAGAAAACGGTAACGATGAAATTCAAGAATAAACAAATCAAATTTTAGAGCTGACATGCAGAAAAAGGAAATCATGAAATATGTGACAACGACGCTAATCAAAAGTGTTCGATCAGACTCATGATACTAAACAACACAGTTGTAATATCATGGATCAAACAAATAGATATTATTTTCGTTTGTTACTGAGACGAAATCAGGCCCTCTCTTTCTATTTCGTCAAGGAAGTTAGGTTTTCGTATAAAGCATCAACAATGTTAGTATGAGATATTAACAGTCACATATAATGGACTGCTGTCTCTCTCGGTTTATTATTTTGTAAACAAAGAACGCTTGAACAGCGAACGTTGTAGATTGAAAATAAATTTGTGACGTAACGGCATTCTTTCTTGATTTCGATAGTAGGAAACACATTTTTATAAAAAGGTTCGAGAGCGGCAACTGGGAAATTTCCTAGTAGGAAGTGTTCATAAAATGTAACCTTTCCAGAATGGTAGGAAAGTTTACTGAAATATCTGGAGAATTTAAATAAAATCCCCTCAAACTTTTATACAGGGCGTTTCGAAGTTACATTATACAAACAATACCAGTGGATAGAGGACACTTTGGTGGTTCCAAATAACCCATCATTAATGTGTCTGTCCTCCTTTGTTACTGAGATATAGGACGTTTTATTGATTTTGGCCTAATCTTTCTCTGATATAACATTCATAACTTTTGAACCACGTATAATCGTATAATGTTTCACTTATTTTACTTGACAAAACTACATATAAACCTAAATCAAAATCCAAGTCCATCTTTATAAAAAAGTGGAAAACAACATCCTGTATAGCAAAATTCTGTAGATCTATTTTAATATTTAAAAAAGAGCCGTTTGTACTTTTCGCATCGGATCTCGTTCCACAAGTTTGATTGTTGAGACGTTTAATTTCATATAAATTCGAGACAGTTGAAACTTGAAACATTTATTTTAGTCTTAAATTAACAAAAATATTTAACTTGTAGTAACGAAAATTCTAAAACTTCTATATTAGATTGTTTTAGTACCATAAAAGGATTTAAAAAAGAAGGAACAGGTAGATCCGGTGTTCACGAAAATATTACTTAATTTTATTAGTCGACATTTAAACATCTTGCCTTAAGTAACATTTTCAGTCTTATAAGAAATGTAACGACGTCGTCACGACCTAAAATACGACTTGCATTTAGACGTGACGACCTTGTTACAACCCTTTTATGACTGTTCGATTTTCACTGCCCAAAAATCAAAGTACTATTTTTATATTTATTATAATATTAGAATTTAAGTAGATTTAATAGGAGTCATTTATTAGTTGCCTTTTTGAGCGCGTATTTAAATTTAAATATTCTCTTTACCTGACTACAAGGTATGAGAGCGCATGAGCGCGAAGTAAGCAATTAAGATTTTTATTGAGCCGAGTAGTCAGCGTTGTTAAGATTTCATATCCAATATCGTGTGTGATTAAAATATTACATATTTATCATATTAAACCCTCGAATAAAGCATCACCGGCGGCGCCGGTAATTAAATTTAAGTGAGTGGATTATCAAAGTCTTTCGGATTACCAGAAATCATTGGAGTATGCGGACAACCTCAAATCCTTTTGGGTAAGCAGCAACTATATTCAGAATCCTCTTAATGCAACATTTTCTGGCCCTTCGAGCCGGATTTATGCTTTAAAACCGAAAGGCAACTGATAAATCCTGTTACCGGGACAGGAATGCTAATTCGAATCATTTCGATTTATTAGTAATTTCGTAATTTTATCCACTAATCAAACAAGTCAAGTCCTATTTGATTTATTTTTAATATTTTAATATTTACCAGATTACCTCAAAATTATGGATTAATAACTAGTAATTATAATTTTATGTTTTTTAATAATATTATATCCGATATAAAATATAATTGCTTAAAATACCTAATTTCCGATTCATGTTAAAGTTAAAATTCCGTTAAAAAACTAACAAAAAAAACTGAACTGTATAAGTTTTTGTCTACATTCTCTTACTGGCGAACAAATCTAAAAATTGAAATTTACATGTTGCCAAATTTCATGTAAAAAAATATTTTAATACTATAATTATTAAATTTAATTATCACTGTTCTTTAACCATGAGTGCCAAACTTAATCAAATTTGCATCAAACGGTTGGAGGAATTGTTAACTTGTGCGAACACAGCTGTAGAAAAAAAAAACAAAAGGCTCGGTCATTTTATTTAAGGTTATGTACGAGTCTCTTACACAAATTGTTCAGAATTTTGAAATTTATCATTCACATATAGTTGCAGCTTGTTCCGAGGTTCAAGAAGAACTTGATTCTCAAGATGACAAACGTCACAATTTTGATAGCATACATTATTCTATAAAATCACATTATATTGACTTAGTTTCAGATGTTTCAAGGAAATCTGAAAATGTACATGAACAAGCACATTCTAATGTAAAGCTTCCAAAAATATCCGTACCAACCTTTGATGGAAATTATAAAGCTTGGCAGAGTTTGATAGATTTATTTAATACTATTGTTCATAATAATACTACCCTTTCAAATATTGGAAAATTTCAGTATTTGCTCACTTCACTTTCGAATGAACCATTACAATTGCAGAAGATAACTATATAATTGCTTATAATACTCTTGTAAGTGCATTTCAAAACAAACGTTTATTAGCAACTTCATGTTGGAATGAAATTAATCGCGCAACCAAATTGTCATCAGAATCTGCTCAATCCATTTAATCAATATATTTTCTGAAAATGTATCACTTAAAGAGTTGAAAAAAATGTGTGTCTTGCTAAGGTTAGTTTTTAAACAATTTGTAAAATATTTGCAAAACTTTTTTTTTTCAGAAACGGGAGGAAAATATATATCGACAGATTTAAAATTCCACAAAAATTGCCTTAAAGTATTGCTTGAGTTCCATGCTCCAATACTAAGAAATAATCCTAATTTCACCAGCCACCACTGCCAGCATGGCTTTGATACGTCATTCCTCAGAACCTGGTATTGTGCAAATTTTTTAATACCAATTGTTTTTTTTTTTTTTAAGAAATTCCAAATGTGAGTTTCTTTGACAATTTTTGGCATTTTTAAACAAAAGAAAAAAAAAAGGAAAAAGTCTACTGGTCAGAGATCTCTTTTATTAATGAGGATTTCTTTAAATTTCTTTGGCCAAAAGCAAGTGATTGACAGTTACACGTCCACATCAGTTGTCACGTGTCATGATTAAAATTTCAAGGAAAATGTAGGGGGACTCCAGTTATGACAAATGAAAGATTTAGCTAAAATCAATAAAAACACCATGCATCTCAGTAACAAAGGACAATGGACACTTTAATGATTTAGAACCACCAAAGTGCTCTCTATTCACAGGTATTGTATGCACGTTTAACTTTGAAACACCCTGTATATATATACGTTCAAAGTCAGAAAAACTAAATATAATGTTACCTAAGGCGAAATATCCCATTTTGCTCTTCTCAATAAAAAAGACATTTTTTTTAACATAATGTCATATTCACAGGCTTATAAAAGAAATCTGTCAGATAAACATGCACATACCTTTTTCTGCAAATTGATGTATGTAATACAATACACAACAACAAGGGAGTGGGAGTGTAAAAAGTGTTAAGAGGTTAGACTGTGTACATATTAAAACAATTTGACTATCGTTAGGCTTACCTGAAAGTCCCCAATTTTGTGTAATGCATTATTTACAGTAGACTCTTGTAGATCCTTGATGTTGTGCAAAGTGTGCACTGTTGCATCACCTAGAAAGAGTCAAATAATTTATTTATAAAAGATGTTACTGTGGGAGATTGGCATTTTGATGTAAATACACACTGGCATGTGTGTGGATGACACACGTGTATAACTGGCGATCACAAGAGTAAACCTATATTAGTAGTATTTGTTGTAAATATTCGGGAGTTAATCTCAGATGCCTCTCATTAAAAACCTATTTATATTTGAGAAGGACCGTTCAATGTCGACAGATATAATTGGCGCACACTTAAAACATACCGTATGGGACTGTAAGCATGTAAATGTGTAGAACAAGGACAGATTGTCTAAAACGGAAAAGGACAAACAGAGACTAATAAGTAAATAGGCACTTTTACAATTTTATTATTAATAACAAAAGAAAAATTACAGTTCACTAAAAAGAAAAAACGGTGGGTAAGAATACCAGCTTTTGTTTATGGATTCCTGTTACCACTAATTCAAATTTCATTATTTACTATCAGCCTCTGTACTCTTCTAACATGCGTATGAGATGAGAGCAATCTGTCCTTGTTCTACACATCTGGTTTTCCCCATTTACAATTCTTACAGTCCCCATACGGTATATAAACTTTTTCAGAGACTCCACATATATGTCTTGTGTGGAAAAGTCTCCTTTCTTTAAAAAGTTATCTCAGCTGTGACATATGCCACCCCACAGACCGATGCGCCGGGAAATTCAAAAACAAAAGTTTTGAAAAAAATCTTTAAAACGGCAGATGTTAAATATGTAAAGCATAAACTAACACAACCAAAAAAGTATATATTAAAAAAATAAATGAAAAAACAACCCAAATATGTCCTGTCGACTTTGGTAGCCTGCTATCCTTTGCAAAAGCCTCGATCCCTTTTGGACGAAAAAAAAAAGTTTTGAAAATTTTTTTAAAGATCGAATAGAAGTTCAATATGTAAAGCATAAACTGACAAAACTAAGAAGTCCTTATAACTCGTGAGGGATACAGATATCGAAAAAAAGAAATGAAAAACTTTGAGAGCCTACGCATGTGCAATCTCAATCCCTTTGAACTTTGAAAAAAAAGTTTTGAAAAAAATCGTGAGATTGATGTTAAAAACACAGAGCATACGAACACACCCGCTAATGGTCTATCTGTTTGTGAATATTTCATTGGGTGTTTACAATATAATATTATATCTACGTAAAAGTTGTATCTGGAATTTATCGCTGCCTCCCGATCTGTAATTATAACTTATACACAGTTGCTTATTTACGGCGCTCACGCCCATGATATTATACTCAAGAAACCAGCCTTAGTGATAAATATTTACACAAGAATGAACTATTTAAGATATTAAAAGTTCATTCTAGTTTTTATTTTATATTATAAAAAATGAATTTTCTTGAGGATTGTCTTTTAAATCCTTCTTTAGGCCTATTGATAACAAAAGACACAATCTTTAAAAAATTGTTTTAAAAATTCTTCCAGCAATGAAAGTACATTTTTAAAAAATGATTTTATTACAACTTTTCCAAATGTATTTGTAGCATAAAATATATTTTTGAAAGATCATTTTCAACTCTGAAATTAATAAAAATCTATCTCAGAAATTCTATAGGCAATGAAAATTTAATTACTTAACGTTACTGTTGAATATAAACTTTTGAAAGACATATATAAGAACAAATTTTTAAGTATAAAAAGAGGTGAAAAGCTATCTAAAAAATATACATAACGTCGGCCTAATTCGCAAATTACATGTCCGAAAATGTGATTTTACAGGAGACACCAAAAACAGTTGTTTAAACTTACATCCTTTAATTTACCACAATATCAACTGTTTAAATGTTTATAAATGTTTTAATAACAAACAACTATTGTGACGTCCTTACCTCAGCGCCATTTTACATTTGATTAAATGGATGGCATCAGAACTCCTGGACTTATGTGAAAAGTTTTCTTCGTTTTAATATATCCTGAAATATTTTTGGAGTTATGTGAAATTACTACAAGAAAGCTTTAGATTTCTACTACCAGATGGTGCAAAAATATTAATTTGACCAAAAGTGGACTTACATGATTTGCGAATTAGGTCAACGATAATTAGGGTTGGGAAAAAAATCAAAAATCAATGATTTTTTATTTAAAAATCAAAAAAAATCAGGTTTTTTGATTTTTTTCAGTTCTGTTCTAATTTTTTGAAAAATACGATTTTTCCATACACTATTTGTTTGTATTCTCTAACGACCAATTTGCACATATAAATTATTCACGTCACTGGAAAAATTCTCTATATGGTCTATATTTTCATACAAACAATAAAAAATAAGCATTTTCCTGTTCTGACAAGCTTGGTAGTCGGTTTCATTAATTTCATAGATGCCGAGGCGACGCGCGACTGAAGTGTAAAATAAAAATGAGCGGAAGGAAGAAATTTAGGATTATTTTATAAAAAAAAACAGAAAAAAGGAAAAACCAGTAACAGAGCGGTGTGTAAAAATTGTAAAAAAGAAATGCAAGGACTTGTTCAAAGATTAAAAGGCCATCATGAAAAGTGCAGGAAGTTGATTTAACTGCAGGTATTCTAAATCTAAATAACTGTTTATGTTATTTAAGGAGATCTTGGATGTTTAGGGACCGAAAATGCAGCTAAATTAGTTTTTTTGTACAAACTTTACAATAATTAACCTAATTTAAAATTTTAGTTTTGGAGTAAATCATGTTTTATTTTCTTTTAGAGTTGGTTCTGTTTAATTTGTTTACTTTATGTTTCTGCTTTTAAGTAGGCACCTAATTTATAATGTACATTTAAGAAGGTAACTTTTGTTTTATATGTGTAACCTAACTGTTCTTTTCTTTTTGATTTGATTTTTTTTTAGTTTAATTTGTATCCAGCTTTTAAATAAACTATACTTTTTCTTTAAATTTTCTGAAGTTTGATTTACTGGCTTTACACAACTTGATTTAAATGATGATTTAAATTAAAAAAATCAGTTGATTTAAATCATGATTTCAATCACGATTTAAATCGTCGCAACCGTGACGATAATATAGAATTTAACTTAGTAGTTATACTTGTTTCAATGTGTAATGTACAACTGTCATGTGTTTTAACACGGCATATACCATTAATTACAGATTAAATGTTTATCGAAATTATAACCATATACATACTTATTACTCTACGATTCTAACTTGGTATTTGGTGGCACGGAGAGAAGAAATATCACCAGTGTGGGACACAGACGAACAAACCAGTTTAGAGTGAAGGGGCGGTGTTTTAGATCACTGTGCATCCAAACTCAACTGCCATGTTACAATTGTAGACTAGTAATTATTATATTCTTATTTTTTAAGAGAGAACTTCTAGGTAATTAGTTCACTCGATAGTTGGGATATGCAATGGGAATGGTGAAAATATTAAAATAATTATAGGCAACCTACCTACATGACCAAAATTAAAGAGCTTAGTTTTTAAAATTAATTTTGACTGTATTTATAACCAAGAGCGTTCTAGGTGTCATTTTTCAGATAAGTACCCATAAATAACTTACTAATTGGTTTTATGGAACTCTTCAAACCCTCCATTGTGTTTTGAGTGGTGAGCTTGACTTCATGTAATAAAATGTTGGCTGCAGTTGGAGGAGAGTCTTCATTGGCATGGTCTATTTTTGCTATGAAAATAATAAAAAAAAACCAGTTTCATGAAATTCTTAAAAATAAGTCATTTACCAGTATCCCAAAAGGTACTTTTCCCAACAATTTTCTGAATTTCAAAAGCACTTTGTAAGGCATCCAACGGGTCCTGCCCTAACGATATTCCAAGGGCTAAATCTTTGGAATCATTCCACGTCTTTGTGTTTTTGCTACCTTTTGGCTCATATATTTTCACAGTATCGCTTACCACTCTTTTATCAAGGATGGCCTCCTCTTTGGGTTCTTCAGCTACATCTACTTTCTGCAATTTAACATATAAGATTACCCGAATGATAAAATATGGAAAAAAAATTCTTCAATTTTATTATTACATGTATATGCACCGGGTCATCAAAAAAGGTTGTCATCATCAAAACTACTTACTACTATGTTTTATAAGAATGTATTGTATTATAAATGACAAGTAGTTGTTTCTAAATTTGAATCGAAAAACAAAAAAAATATATTTATTTTCATAATTTCTAGAATAAACAGAACGAGAGATTTTTTAAATGTTAGTGGTAGTTTAACGTATAAACGTTACCTTTTTCAAATGACTCTTCTTCTTTTCCCTACTTTCTACAGATAAAAGATTATCTTTTTTTCGGTAAACTGGTTGGAACTGGTACATCTTTCTTTATTATTTCTTCAAGCCTCTTTTCTTCATTTTGTGTATTGTCGGCAATTTCTGGATCATCAGTTGGAACTTTTTCTTCTCAAGAACAGGCGTATCTATTGTCTTAGGTGGTTTTTCAATTACGGATTCCACAGATGGTTCTGTAGGCTTCTGCTTAGAATCAATTACGTCATAGTACTGAGAAATACTAATTCTACTATATTCGTTCAATGAATACTTTTCCCTAACATTTTTAGAAGCAATTAAATTCAAAATCAGGTAATTCAGTATTTCAGGTTTTGATGCCAAGTTCAAAATATATAAGATAAGTCTTCTAGCTAAAATAGATACTAGTACATGACATAGTAAGGAATTCCATAACTCAGAATTTATAAAATGCCTGAGTAAGTTTGTCGTTAGTTGATACACAAAGTAATCTTTAGGCTTCGAGGAACTACTGCATATGTGTGAATATCTAAAAATGAAACGAAAAAGTGTTTTCAAACATATGTATATAAAACGTTCCTAAATGAAGAAACAATATCTGGCAATATACCGCATGATGATAATTAGCAATGGAAAATATATATAAAAAAGTTAAATGCATATTTTTAATATCAATACATGTAATAATAGTAAATATAAACAAAGCTTCCTTAGGCCTTAATCAGAACTGGGGATAGAGAAGAGATTGATTTCCTTCATTCACATATTTGTTTGGTATCATTTTGAAAATTGCTGATATTCCGAGTGATATTCATTAGCAATATATACAAAATTTATATAGTAATTTTTTGCCAAAACAAGCATTATAAACATTAGTTATAATAGAGACAAATATTATTTAGAGCAATTCGTACCTGTACAATTCTTCAATACTTCCATTATATTTCTCCTTTCGTTTCAGGCTTCTGCGAAATTCTTTGAAATGTTTTAAACAAATATTTAAAAAACCATGCAATAAAACCTTATTGTTAACACTTAGTTGAACTTCAGCTAATCGACTAATAACTTCTTCTATAAACAACTTGCTCTCTTCTGTAAAATCATTATCCTTACTTATATTAACATACCATTTACTAATAAAATACTTGTCGATATCATTCGTTAACGTTTTCACTTTCTCGGGGTTAGGTTTTAGCTCATTTTCTTGCTCTGCCAAATTTGTTTCCTTATCACTATATCTTCCTAAGCTAAACTTCAATGGATCGTTTCTTTGCAGTAATTTATGCAAGCCAACAAATGTTACACACATTGAAACAAACCAACTAAGCACAGAGCATATTATAAACGTTAGACAACTTACAGGCAGTATGGCTATAGTAGTATTTATTATGGATATAAAAGCTAGAAGACTAAAACCTAGCACACAAATTTTCCAGTCTAGTAACACATTAGCAATAACAGACATATTTCAGGTAAGTACCTAATTGTTTATGGCCTGATGAAATCAATAAATTATTAATAGATGTTATACATTCGTTATCAGATAATTATGATAACATTTTTTTCACTGCTGACTGATTTCCCCATGTACTTTGATTTCTGCAAACGCGATTAATATCCAATTAACATCTTCGATGTTTTGTTTACATTTTTTAGCCTTTTTCAATGAATAATTGACAATGACATTTGACATTGGCAGACGATTTTTATGCTTCGTCTTCTTCTTCTTAAGTAGGGCTGTGTTCCGTTTCTACATTCTACACACACTATTTCGTCCATCTCGCTTGTTCAATCGGTTTTTGTTAACATTTGGCTACATTTGACAGTTTACATACGGTATAAAGATAGACCTAATAGTTAGAAAAACTGAAACAAAAAATTTAAAAGGGGTTTAAATACAGTTTATTTCACTTATTTGCAATATAAAAATCATCGGCTTCTTTGATCCCTTTACCGCCGTCAAAGACGCCGACTTCTATGTTGCAAATAAGTTTGAAATAAATTTTTGTAAGGAAAATTTTCGTTTTATCCGTTATATTATTTTGTGATTTTGATTATGTAAAAAATAGGACAATAATTTAGTACCTATTTTGTTATGATACAAAAAAGATATTTGGCAGTTTCGCACCACCGAGTATATATAGTTCTTTTATTCATCATACGTCACTGTGACTAGTAACAGTCACTTTACAATTATTTTATGCAAGGGTTTTTATAGGAAGAATATGAAACAATTAAACACAGTTGTGCTTCGACCTTTGCACGGTACACACGTCTACTAGTTGTGTTGAAAAATCCCTTGTTATCCCGTGTAGCTAAGTTAGCTACATTAGTATTAAAGTTAATGTGGTGTATTAGATTTGCTAAGTGGATTAAGAGTTTATCAAGACGATCTTTAGATTGGCCTTGTATAGCTAAGTTTTAAATTAGTATTAAAATTAAAATGTTATATTTGTTTTCAAGTGAATTAAGAGTTTATCATGTCGATCTTTGGATTCAAATCGGACGTGGTAGTAATTTCATTTGCTTGGTTTGCCGGCATATGTATGTATTCAATTAAGCTTGGTTTGCCGGCCTTGTTTATATTTAATTTTGCCTGGTTTGCCGGCTCATGTAGGTATTTAAGTGGCCTGGTTTGACGGCCTTGTTTATGTTTGATTTGCCTGGTTTGTAAGTAAGTGGCCTGGTTTAATTGTTGGCACTTGTTTATGTTATTTATTTTGCCTTATTTGCCGGCACATGTAAGTATTTAAGTGGTTCCAGTTTGCAGGCACTTGTTTATGTTTAATTTTGGTTTGCTGGTACATGTAAGTAAATTTACCTATTGGTTTTACTCTATATTTAAATTTACGTAAATAATACCAATAAAACTACCTCATACACTATTTTGCTTAAAAGTACTTTTAACTAAAGCAGCAAAGGGAAAAAGGAATAAAAAAATCTACCACAAATTACCTTAAAGGAAAATTTCTATTAAAGTCGAAATAGGTAGTACAATTAGGCAATATTTACTTTTTTGGTGACTGGAAATCGTCATAATAGTAGAATATTCTAACTAGGTAGATTTTGTTAGAAATATGCTACCGAATCATTTTTTTTATGTTTTTTCTAGCTATATTTTTCAGAAGAAGAAATGGATTTAAAAAGTATAATTTCAGCTGATCACCCTGTACAAAACAAAAATAAGAGATCAAATAGCATAAAATAACATGAAAAAACAAAAAAGTCATCTCTTAACATATGGTGGTAGTATTAGTATTCGATCATGTTTTCGGTTTTATTTTACAACCCCTGACCCTGTAACGGGCGTAAATAGACGCTTCCATTTCATTTTGTAAATCAAACTACCACTGATATAAATCGCTGATAGAGCGGATTTCTGTTAAACGGATGCGCTGCCTTCTTCTCCTTAATTTCTTATCTATTATTATTAAACCTGCTACTTGACTTTCAATTGCACATTTTGTTTTAATACAGCCATTAATTAAACACTTACGTAAATTTTAATTGCACCCTGTTGAAAAGAGTTATTATGTGATTCAGAAATATAAAACTAATCCTGCATTGATAAAACTTAAAATAACCCGTAAACCGGGTCCGAATAAGAGTGAACGCATTTGCAGAACAACTTTTACTTGTGAGAGGTGTTCTCTATAGCAGACCTGAATTATTATTATACAAAATAGATTTTCTCATAAATCTAGTAGTTATGACATCGAAAACAAATGCAGGCCTCAGAGTCAAACAATGTTATGTATTTTTATATTATTTACTTTTCAATACCACTTAAGATAATGAAGTAATTACAAATGACAGGATGAATGCATTCTTGCGAAAATTAAGAGTACGTTTTCACCAAGTATCCAACTTAAATCTGTTAGGAATATTAAAAAACGAAAACAAATAATTCATCCTAAATGCCATGTAGATCTAACATAGAGTCAGATCCATAAGCACATAACCGATAAATTAATTCATTTTCTACATAATTTACAATCTTAAATATAATGAGCCAATATTAGGAATTACAAGAGGGCAGGTCACAACGGCTCTCAGGGAGTGGGCCCACGAGACACTGAAGAAGCATTGGGGGACAAAAAGGGCCTGTAGGCAAACTCGAGATTTTGTGACGGGGCTGAACAAGTCAAGATCGGCTTGGTTACTGGGCCGGAGTCTGAAGACTCTAAATCTTCTAATCAGAGTTCTGACAGGCCACTGCAGATTTGGGAGATATCTATCATTGATAGGCATTGAGGAAGACCCTACATGTCCGGGATGCAGGGAGTGATGAAGAAACGTCTTACCACTTCCTGGGGCAATGTGAAGCGTACGGGCGCCTGAGGTATAGCATCTTCGGCATTGAGGCGCTTCTAAGGGAGATGAGCTCCTTGCACTAAGTGATATCCTGACCTTCATTTGTAGATCGTAACGATTCGACGAAGGAGCAAGAGTAGTACATGGCTGAGGAGACAGTTGGGGGGGGGGTAAGAAGGGCCCGTCTGTGGCCTACTTGCTAGGCGTCAGCCAGCCCCACCATTACCATTAGCCATATTTGTTTGTTACTTATTTTATTCTTTATATGATTCTCAAGCCGTTTTTTAGCATGGGGAAATTGCGATCTTACTTGTCTCGTAGATAATGGCCACTCAGATTATATTTTATCCAGAATGAACGAAAATGTCCTTTCTTTAATACCCATTGTGGAATACCACACGCACTTAACATAAAAATTAAGTCGAAAATAAATACCCAGTACAGATATTTTAGTTTACTATTTTGTATATGATTTGCACTTGCGATATGTCGTCTACACTCATGTATGTGCACTATATTATCACTGTTCCGGTATACCTATTTGAAATCAGGAAATTCAGATAAAAATTTATTTATACGCGATGTGCAAGATAAGGTTATGTTGTTCTTCAATAAATAAGTTGTATGCCGGAAGAAAGTGAACTGATGTAATGGGCTTATGTAAACGCTCAGCACAATCGCGAACTTCTCTGTGTGAGTTTGTGCTTGCGAGGCTCCCGCGGTCGTTACACCTGAGTTCCGCACATTCAACCGTTTTTAAATCAGATACAAAGAATATATACGTTCCCGATAACGACCTGCTTAACCACCGGATTTATCTTTTTCACATTGTTCTGTTTGAAGTGTTTTCAATATAATCCCAATTACATTATGTAAACAGTGTCTAAGTATGAATTTTGCAACTCTTTTGGGTCGAATTATTTGATCATTATCTGCCAAGTGTTGAAATGGTAGTGACGTTACACTGTAGTGGTTTTCCACAAAACACCAAAAGACCATATACTGCGCTCGATGTGCGTTTCGCACCAAGTTTGCATCATCAGGAGATGATTAAAATTGAAAATTTATTTTTTTCCCACTTATTTTAAATTTTACTTATTTTTTATAATTAAAAATAAAGCAGTTTTAATCACCTCCAAATGATGCCTATTTGGTTATAGAAACGCGCGTCGAGTGACGTTATTTAAGTATATGTATAATGTAGTGGTTTTGTTATATCCTAAGGTTATTTGTAACAAAATAAGGTTTCCATTATTCAATTTTTAAATAGGTACATTTATTTTTTTGTTTCCAATATCTAAAATGGTGAAGTCGCCGGTAATTTGATAAGAAATAAAACATAATTTATTATCTGCATCTACATTATGAAATGAGGACAGCAGGGAAGATAGAAATATTCGAAAAGTTTCTTATTGTGTGGATGAACAATTATTTTGTCCTTTATTTTATTCAAGCGCAGTAGTCGTAATTGTTTCATGACTAATGCCGTCATTACGATCGTGGTGTAGTCCGTTACAGCGCTGGAAAAACTTATCAAGGAATGTATTTTAATCGCACACTGAATATTAAATTATTTTACACTGTAAACATGAGAAAACGATGCTATCATAGTTTATGCAGATCTTGAATGAATACTGAAACCGATTAGTGAAAAAAATTAAAAATTAAAAGAAAAAGTTACTTAACGATGAGGGCATATCCAAATGCTTGTAGATGGTTATTGTTGGGCTACGAATTGAATTTTCTTTCTACATCTCTATGAACATATTAAATTTATCCAAATAACTTTTACAGCGTAAATTAATAAAAGCTTCCATTCAATATTTACTATATCACCTGTGTTTGTTGATTAAATGATATTTGTTAGGTATTTTTTTATATTTTGTTGCCTAGCTAACTATTTGAATTAGATAAACTAAATTGATTTTACTTTACAATATATAAGACATTATTTTAAACTTGGTATTAATTAAAACAAATGGTAAGTCAGATCACAGGATATAAATTCAAATATATTTTTTGAAGTTTTTAAAATATTACGTTTATAAAGATAATATCAATAATAATTCTGCGGAAAAAGCCATAATTGTTTATTACTTGTAAATTTTCAGCATATTCAAGAAATGTTTCACAAAATGAACATTCCATAGCAGTAGTATAATGTAATATTACTCTACATTTCTCATAATTTTGGAAATAATTAGAACATACTATACAGGGTGCGCCACTTAAAACTCCCCAGACTCGTAACTTTCTTATTTTTTAAACGACGACCATGTTGGACACATCAAATTGTAGATATTTTTAAAGCCTTTAAACATACATACAGGGAGATTTTTAAAAAAAATTCTTTTAAAAATTGTTACGAAAAGAAAATTAATTTCCTTGAATATTTTTTTACCTCACCCTGTACATAAATTGTGTTAATGTTTCTTATAAAGGTTTTAATTAGCTTCAATTTATGTTATTACGTCATATTCGAAATTCTTTTTTGGTTTTAGAGAAAAAAAGTAAAAAAACACTCTTTTCGATTCCAAACTGATTTTTTTTTTAAATAAATTTGAAACGAATGTAAATAATAATTGTATGCTTTATTTGTAAAAGACATATCATGACAAAACAGCAACAAGAAACAAAAAAAAATATTTTTAAAAAACAAGCTTCTATTAAAATGTACCAAAAAGGAAATTGCATTACAAATATTGTTTAAAATTCAAAATGACGATTTGTTGCTCGAGTGATGGGCGAATTAATATTTAACTGCAAACAAATTGACACAACTCTGATTTTTGTTTGAATATGACATATCAAAACTTCCATGGCTAAGTTAAAAAATGTAAATGAATATTAATACTACCAAAGATGGTTGATTTATTAAATCTAAGAGAAATAGTACAGACCACCTCAAAAGTGAGGAAGTTTATGCAAATATGTCAGAAAAAGTACTGTTTATATGTGTTTTACAAATAAAGCATAGAAGTATTCTTTTCAAATTTATTTAAAAAAAATCAGTTTGGAATCGAAAACAGCGTTTTCTAAAAACTACTAAAACTACTTCTAAAACCAAAAAGAATTTCGAAAATGACGTAATAACATAAATTGAAGCTAATTAAAACCTTTATAAGAAAAAATTAACACAGTTTATGTACAGGGTGAGGTAAAAAAAATATTCAAGGAAATTAATTTTCTTTTTCGTAACAATTTAAAAAAAAGGCTTTAAAAAATATCTACAATTTGATGTATCCAACATGGTCGCTTAAAAAATAAGAAAGTTATGAGTCTGGGAAGTTTTAAGTGGCGCACCCTGTATATTGTTAGAAAAAAAAAACAATTTTTTTTAGCCTATGTCTATAGTTTTTATTAAAAAAGACGTATGTTTATGCCATAACCTCTAAACTATAAAAGCGAAAATGAATAATATTCGTATGAAAGCTTTTCTTTCTGTACTTCTAAATAAAAGATATATGTAATTTATTTGGACATAAAATCGGCTTATCCATGCAGGTCAAAAATAAATCAGTTTCATCACAATCTGTTTATGCAATTGAATTTGTATTTTTTTTTGTAACTATTGTAATTTCCAAGATACTCTGTAAGCTCATTGAATTTGCTTCATCCTGTACATCGTATGGTATCGACACTTGGTTGTTCAATATGTTTTATAAATCATAATAAAAAATCTAATAAAATTGTGCTCTGAAATTAACATATAATGCAGTTTAATAAAAACGAATGACCGTAACCAAACGCAAAACGCTCCATCTAGCACGCATAATTACAATTTCGTTTACCCCTGACCTGAAGAACAAAGAATAAATAAAATAGACTGTGGATATAGGGATGTATTTGACTGAGATATTTTCACATCCAGAAAGACTATAAATAATTATTAATCAGATTTGGTGCACTCAGCTAACTTATTAATAATGAATGTTTTCATATTTATAGATATAAAATATAATATAATAAAATAACAATATTGTGTATGTGTGTAATCTGTGCAGATTTGCTTTCGTTTTATTAATGTTTTATTTATAATCTTAGATATATTAGATAAGTTAATTTTTTTTCTGATGCAATGGACTGTAAATTTGGCCTACTTAAAGTAAATAAATTTTGTTTAAAAACTGCTTATTTTACATATTTAATTTTATTGTAGAAAGTAACAATATAAGTAGAACTAATGAATAATTCATATTTACTTGTTTTTAAAAAATAAGTGGGTATTTTCTTATTACTCTTGATGTATTAGCCTTGGAGAAAATATATCTACCCGCTTGATGTTATCATAATTTTTTGATACGCGCTAGGCAAAAGTACATATACAAATACATCATATCTCAGAGAGCAGATTACTTGTTTCCGAATGGACAACGGGTGGTCATTGTAACGAAGTGATTTTTCCATTAATATTTTTCTGTTGTAACCAGACCGAAATGGGTTTTTTCGTTCACTTTGGTACACCCTGTATACGAAAACTTGTGTTAGTATTTCTTTTAAAACCGTTTTGAAACAAAGTAAAATTTATTTTGCAAGTCCAGTATTTGAAATAACAATTATTTCTCTAATTGCTTCAAACCAGTTTCTTTTTAGGGCAATCTTAGTTTGTTTATTATTCTAATGATAAATCGTTTATTGTGTACTCAATCAAGTAAGAGGAAAGTAGTTTAATTTAATTTAGTTTGATTTCAAAGCAAGTTGAAATCATTTATTCATAGTAAATAAATATGTTTCTATTTGTTTAATAATTTACCGAATAAGTTATTAAATCATTTATTTTTAAATATTAGTACTTGGCCGTTTTAAATTATTTCTTTTCGGAAGTATAGTTTAAAAATTGAGAATGAAGTCAAGAAAAAGGGTAGCAAAAGTAGTAGTTGATGCAGATAGTGATACAGATAGTGCAGTTATTCAGGGTACGAGCAGACGCACATACTCCAATTTTTATTATGTACATGTACAGGATAAAAAAATTCAAGTATGCAAGACTTTTTTCTTGAATAAACTGTGTATAAGCAGCCAAGTCGTTAAGACCGTTGTAAAGAAAATGGGATCTTCTGGTATAGTAAGTGTAGGCAAGAGAGGAATAGTATGCAAAAACTCACAAATTGATGAAACAGTGAAACAAAGTGTTAGAGACCATATAAATTCTTTTGATTTCATAGAAAGTCATAATTGTAGAATAAACACAGAACGTCTTTATTTGCCACCAACACTTAATGTAGCGAAGATGTATTCTTTATATGAAGAACATTGCAAAGATAATGACTTTAAAGAGATATTGCCACAGCTATGTATCGCACCATTTTTACAGAGGAATTTAACATTTCTTTCTTTAAGCCAAAGAAAGATCTTTTGTGATATTTGTCATGAAAAATCAACAGCTGAAGAAAAATTAAACTTGGAAGAAGACTATCAATTACATAGAGCAAATAGATTAAAAGCTAGACAGGCAGAAGAATTAGATAAGCAAAAAGCGATTGAAAATCCACATTTCTTGGCAGCAGTGTTTGACCTTCAAAAATCCCTTCTAGTTCCAAAATCTGATATTGGATTAGCTTACTATAAATTGAAATTACAAACTTATAACTTTTCAGTTTATAATTTAGGAAATAATAATGGTATTTGCTACATGTGGCACGAATGTCTGGCCAAAAGAGGGTCTTCGGAAATTGGAAGTTGCTTTATCCTTTTTGTTAATGAATATGTACAGAAGGGTGTAACAGAATTTTCCTTTTACTCCGACAACTGTGCCGGCCAAAATCGAAATAGGTGTCTGTTTTCCCTGTACAACTATCTTACCCAAAAACATCAGATCATAATACGGCACTTTTTTATGGAACGTGGACATACACAAACAGAGGGCGATTCAATACACAGTATCATTGAGAAAGCTGCCAGCTATGTCCCAATTTATACTCCGGATCAGTGGTATAGGTACCTTAGTCCAAACAGCTAAGAGACAGCAACCTTACAAAGTTGTTGAAATCTCATCTCTCAGGATGACGTATTTGATCTGAAACATTTGCAAGAATCTACTACTATTAATTGGGAAAATGATGAACAAAACGAGAAAATTTTTATAAACAAATTTAGGATAGTTGAGGCGAATCCACAGTTTCCAAATGTAATTCTTTTAAAAGCAGCTATGATATTGATGAGAAATTTAAAAGAGTTAATTTAATACAGAAATGTAGAAAAAAAACGTCGACATAGAAACCATTGAACTAAAAAAATGTTACTGCAAAAAACTTCCAATAGCAAAGAAAAAGTACGATCATCTACTTTTTCTGTGCCTCAGTATCACGACTTATTTAAATACCTTCCGCACACAGCACAGGACAATCGTGAATCGGATACTGATTAAAATGTAATCCATAATCGATTTTAAAATATTAACAGAACTAATGCAATAGTATTTGTTAGATGAGATTTTCTTTGTTTTGTTGCATTTCTTTAAATTAACTTATGAACATGTTTTATTTTTTGTACTTAAATAATCCATTTTCATTTTAGTTTGTATACTTTGATATTGTTTAAATTTTTATTTTAATAAAAGTACAACATGTACTTTTACATTATTATTTTTATCGATATCATAAAGCCTAGAATATAATTTTAATTTAGACAAATGTATTTTATTGCAGAAGTATCCTATGTCCCTTGTATATTAAAATATTTTAATTCAATCAAATTTTTTGTAATGCAGAACTATGCTGTCCATTTTTAATTGTAAAAAAGTATTCTGTCTCCAACAATTTGTTGATAATTAAATCAAATTTTCTTCTTTATCAAGCTATGAAATTTAGCAATAGCTAAATGTCAATTGTGTAGGTTGCACATCTGAAGTTCAAAAAAATAAAAACAAAAACAAAAATAAAACTCTTCTGTAAAATTCAGTTTTTGCAGTTAGACTAGTTCTGCTCTGAAGCGACGATATACGTTTTGAACCTTCCTGAATCCATTTTGACTATTTTCCGAATGATATCTGTCAGTGCGTGTGTGTGTGTGTGTGCGTGCGTGCGTGCGTGCGTGCGTGCGTGCGTGCGTGTGTTGTGTGTATGTGTGTATTCGCGATAACTCAAAAAATATTAATGGAAGACCACCCAAATTTGGCAGTTAAGATTGTCAACAAAATTTTAGGTGACTCATTAAATTTGGTGAATGTGGTACCACCAGAAGAGGCACAATTGACTAAAATGGGATTAGGATAAATTTAACAGTTTGACATTTGAAATGTCTAATTTAGTTACAAAAATGTCAATGTCAACAAGAAGAAATTATTAAAATATATGACATGATTTATTATTGCCAGTATCGAATGATGCTGTTAATTAATTATTTAAAAATTTTAATGAAACATTTCAAGGCACGCTATTAAAATTTGATTGAGGTAAGTGAAGAATTAAATAGAATGTTTTTTTT
The DNA here is from genome assembly GCA_029963845.1 of Rhamnusium bicolor. Classification (NCBI taxonomy): domain Eukaryota; kingdom Metazoa; phylum Arthropoda; class Insecta; order Coleoptera; family Cerambycidae; genus Rhamnusium; species Rhamnusium bicolor. The sequence goes on from JANEYF010004454.1 coordinate 258,594, forward strand.
ACATCAGGATGATATATACTGGTATAAGAAAGTTATGTGCTGGCCACGTCAGATATTTAGAATTTCGTTTCAATCATTTGCAGGTAATACTTGAGGAATTTAGCTGTGGACGCAATATTACAACGAACTAAAATAGTCACAATCGGTCAATAATTCTGACACAATAATCGTACAGACGATTTTATAACGTTCGCGAAGCACCGAGTATGAACACTATTATAACTTAGGGAACTATCGTGGACGTAAAATGCTTTAAATGACCTTATAGTGTTTGATCAATTGAAAATATTGAATGTGTACGAGAGAATGTTGCAGATCAACCCCAAACCATCAGCCATCTTAAATCTTGCAAAAAAATGGTGATAATTTTATTTTAAATTTGATGATGACCGATGACGCACATTTTAAGTTAAATGGCTTTGTGAATAGACAAAACTGTCGCTTTTGGGGCAGTGTAAACCCAAGAAAAACTTACCGGCTAGCTCTGAATTTAGCCCGGTTTAGTGCGCCGCACCGTGACAGTCGAATGCATCGCTGGGCCTTATTTCTTTCACAATATATGGATGGTGCCACGGTTCACACGGCTCAAACACAATGGATATTCTAAGGTAGCATTTTCCCAATCGTATCATATCGAAAAACTTCGGTTTAAGAGGGAAAATCTGTAAATGGATAAATTTATATCTTTTTTTAAAGGAGTCAAGTTTACTTCACATAAATTAAAGTCCACACAAGAAATTTGGACGCGTCGCAATTGCAACCTCGGAAGGACATAAGTTTAACGGAGAAAATGCATTGCCTATGGGATCGATATTATCGATCACGTAACGTGAGGGTGAGTATGCGCGATTGTGCTCTACAGTACTTAATACGACGAAAATCACGTCACGCACGGTCACATATGGAAAATTTTTATCACTCACACGAAAATTTTTATGCTTTACAGCTTTCATGTTACAAGCTCACATCGTGTGATGTCGTGATACGATGATATAATGTCACGCGCTCATCCCTACTTCAGACGAACTAAACAGCATCTTATTTTAGGGATCCTCATCTTTGATGATAAAAGTTTTTAGACCACCAAAAATAGCTTTGAGTAATATAACAGGTGTAAACAAATTTCATTATTGCAAAAGTTTATTCAGAGTTTAAATTGCTCACAGTACCAAGTATATTTATCTATGAGACGTGGATATTTGTTAAATGCAACCACTCTTCCTTTTTAACTAATGATTTCAATCATGACTATGACATAAGGAATTCCAATGAGTTAGTTATTCCACAGTGTAGTATATCTGTATATAAAACTAATCTATTATATGCAAAATAAAAAATTTAATTATATTTTTGTATTTTATTTTCTTGTAAATAAACATTATTATTATTATTATTAGTATTTTTTTTTTTCGGTTTCCCGACGCTGGACAGTGCTCCCGTGGAGGACCATCCTTAGATGGTAGTATAGCACTCGTAGCGCCGCGTTATGTCGGTGGATGTAGGCCGAAATTCCGTATACGGGGCATACAGATAGTATGTGCATGAGGGATTCCGGCGCCGGCGCCTAACGGCAGGTCCTGCAGTTGATGTCAGAAACTTCTACACCCCACATGCGGCTACGGTACACCAAGGTGTTGAAAACACCATCTTGGCAGGCAATAATGAATCCCTCGGTCTCGGACTTAAGCCCGACTGGCCTTCAGTTTTCCGAGGGAGAGAACCCAAGATGACCGCCTTCTGTATTTGGTCTGCCAGCCACTCAGCTGATATTTGGCAGGCCGGTGTGGTCTTCAGTTCCGAGAACAGCGTAGGCTTTATCCCTCCGAGTACACCGATTATAAGTACTACCATTTTGTACGAGTAGCCTGGATACAGTACTTGGAGCTCGTACCGGAGGATATTTAGTCCGTTTCTCCTTTTCCTTCAAGGTGATGTTTTTCTCCGCACTTGTCGAGAACTCAATGACACATCATCTTGAGTTGATGGTCGAGGACTGTGTCAGGCTTGTTCGCTTGGATTAGCCTGACAGTCTGAAACCAGTAGTTCCAGTAAACCCGGCAATTTTCGTTCACGAAAACGGACACAATATCTCCGGGAACGTAAGGCAGCACTGGTCTACCCCGTACGAGTGCCTTAGATGGTAGTATAGCACTCGTATCGTCGCGTTATATCGGTGACTGTAGGCCGAAATTACGTAATCGGGGTATGCAGATAGTATGTGCATGAGCGATTCCGGCCCCTGATGGCAGGTCCTGCAGTTGATGTCAGGAACCTCTACACGCCACACGCGACTGTAGTAGACCAAGGTGTTGATAACACCACTTGGCAAGCCAAGTCTCCGACTTAGACCCGACTGACCTTAGAAAGGCGAATGTCAGTTTGGTCGATAAACCCAGTGTTTCTATGTTCTTATAGAAGGCACCATGATGGGGTTTATCGATGTGTTGTCGAAACAGATTTTCCTGTTCGGCAGCTCTAATTCTGTCTTTCAGGCGAATTGGCTGAAGTACAGTGACTGACACCTCGTTGGCAACCTTGCCTGGTGTCGAATGCGAGACCGAGTTCATCTGCTGCTCTTTTTGCTGCCTTGACAATCCTGATCCCACTCATACTGATTCGTAATGTTTTACAAACCACAAGAGGGAATCTGAGCTTCTGAGAATGCCATACTAGTACTACTCTGCCATGCATACACTCCAGGCTCAAGAGTCCTCAGCCCTCTCGTTTACATAGGAGGTACACACGAGGAACGGACGATCTAGGATGAAAAATTCTGTGAATATTCATAATCTTGCGGGTATCTCTATCTAATTGGCGCAGTTCGTCTACTGTCTTCTTCAATACTCCAAAGGAGTAGAGCAGGACCGAACGGCAAGCATGTTAGTCGTCCTCTCTTGAGGTGGACGACTAAACATTAATCCAACTCGAAGTCCATACCAATTGCCCGCGTATATTCTTCTACCACCCTAAGAACGTTTTGTAGTTCGCGCTCTCCGGAGGCATAGAGTTTAAAGTCATCCATATAAAATAGATGGGTGACCTTATGCCTCTGGTTGCTGGGTGGTACACATTGATATCTGCGGGTTTGGTGGATCCCAACGGACAACGGCGGCAGTGAGATGCAGAAGAGGAGAGGATTCAGGGAGCCACTCTGGAAAACTCCTATCCAAAATGCCACCTGATTTGTCGTGACCCGCTGTGCACCTGATGTTATGGTGAAGCGAGTCTTCCAGAGTGGCAGCAGCTGCGCTATGCATCTAACTAGTGGTGCTGGTACCGCAAGACATTCGAGCAAGTACAACAATAGCTCGTGCGATGTTGTATCAAATGTTTTGCGTTAATCAATCCAGGCCATCGATACATTCCGCTTGTATTTCACATAATCCTGTGTAATACAGCGGTCTATCAGCAGGCTGTCCTTATAACCTGCCATGGCCTTCTTGGCACCACGCTGTTCGTATATCTGCTGGAAGACTGGATCAACAGACCTCAGTGTCCTAGCATACAAGATACGGCAGGGGGGAAAATGAATGACATACATCACCTTGGTTGGATGGTCGAGGAGGACTATGTCAGGGTTATTGGCTTGGATTAGTCTGACAGTTGGGATCGGGTAGTTCCAAGAATACGATATTTTATCGTTCTCAACAACAACAAAGCAACGTACACGGACTCAATATCTCCGGGGATGTAAGGCAGCGCGGGAGTTGGGTCTGCCATAATATTATTACGATCACACATTTTTATAAAAAATTTATTTATTTTCAATGGTTTACTTCAAGTAATTTATTAAGGATTCTTTATATGACAGTTCAGGTTTTAGTCCAGATATATACACATTATGTGTATAATTACTTATTTATATTATCATCATATATCAGTCACTTGCATGAGATTAATTACTGGGAAGTAAATTGCAATAATTATTGAAGGTTATTGATAGATGTAACATATTTATATAGGTAATTATTTCTTGCATGAAGAGAAACGCTCCAATTTTTTTGTTTACCATATTGTAAGCATATTAGAACACTGTTCTAATAATATATTTTTTACTGCCTACATACTTATATAATTTTCGGTTCACCAATTGATTCATATTGCGTTATTAACACATCATGCATTAGATAGAAAACAAAGTTAAATGATATTTCTACAGAAGGTCAGGTCAGTTAAATTAATAATAAATTGAAGGCTTAATATTCTTTTGCCCCCCCATGTTGCACAGATAGCAACTTTTACTAGCGCATTTTTTTAAAATCAAATTCAGGTGAAGGTACCATAATAATATTTAAATTATAGGATTAGAATTCATCAATGGAATGTGAAGTATTTACATATACAGGATGTCCGAAAAATGCATGACACAAATTCACGGAAATATTCTTTACGTCAAAATAAGACAAAAAATTACTATGAAAATGGGTCCAACAACGCTTCGCTTCGGAGAAAATTAACATTTTTCTATTTTAACAAAAAACGGTTTTTTGTATTTCCACGTATGACATAATTGATTGTAGGTAATGATTTGGCATACGATTTATTCCATATGTGTTGTAAGGGTGGGGAGATATGGATGCTTAGGAGGTTTATTATTTCAAAATAAATATATATGTTTCTTTTAGAAAACTGAAAGAAAATTAATAAAAAGGTTGAAATACATAGTTTTTGAGAAAAGTGACAAAATGTATTTTAGAACCCGTTAGAGAGTAATTTCTAAAGTTTAATGAAATTCGGTATTATTTTTTAGTATGATGATGATGATGATGAGTATGACCACTGAATTTACATTTAATTGTAGTCGAGCTTGTTAAAATCTTATAGCAATTTAATCAGCATTGAAGGTCGATGGTTCGATTCCATCCTGAAGCAAATTAGAAATTTTATTTGTAATTTGTTTTAGACTGTGATGGAAGAGGGAATTGTCGAAATCTTAAATGTGGTTCGGACTCCACAATAAACTGTAGGGCTTCGTCTCGCATTTGTTTTGGCCTTCCCCGATCAGCAGTAGCACATTTGAAAGAACTAATCAACAATTTGATGGTACCGCGGAGTAGCTGCCTACAGCTGCTTAGCTGCACATTTTTTAAAATATATTTTCGTTCCTTTCAACGATGTGAAGTTCAAGAATGCAATTTAGTGGAAACTTGTGAAAAATGATATTGATAAAAGTGTCGAAGAAATCACATCCGTTAACGCAAGGAACTCGAGATTTCCTAGCCTAGAAAAATTTGTAATAAAAAATATTATATTTTGGATAGTACAACTTCTGTGGAGAAGTTAATTGTAATCTTGGCGGATTGGTCTTGCAAAAACTTATAATATGAACAAGTTTAATGGAATAGAGTACAAAGAAGGCGTAGTTAAAGGTGTTATGGACAGAGGCGGATTCACGTATAATTACGCCCTAGATACATTCATCTACTGTACCCCATTAGTAAATAATTTTTTTCGGTCATTTATATGCACAGGGTGAAGTCGCGAGAATTCCCACCCCCTTTTTCTTCGTAATTCTTGGAATTGGAAAGACGTTTCAAAAAACAAATTGTAGGAAGTGTTATATATTCTTTTATGATAATATCTGTGAATATGCATGGTGTTGCATAAAAGTGTGATCAAACCAAATTTTATTTTTTTAAATAGAATACCCCATATATTTTTAGTTTTTTGAAATGTACGTTTTATTACGATTCCAGTGATACATACATGTTATATATTTGCCTCATTTGTTTGAAAGGTACAAATGAAGTAAAAATTAGAAAACGTCATATTTCTAGAAGCCTATGGGAAAATAAATAAGTGTCTAAATAATTAAATATCTGTTAGTCGATTAACTTATCGTTTTCTGTTGTCATGACATGTGTGAAATATTTCTATTAAATAAAATCATGTATTATTCTGAAAATGAACGCAGAAATATGCTCGAAGCATATTTTAACAACTTGTATCTTCCAAACGAATAATGCAAATATATAACATGTATATATCATTGGAATCGTAATAAAACGTAAATTTCAAAAAAAAAACTAAAAATATATAGGGTATTCTATTTAAAAAAATATGTTGGGTTGGTCACACTTTTATGAAACACCATGTATATTCAATAAGATCATCGAAAAAAAAATTATAAAATTCCCTATAATCTGATTTTTGAAAAGTCTTTCTAACTTCAAAAATAACGGAGAAAAAGGGGTGGGAATTCTCGCTGGTTCACCCTTTACATACATTTAAACATATTTATTGCATGTTTAATTTTGATACCCCTTGTTGCTCTTTAATTATATTTACTATTGCAAACGCATTAAAAACCATCATAGACAATCATTTAAATAAAACTGAAATTAATTAAAAAATTTCTTTCTTTCTTTAGAATTTGCAAATTTGGTTATAATAGTTTCTATAAATATTTCTCTTTCTCTGTAGACATCGTACTTAACTTGAAAAAGTTAAAAACTTACAATCATTATCATTGCTAAAGAGAATAAATTAAAATCAAAACAGCGTTACTCTAATATCATTAGAGCGCGATAATTTTATTTGTTAAAAAACGAAATTTTCCGTATTCGTTCATTTATTTTATATTTCTGCATTGCAGGGCGCCCTTTTAAGTTTAGCGCCCTTAGGTCTCTGCCTCACGGGCCTATAGGGTAAATCCATCACTGATTATGGAATGTACTTTTGTGTAATACATCTATACATTCAATCCGTTTAGCAATGTGGAGTTCAAAAATGCTTGCGATACAAAAAGAATCATAAGCAGAAAAGCCTGCAGAAGCAGGAAGAAAAGCGAAAATTTGTGGAACCTGGAAGAAAAAGTTTTATCGCATTGTACTTCGTCTGAATTTTGTTGCTGTGGTAGTGATGCAGCCTCCTGTCTTGTCTATTATTTTAAGGAAGAAAAAATAACCCTAATTTATATTTCTGAAAAACGACGAAAGTGAAGGGGATAACCCCGATTTTATCTAATTAGGTAGAAAATTATTGTTTTCACATTATGCTTACATAATTTTTTATCATATTTTATTACTAAGCTAATTTCAACAGGATATTGTTACGTGTTTGCTATCCACACAAACACCTATACTCGTAGATTCGTTGATTGAAAGTCCAGGTAACACTTACTTACTACTTTATTTACTAATTAACAATTAACAACAATAGATTAATCACTGTCCTAATTATAATCACAACTGAACACTTATAAGTCTCTTTCGTATTTCTTCTTTACTCGCTCACGTTCGACTTCAGACTAATTCTCTGCCCACTGTGTGCCTTATTTATATATCCATTTACACAGTCTAGCGCATTCCAGAATATTCCCGGCCGTTCGCGTTCAATTCCAGTCTTATCTAACCAGTCTACATAGTCCAGTGGCGTAACACTGCCCCCTCCTTAAGCCTGAACGTCCCGAACCAACTCTCCCACCTGGTACCCTCCTGAATTATCCTTAAGATCATAACGAGCCTTCATACGGTCATTTGTTATTGTAATTCGCTCAAAAGGAGCACTGGCGTTATATTGCTTATTTCTTATTTGTGGCCCCATTCTTGCCACGCAAACTTCACATTGGCGGCACCAAGTCTCCACATCTTGACCACTGTTTACCCAGTAGAAACGTTCTCTTACTTTAGTCAGGGTTTTGTTGATGCTAAAATGTCCGCCAGACGTTCCATTATGCACTTGCTGAAGTACATTTGCTACATGACACCTCGGGATTAACAATTTCAAAGTAACTTTCCTCCCATCTGGACTTTCCCACGCTCTCTTTAGCAGTCCATCCTCTACTATAAGGGAGTCCCATTGTGACCATAGAGCCTTCAGCCCCACTGATTTATTTGAAATGTCCTTCCAATCAGGCCGGGTTCCTCTCTCTTTCCATTTCAGAACAGGACCAGTTTCCTTATCGTTTAACTGCTCTTCCCTTAACGACTCTTTTGTCCAATAATCCGGAACATCAATCTTAACAGTTTTCATTATTTGTACCTTGCGCTGTTTTTCCTCACAGTGGCAAGGCTTGCAGTTTTCCTGACACGGTCTTTTGAAAAGACCATGTGCCACATTCTGCGAAGCACGAGCTCGCCAGTTTTGCTGCAGCTTCTCCGTTACTGCGACCCCCTCAGGGCTGCGCTGACGACAATTACTCTGAATATGGCCCACTCTGCCACACTTATAACAGCGCATGCCTCTTCTATTCTGTCTCCCACTACTTTGCTGTTGGTTCTGTCTCGGATGTTGAATGTTGAGCTCATGACAGTTCCTCTTAATATGGCCTAATTTGCCACACTTATAACAATGGATGCCTCCACTCGGCCTCCTACTACTTTGTTGTTGGTCTTGTCTCTGCTGGGAGTTCGATTTTGTCAGTAGTTGGGTCAACATCTTGTGTAGATCAGATATCAGGTTTTGTGTTGTGTTGTCTGGCTTGTCTTCCTCCACACTCACAGCTCGTACTCTCTGATTTGATTGTGTGGTATCCTCATAGGCAGCCTCAATTTCCAGTGCATGTACTAAAGCCTCACTACAAAGCTTATGCCTGGCCAACTTGAGAATTCGCCTAACTTCCTGGTCCCTTACTCCATCAATAAATGTACCAACTGCTAACTGTTGTTGAAATTCCATTGGTGCATCAGGATAGGCTAGATGGGCTAATCTTTCTACCGCAGCTTCGAACTCCTGGAGACTTTCTCCACCTCGTTGTCTGCGTGATTTGAGCTGAGCCTGATATACTTGGGCGAGATGTTGGTCGCCATATCTTAGTTCTAACGCTGCCTCCAAAATGCTAAAGTTTTGTTGCTGTGCTGCAGGAATTGTTTGGAGCAGGTCCAATGCTTGGCCCCTTAGTGCTAATACCAATGCTGTTGCTTTTTCCTCATCGTTCCAGTTATTTGAACGAGCAGCTGCCTCAAACTGTCTCTTATAAGTTGACCATGAACTTTGACCGTCGAAGGAAGGTGGTTGTAACCTAGCACCAGACGACAGTACTAATTGGCCTCCCTTCTCTCTTAATTGTTGTTTCAACCGGGCTATCTCCCCTTCAACTTCACCAACTTTTCCTTTAACTTCAGTTATTTCTCCTCTAACTTCACTAACTTCTTCTTTAACTTCCATGACTTCAGCGTGTACATCTTCCTTCAATTGTTCAGTGACCGAGAGTATGACTTGATGCTGTCCCTCCATAATTTGTCTTAATTCTTCCTGACGTTCCTTTCTTTGTTGTTCCCTTTCTTCCAGTCGTCTTCTCTCTTGTTCTTCTTTTTCTTCTTGTCGTCTTCTCTCTTGTTCTTCTTTTTCTTCTTGTCGTCTTCTTTCTTGTTCTTCCTTTTCTTCTTGTCGTCTTCTCTCTTGTTCTTCTTTTTCTTCTTGTCGTCTTCTCTCTTGTTCTTCTTTTCTTCTTGTCGTCTTCTCTCTTGTTCGTCTTTTTCTTCTTGTCGTCTTCTTTCTTGTTCTTCTTCTTCTTCTTGTCGTATTATTTCCAGGCCTTCGATCATTTTTGTCAAGTCTTCTTTTTCTTCCTGATGTTTTCTCTCTTGATCTTCTTTTTCTTCCTGTCGCTTTCTTTCTTGATCTTCCATAATTTTTCTTTGTTCTTGCATTTGTTGCACCAATGCTGCAAGTAAGTCTTGTGTTTGTTTCTCCGCCATGCTTCTTGTTGTTGGCATTAACTCACGACACGTAAATTAGTTCAGAATAAAGTTTATTACACTATAAAGTCTGTAAAATGTTGAAATCACGTCTATTTTGTTAATGGAATGTTCCAGAAAAATCTCGAAACAGGAAGTCTTATTTAGAGTCTATACTTCTTTTGCGTTGACAAAATTCACTTATCTCCACTAATTGTCCAATGGAATGTTCGAAAATTTTCACGAAATATCACTAATAAGTCTTGTTTTGAGTCTATAACACGTTTCCGTTAACACTATTCACGTATCTCCTGTAGTTTCCAAATAGAATGTTCTAGAATTTTCCCGAAATTGCACTAGTAGTCCTTTTTCTCAGTCTACAACGCGTTATTACTAGCGGCACTCGCGTATTTGCAACTATTTCTAAATCGAATGTTCTAGAAAATTATCGAAAATTCACTTTAAAGTCACTATTCAGTCCAGAAATACTCCTCCCAACACTGTCCAGTAGCTTAATTCTCCGTGTTACCACTAATTTCTGAGAAGAACACTGTAGAACCTTTTCGAATAATCCAGAAATTTCTCTTCCAATCCACTTCCGACACCAAATTGTTACGTGTTTGCTATCCACACAAACACCTATACTCGTAGATTCGTTGATTGAAAGTCCAGGTAACACTTACTTACTACTTTATTTACTAATTAACAATTAACAACAATAGATTAATCACTGTCCTAATTATAATCACAACTGAACACTTATAAGTCTCTTTCGTATTTCTTCTTTACTCGCTCACGTTCGACTTCAGACTAATTCTCTGCCCACTGTGTGCCTTATTTATATATCCATTTACACAGTCTAGCGCATTCCAGAATATTCCCGGCCGTTCGCGTTCAATTCCAGTCTTATCTAACCAGTCTACATAGTCCAGTGGCGTAACAATATTTTAACTTCAAATCCTTTCTGGAATAAACTGAACACAAATTTCTCAGTTGATAAGCACGAAATTTCAATATGCTTGAAAGGTATTGCTGAACAGATTCACCTAATACGAAGCATAATAATAAAATTACAAATCACTCGATTTTGTACAATGTATGTACTTTGCGAAAACAGGAATCGGAGAACAATAATTAATTAAGATAAGTGCGCAAATTTAATTAAGCCCTATTCCCGACTGGATTCCAGTGGCGGCTCGTGATATTGTTCACAGAGGAGGCTTGAAATTTAAAAGTCAACTAAATGTCAATATGATTACAATTTGTACGTTTTCCCACCACCCTTGAGGTAATACAATGGCGCGTTACATTTTTTTGTCGTGGGTTGATCGCCAGAGTAGCCCTACCATCCCACTTATAATTAAATTATAACTTCTAATAAAAATCAAAATAGTTTTGGAAAAAAATTGATAAATAAAAGTGTTTTTCTACAAACAAAAAACTGTATTCATTTATCATTGCCAGAGTGTAAAATTGTTACTTTTAATAAAAACTAAAATAGTTTTGAAAAAGAAGTTACATAAAAAATATTTTCCAAAAAAATAAATAACTTAAATAAATATTTCTTCTAAAAAAATAACTAACTATATTAATCTTTGGTGTAAAATCTAAATATTTTTATAAATCAATGGTAACTTGCTATTTTCAGAACTAGCTAAATGGTTGATTACTTCTTCATAAAATGAAAATAAATCATTTTTTCTTCAACCGACAAAAAACGTTTTTCTATTGAAATAAGCGATATATTTTACAGGCGGTCTTGAGCTATTGTGTTTCTAGTAAATGTTTTTATGCGTTTGAATGCTGAAAACAATCATTCTACAGAAGCTGAGGTTACCGGAATTGTTGAGACTAAAGATAAAAGTTTGTACAGTTCGGAGAGACAGCTTTTTAATTTATAATAAAAAAAAAAACCCCGCTTCTCCTGACGCCCTTTTAAATTTTCCGCCGCCGGGCCCCCCCCCCAACACACACTCCCCTTTCCCCCCCCAAAACCCCCAAAAAGGGGGGGCCCGCCCCCCCCGGCCCCCCCCCCGCGGGGGCGGGGGGGGAAACCCACCCCCCCCCCCCCCCCCCCCGCCCCCCCCCCCCCCCCCCCCCCCCCCACCCCCCCCCCCCCCCCCCCCCCCCCCCCCCCCCCCCCCCCCGGGCCCCCCCCCCCCCCCCCCCCCCCCCCCCCCCCCCCCCCCCCCCCCCCCCCCCCCCCCCCCCGGCCCCCCCCCCCCCCCCCCCCCCCCCCCCCCCCCCCCCCCCCCCCCCCCCCCCCCCCCCCCCCCCCCCCCCCCCCCCCCCCCCCCCCCCCCCCCCCCCCCCCCCCCCCCCCCCCCCGGGGGGCCCCCCCCCCCCCCCCCCCCCCCCCCCCCCCCCCCCCCCCCCCCCCCCCCCCCCCCCCCCCCCCCCCCCCCCCCCCCCCCCCCCCCCCCCCCCCCCCCCCCCCCCCCCCCCCCCCCCCCCCCCCCCCCCCCCCCCCCCCCCCCCCCCCCCCCCCCCCCCCCCCAAAAACCCCCCCCCCCCCAAGTTTTTTTCCTGTATGTGTCAACAGTGAAAACAACTCTAGATGAAAAATTCCAACGAGTGGGAACATTACTCGAATTTTATGTTCTATAATTCTATTTAAAATATCAGATATTTTTCTAGATTTAGAAAAAAAATGACGAAAAACCAGTAATATCTGTAAAAATACTTCTTTAATTCCGTTACAGGCTTTACTAAGAACCAAATTTAATTTGTGTGCGTAACAGTGGGTGAAGTAAACTTGAGAAGCAATATCTTTTATTTTAGTTTGGAGTCCATTAAGATGTCCTGACAACCACATCGCCGTCATAGGTTAGTGTAACTAATTTATTTTTCAAATCAAATTTACCAAATTCGTCGATTAATAATTTAAATAAACTGTCCGCGTTTCTTCCACTATTCACATCAAAAAAACTAACAAACCTTTCAACAACTTTACCGTGCATTACATATCTAAAAATTACGGAAAGTTGAGTACAAGTAATGTCCGTCGTTTCATCAATTTGCGAGAAAAATTCGCAATGTAGTTCTTCTAAATTTTGCCTTTAATAATGAAGCTAACACTCTCAATTAGGTCATTTTGAATTGATTTAGACGGCCCGAAAAAAACAGTGGCGTTATTCAAAAAGTTCTCTAATTTTGGATCATACGTTTTTAAAAATCTATTAGCTCCTTGAAATTTCCTTTATTATACTAATCGCGTTTTTCGTCATGTCCTCGAAAAGAATTTTTTTGAGAAGAACAATATATAACGGCATCAATTAGTCTCTCTAATATTTCACTATTTTCACGGACTTTTTCATTAAAATTTTCTATTTCTCTTGTATGCGCAGAATCCAAGAAATTTACAATATTTTGTTTACCCAACATTTCGAATTTAATGCAAGATGAAATATGCTCCCTGAGATTTTTCATTCCTTTCTAATCCTCGCGACAAATTTTGCAAAGCATTAAACCCGACCCTCTCCCCAAATTGAGGACTAATCATTAGTAAATAACAAACATTTTCAACAATATAGTTTGTTTTTAACTGTTGATGCCGTTAACCACTCGATTTCTTGATAATTGCTATCACTAAACCCTCTGCTTTGTTTACCACTTGTGAAAACTAATGACGGCATTGACGGTGTAGGTCTGACCATTTTTTTAATTCTTACCTTTTGATCATAACTAAGAGAACTAAATCCATTTAACAACAAATAATTCACCACGTCTGGACAACAAGACATGTCGTTGGGAATGTTTTCACCTAAAACACTCATTTTTCAACCACCTGTCCTGTTAAATATTTTATGTATGTTTATGTTCTCTCATGAAACCACAAATTGCCACTGTCCTTGTTCTATGAACTGTTCATACTCTTGTGAGAGAGGGGATCAACGCTTAACTGAAGTATACATGCGCTAGAGGCTAGAGGCTAGCTGCCCTAACTAACAGATAGATAATGTTTGCTGATAAGCGCAAAAAAATTCAAGATCACGAACAATGTATTTAAATGGGGGTTGGCTGGCTGCTAGCCTCCTCAGTTCATCCAAGCAAGCGTGAAAGCGCGCTGAGAGACCGGGAAATATGCATACGTGGAGTGGACTATCCGGACTACAATATTACATGCTTGTGAAAGGATATGCAAAATTTTTTTTTACACTGAAAATTAGTTAATGAATTGTAAACAACATTGAGAATTAAGATATACCTAAGTAGAAAATTCTACTTGTGAAAAATATTAGTTTGGAGATATTCTGCTTTTCCCAAAATTGTAGAGGAGGCTCAGCCTCCCTGCCTCCCCTTGACCAGCCGTCACTGCTGGATCCTGATTATCGTAATCCCATAGTTGTGAGAAGTTCTGTTCCAAAAATGAAGCAACGACCAGTAACAATTCATCTCTTATTCAATCGGCTTCTCATCATCAGCAAGATAATATAATAATTGTACAATCAGTATTATTCTAATATGAAACTATTTTCTTTGTTTCTTTATTTGACATTGGAAAAATAAATTTGATTTTAAAATTTCTGAATTCAACTCATCTAACTCTGATTGGTCGAATTAATTTTTTAATGTGCAAGTAATATTTAAAAACTATTATAATTATAATCGGATGCTCCAGACCTTCACAACGGCTCAATACTGAAAAATCATTCTATATTTGTTATTATTATCGAGACTGATAATTTAATCAGTTGATACAATCGAAAAAAAATTATTTAAAACCAGCAATCGTCAAAATTGAAAATTTCTGAAATAAAAAGTATTCAGTATTATTGAGATAAACTTGACAATAAGAGAGTTTAACGCACTTAAAGTTATCAATAATATCTACTGAAAACTTTTCAGTTAAATTGAGGCGTAAATAATATATACCAAATATGCGCAATTTTGTCCAATGCCGTTTTTTATCAATTGTGCTGTAATTTTTTTCATATTATTTCAATAAATGTATTAAATGACAACTGAAATAAAGGAAAACATGACTTTGAATGATTTTGTGCTTTTTAACATTGTAGAGGAACTGAAAAAAATATGGGCTAGGCATTTATTATGCTTTATTATGCGTATGCTTGTTAGTGTTATTATTTCTTGATTCAAGAAAAAATTATATTCCCATAATCATTTTCAGGTCATTTTTCAGTGTGGGCTATTTTAGAGCTATAACTAGGATAGGGGAGAATAATGGATTCTGTGCCTTATGTGTAAATTATGGGCACATGTAGACTCTTCTGGTGCGATTTTTGTTCCTAATTCTGCCAAAGACTTTAAAATATGATTTAAAAGAGTTTTTTCTGCTTATTTTCTATTTTCTATGTTTGCAATTTGTGTTGCTAGGTTTAAGATAAAGAATTCATATTTTCTTCCAGTTTTTAAGGAATCTGTGGTTTGAAATAAACTTATTGTGCATTATTGTGGACTATATTTGAGTTTTACTCTTCTGGTGCTTGCAGTATATGTAGTTCGAGATAAAATTATATACCAACCCATATTTGTAGCATCCATAGTTGGTTAAACTAATAAAAGTGCAATTTTTTAATTATTATCTGTTAATAAAGATATTTCTTCAATACTCGAAAAATCGTTTTAACATCATATTACAGAACAAGTTAAATATCAGTTGCCAGATTTTGCAAAGTTTTGGCAAAAAATATTAAGTTCAGAGCTCAAAAAATAAGATGGTAGTCCATACCAGTTTCTCTACACTACAGTTTTAAAACTGTATTAAAGAAACCCCGAGTATTAAAATATATCCGGTTCTACATACAAATTATAAATTTTTCCTAAATGTTGGAAAGTTACTGCAAAATGCAAATTGAAAAATGGTGTATTTATATGCAATTAAGTGCATTATATACAATGCAGTAGGTCATTAAAAAATAATAATAAAGAAGTTTGTTGCTTGATTTCTCGTTAAAGTCTCCAAATGGTTTTAACTTTAAACCGTTAACAAACACTTTTCTTCGCAGTTTTCTTTATTGAAAATAATTTTAAATTTTTGAAATTTATATTTAAATGCTATAAATTTAAAAAAATATGTAACTATTATCGGAAAATAAGAAAATCTAAAAGATTTTTTTTTAGGCAATGAATAACGAAAATATTTTTTTATAATGCTATCATAACTTTTTCCACCCCTTTGTGCGTATCCCATATTTTAATTGATTATCCATTAAGCAGATGAGATATCGATCTTTTTATTTAAATTACAGGAATACTATCTGATATTTATATTTTGTTTGCAATACACTATATATTGTCGCTAATTACTCCAATTAGGTTAAACGTGCCTTTAAAAAGTTGAAAAACCGCCCGTTAGATATTTGAAAACGTATGCAGTATGATTCGTAATTACGGGGCAATGCTTCATGAATCGAGAGTGGACAAAAAACTAAAAAACAGCCTTATTGGAACATTTTCCTTGTCGATATTTATTTCAAAAGTTGAAAATAAAAAAGTTAGGCGGAGAAGACGACACCACCCCCAAATTATATCTTAAAAAAGTTGGGGGCAATTCCAGGAGATAACCCCAAAAGTTGGTTATACTATCTAAAATTACAATTTGATATTTCAAGCCGTTTAGAAGCAATCGCTAAAAATGTGACTTTCATTGGGGCTTGTATCACCCTTATTATAAGATATCGTACTATGATCTATATAACAAATCCTACTTTATTTTGTCTACTATGGACCACTGAAGTACTGCCCCATAATTACGAATCACCCTGTATATGGTCCTAGTACGAGTACTAAAATTTTAAAACGGGAAAAAGGAAAAACTGATATCATGAAGCGGCGATGTAGAAGAGAGGTGTTTCTAGGTCCAAACGGATTCTGACTGATGATAAAACTTCTATGCTTTTAAAAACACTTAACTCAAAATTACATGTAGTTGATGGCTTAAAGAAATGTAATAATAAGCCGTATAATGTACCCATTACCAAAGAGTTATTGAAACTAACAAAATCAGCGCATAAAAGCTACATTTCCCACATGGAGAATACCAAAGCTGAAGATGATCTTAGAAAACTAACAGAGGAATGAAAAAATAGAAAAAAATTAATATGCAGAAAGCAATCCAAACTAAAAGAAATATTGAGGCTCTTGAATCAAGTATTAAAACAAAAGAAAAGGAGACTGAAATTACCCAAAGAGCTGCTGACACTTTATTTAAGCGAGCGACTGAAAAATTAAAAGTTTTTTTAGCTAAAGGTGACATTGACGAAGTAAAGATTGCTAAGGAACTTTTAGAAAATTATGATAAAATAAATATATCTCATAAAGAAAAAATCAAAGATATACAAATGTCCCGATCAAAACTAGAAAAACGCAAGCAGTCACTTATTGAGGCATTTGTATTAAATAAGAAACAAAAGCCTTAGTTTCAAAGTTTTTTTAAAATAAATAAGATTAGATATCTAATTTGTTGTTTTTACGTGTCGTTTTGAAGATAAATGGTGTGTTTTTATAAATATACGTATTTTTTGTTTCTGTTAATTTTATAAATAAATATATTCAAATAAAATAATTCATTTCATCCTGTAATAACTCACTTTTTGAGTCACTTTTCTTATGAAAAGTCAATTTTTAGGTCAGTTTTTTAAAATAATTGTGTACTAATCACTTAAAAAGAAAAAAATATGAGTGGCAGCCCTGTAATGTCAGTCTTGTACTCACATCTGAAGAAGCCTCTGTGTTGGTGAAACAAATTGTCATGCTTTTATATATTTTGTAATATATAAATAAAATTTTTTGTGAAAATTGTAAAACAAGTTTTATTTCATTTATTTTAAAACGTTATTACATATTTCAAACACGAATAAATAAAATTAAACGAGCAAGTAGTTCATAATATTTCCATAAGATGCAGCGAAAATTGGAAGTCAATAGAAAATAATTATAATTGGGTGTCCAAAGAAGAAAACTGTATTAAAGGCATCGCAACAGGCGTTGCACTAAAAACATCATTTGCTACCAGATTCGTAGAATGTTTTCTGAATTCCTCAAATATCTTTTTTTGTTTAAGAGGTAAAGGTGTATGAGTTGGAGTTATGTATCAACAATTTTGTTTCTTCATAGCTCGAAAACTAATGATTTTTTGGGAAAAAATTTATTAGAAAAAGTTTTTCAAATTAATGTCATATATAATTAATACTGTGCAATAAAAATTTGGTATCCATGGAAAAAATATATATAAAACAACGCCTCGCGTCAATGCACCAAAAATATGATTTACACCAGATTTCTAGAATAAGTTGAGCTAAAAAAATGCTTTTTGAACTTTTCAAATATCTCTTCCCATTTAGGAAATAAAAACCCTCGGCGGAAATTATGGGACAACCTGTATAGTTTTGTAAAGGCCACCTTGTAACTATTTTGGAAAAGAGAATGTCAAATGTATAAGAAGTTAATGAAACAAAAATTAGAAAAACACTCAATTTTAAGGATTTGTACTTTCAAGATTTACAAGGATTTAAATTTCTCAGTATTTATCTAATTCATCATAATTGTCAAGGAGTATTTATTTACAGAAGAATACACTCTAACAATGATCGAAGAACGTCATCTCACTCGTCCTGAATATTTTCACTGCCACCCTTTCTTTTATTTCGACCCTCAGCAGCTCCAAAAATATCCTGCCATTAACTCCACTAATAAGCTCAATTTCAAAATTTGCAGCTCGACCGCAGTCGATGGAGCTCGAAGTGGCTCGGTGCACACTTTCATATGTCTTTCATTCGTAAACGTTCTGCACCTACCGTCAACACAAGGTAGCAGGCCGTGGTGTTTTAAAAGTCGGTTCGCGATGTGTTTATTTTTTCCAGCGCGATTTAGTGATTTGCTCTAGTGATAAGGATAATGGAACATGGAACCAACTTAGTTAATGTGGACTTATTTAAAAACTGTAAGTTCCGCTTTGAACTATATTTTTTGCATTAGAAATAAGGCAGAATATGCGGGTGAGGACTTGAGGAATAAGAAACAAAACACTCTCGTTGAGTGACACTAAATTCTTATAGAAGTAGGACAATTAGTTGTTTTCTTTTTATTTTGGAATAGTTTTGCATTATTAATTGTATCTGGTTATTGTTCTGGAATAAATTATTGTTTGATGGAATTTGTGGTGTAATTTACAGATAAAATGTAGTAATTGTGAAAATAAAGTGCAGCGATCTAAACGCTCGGATGATTTTTAAAGGTTAAAAATAAATTAATGAAAAACAATGTGGCAAATATATAATAACAATAAATTAGTTTCTTGAAGAGGTTAACTTATTTATAGATAGAAAAAGGGAAATTGCAAATCTCTTCTATAAATCCTTGGAGGTGTTTCAAAGAAAGTTACTATTCATTTATGTCGATATTGGTGAAGCTTAAATAATAAAAATTATGTAAAACCGAAATTTACACCTTATTGTGTTGTATTATCGACTTTAATATTTTGTCAAATGGATTATTAATATTTTTATTATTCAAATCCTCCGATTTAATACTTCCTGTTTTTTTCCAGTCAGGTAGAAGTATTTTTTTTATTTATTTTCTCCATATATATATATATTAATACAAATGTTATTTTTGGTGTTTCTATGAAAAGTGAAAGTGATAACGCTGTACTAATATTTCTAATCGGATGGCATGACATAAACTGAAAATATGCTACTAGTTCTTTTTAAATAATGGTAAAGAAGATTAAATATAATTATAATTAATATCGATTATATAAGCGATTAATCGTTACAAATAATACGTATCAAATAATGCCAGTTTGCATTCTTTTTGTAATAGTTAGGTACTTAATCTGTAAGTAAAGCTAAGCTATTAACAACGATAATAATCTGTTATCTTGCACCTTCGCCATTAACTCAAAAATACAAGGAATTTTTAGATAAAAATGATATTTAATGTACGACGTTTTTTAATCTTTCAATATCGGCAGAATCTAGTGTTTTTATAATTTTTTCTCACTATATATTATGAGGTATATAATATAACCATGTGCAAAATGTTAAAAGACCAATTAAATATTGCATTTTTAAAATATTTTGAAAGCCCATTATGGTTCTTTGATATTCTGTATAAGTTTATGTTGCATCAAAAGAATTTTATAGATAAAATTAATGAAACCATAAGGTACACACTATGTTTTCTTGTTCTTGTTGGGACTTCCTACCACAAAAATAACTCTTATGAGGTTTAATGGATTCCAAAAAATATGGTTACGTGGTGTATGATTGGAGTATATAATTTGTAGATAAAAATATAAACAACAATATAAATCATATTGCTTAATTTTCACCATATTGATAACACGGTCTATAGTAACCAATACTTTCACTTGCAACTATGAAGTTTACTTTTAAAAACAAGGTTACCATGTGCGAATAACGAATAATATAAACGTCTGGTCATTTGACAATTGTGAAAAATGTTTAAAATGTAAAGCTTAAAAACTAAGGTTTATACAATAACTGACTTTCGAAAAAACTGGTTTTCAAATTCCAGTATTCTAAAAACACCGGTTAAACCGATTTTGGAATTTTTACAAAAAAAAATTAAAACAATTAAAAAGTTATATTTGTATTTATTTTTTTAGTTGATTTAGTGTTTATGGAACTACCAAAATATATATTCTATCTATAAAAAACCAAATAAATAATAAAGAAAAAAATAAAATAAATAAAATCCGTACAATTCCGTACATTTTCCGATAAAACTAGATTAGGTATTAATATTTGAAAATGAAATAAAGTTGATATTATACTCATTCTCATCTAAACACTTTTCAAAATAATAAAACTGTGTTTTCTTTATATCTAGGTAACATTTACACTCAACATTTTGTCATTTGTATAAGGTAGAATTGAAATATTTTGTTTAAGCAGTATTTGGTGAATTGGCCATTTTATTTATAAACAAAATTTTAGGAACCAGAAGGGCACGTTAAGTATGGGGTTGAAACCAATACCGCTGAGTAGCCCTTAACAAGAAACCAATACGAATTTAGATATTTCCAGTCGTTGACGAATTATAAGAAAAATATAGTATGACGTCACCCCTAAATTTGGCTAGTGTAGAAATACTTTTTGTTTTTTTGCCAAATTTTTACCGATGAAACTAGTTTACGTATTAACATCTTAAAATGAATAAGAATCACTTTATCATGTATAAACATCTGTTTTCCTGTTGTTTGGGAATGTTTCAGTAGGTGCTTACGATATAATATTATGTCTGTATAAAAGCCGTCACTGAGAACCGATACTTCCATCCGAGCTCTACACATAATAAAATGAGTTTGTGGATTTTCATGTCAAACAATCGCCTGACTCATGATTAGTTTTACAGTAAACTTTTACTGCCTGAGGCTTTCAAGTCAAATGTTAAGGTTTTTAATTATTTTTTACATTTTAATTCTAGTATCTAATCAGGTTTTTAATCAATAAACCGGTTTTTGAATTTTATAAATTTATCAAAAAACCGGTTTTTAAAAACCGACAAACCTTAATTAAAAACTAATACATAATTGACATTTTGGAAAACCTTGTTGTTTTAGACTCTAGAGAATATTTGGAATGATTTATTTTAAATTCAGTCTGGTTGTTCTCATCTTTTGTTTGTATTAACTCATTCTAGAGCGTGGCAGATCTAACGCTTGTCATAGACGTATGTACCGGTTGGGCAACTAGAAATGGACGCCGGTCATATCTCAGAAACTAATCATCGCACAAGTTTAGAGAAAAAATTGTCTTCAGTAAAGTGACCCTGAAAAATCGCTGGAAAATATTTTCGAGTTTCTAAAATGGTCGCTAGGGGGGCGTAACAGCCATGACCAAACAGAAAATGTTGTGAAAAAATCGATCAACCCTAATTTCAAAACTATTGACGACTGAAAATCATAACTAAACTTATTGGTAAATATTGGCAAAATTTAAAATTACTAATTTGAGAACTTGTTTGTGGCATGAATGCTCTTTTCACAAAGACTACAATGGTGATAATTTTACTCGTAATATAACATTGGAAAATAGTATATCAATATTTTTTAAGTTCTGTTATATCATGTACTTTCCAAAAACATTTTGGTAAAAGTGGCATTTCCCATTGAGCAGATTTATTGTGACTCAGGAAACTAAGGGTTGTTGCATATTCTGTGATGGAAATTGCTTTTTTAAAATCACTATAATTTATTGATATTTTATGCAACAAAAAATCGATCTACATCAAACGTTGTTTATTAATAAATTAGATATACAATCTGTCGTATCTCTAATTTAGTACTCACCATCTTATCAGAGAAAATCGTGAATTGGAGTGGGTATAAGAACATCTTAGTGGCAGTGGCAAGACCAGGTCTTTGTTATGTTCTTCGATGAGTCTTGATTGCTTTATATAAGAAGAATGAGTTTGTGGAGACAGCTTAGAAATCTAAACCATCTAACAATAGTCGGAGAAATTCACAGCTATCAAAGAGGAACTGTGATGGTAGTATCGACGTAGGTGCAAGAAAAGGGCGCGTTGTCCTTGACTGTTGTCTGAATGAGATTGGTTATTGCGATATCATTCCTATTGTTCTCCATATTCAGCCAAGATTTGTCCAGCTAATACATGATAATACCTATACATACAGTGATACTTGTAGTTTTTTGAAAAGAGTGAGAATATTTTTACCATGGCCAGTACAATCGCCCGATTTATACCTAATTAAGCCCCTAATTAATTCTCACTATTTCTAATAACTAGCACATTTAATTTATAAAGTTGCCTCACTGACGTAGTTTTCCACGAAACACTAAAACACTATACACTGCACTCGACGCGTTTCTCCAACCAAGTGGGCATGATCTGAAAATGATTAAAATGATGATTAGTTTTAATAATCTCCAGATGATGCCAACTTGGTTGGCGAAACGCGTGTCGAGTGCAGTGTATAGTGTTTTGGTGTTTTGTGGAAAACTACGTCAGTGTTATCTTTTATATACACGAAAACTTGGTTGTCTATGACAATACAGGATGTCTCACCAGGAATTGCATCGATCGATATAGGGAAATGTACGCACCAGAAAATTTTGAACATTTAAGGAATTACTAATGGCAGTATGGTCAATCCAACTAAAATAATTACAAGCATCTGGCACTTCCGGTTATACTTTCTTCGTGTAAAAGATACTTATTTGCTTTTTAGCACGCAGAAAGACCATAAGGTGTGCTACGCTCTACAGTTTAAAGAAATTCAATAATAGTATACCAAGTGTACCATTTTTGACGTTACATTTTATAAACTTCAATCCGCGAAAACTTGCTTAAGTCAAATAGAAAACCCTATATTTTTTACACCAAGTTGTGTACAATTAAATTCCTTTCTTTCTGATATAAGCATTGTGAGGGTCTAAGTTACAACTTTTTAAATATTTGCGATTTTCTTAGAAATTCAAGAATTTTTAGTAAAAATTTTATCAAATTAGCCATGATTAGAAACAATCAGTAATGTTAGTCATTCTCTTATGTAAAAAGTGCCACCGCGTTTAAATTACACCCACGAAGACTTTTTGAATTTGTTTATTATTTATGGAGAATGTGATAAGGTAATATCAAGCACTTGTAGTACATTTGCTACTCGATATCCACAAAAACGAAAACCATCACCAAACACTGTAAAACGCATACTGGATAATTTTAAAAACTATGGCTCTGTCAAGGCATGAATTTCCAATGATGTCATTAGGACAAGCTGCTCTGGAATCGCAAGGATTCAGTTCACAGAATCTTAATTAAACATATATTTCCCCGTTTTCATTCATAATGGTTCAATGATTAAAAGAAACAGATTTCCTAAGAAGAGAAAATTTTTGTGAATTTATTCTAATAAGGTAGGCGATGATTCTTATTTGGGAAATATTATATGGTGAGATGAAGCTAAATTTACCAAGAATGGACTTTTTAATCGACACAATTCGCATTATTGGAGTGACTCGAATCCTCATGTGTTCAGGGAGCGAAATTTTCAAGAAAGTTGGCAGTTTAATGTTTACTGTGCTATAAGAAACGATAGAGTGGTGGCATTAGAATTTCAATAGGAAAATTTAAACAGTAAGTTATAAAGTTTTAGGTGAAGGATATCTAAATATTTTACAAAATTTGAATTTAGAAAATTTACCTCTCGCCGAACAAAGAAACATTTTTTATCAGCACGACGGCGACGGTGCTCCCCCACATAACGCGTATTTGATAAATAATTTTTTTATAAGAAACTTTTTACGATCAATCGCCAATAATGGACCATTCCTATGGCCTCCTCGCTCGCCCGATTTATCAATTTTAGATTATTTTATTTGGGGAACTATTAAAAATAAAGTTTATAAGAGCCCATTAACAATTATTGGAGATTATATGCAGAGAGTAAGAAATGGATTTCAAAACTTATCACAGGATTCAGTTAGAAGAGCTACCCATGAAGAACTAATCCGAAGGTGCGCAAAATGTGTGGCGGTTCGAGGGAGGAATTTTGTACAATTATTAAACTAAAATGGAATCATGTTTTTAGTTGATTTTATCTTAGCTATTTTAGTTTATGCAAAGTCTCTTCAATCCAATTAATAGGTATGTTACAGTGTTCAGTGTTATTTTCCGTTTTTGTGGATATCTAGTAACAAATGTATTACAAGTTTTTGATTCTCCATAAATAATAAACAAATTCAAAAAAGTCTTCGTGGGTGTAATTTAAACGCGGTTGCATTTTTGACATAAGAGAGTGACTGATATTACTGATTGTTTCTAATCTAATTTGATAAAATTTTTACTAAAAAATCCTTGAATTTCTAAGAAAATCACAAATATTTCAAAAAGTTGTAACTTAAACCCCCACAATGTTTATATAAAAAAAAGGAATTTAGTTTTACACAACTTGGTGTAAAAAATATAGGGTGTTCTATTTGACTTGAGCAAGTTTTCGCGGTTTGAAGTTTACAAAATGTAACGTCAAAAATGGAACATTTGGTATACTATTATTGAAATTTTTTAAACTGTAGAGCGCAGCTCACCTTATGGTCTTTCTGCGTGCCAAAAAACAAATGAGTGTATTTTACACGAAGAAAGTTATAAAGGTTACTATAAACCATTACACCTATCAAAATTTTTTTAAAATGTCAAACATCTCTGAAACCGCTCGGTTTAGGCATAGGCTAGCCTATATATTTTTGACTCAAAATTTTATGCTCTTTTTGAAAATCCTAAAATATATAGGTATTCCATTTAAAATAAGCAAGTTGGTATCGACTTCCGGTATAACCTGAAGTGCCAGATGCTTGTAATTATTTTAGTTGGATTGCCATTAGTAATTCTTTAAATGTTCAAAATTTTTTGGTGCGTACTTTTCCCTATATCGATCGATGCAGATCCTGATGAGACACCCTGTATAGCGAAAGCAAACTGTTGTACAAAAACACGAGACCGCAGATCGAGTGTTTTTTGTAGTTTGCAAATAGAAATCACTGTTTTCCCAGTCGCGCAAAATATCGAAATTCGAGCAACTGTAACTCCGAAACGGTTAATTTTAGGAAAAAAAGTACTAAGAAACTTTCGAGTAGAAAATTAAAGGTTAAGGGTCAATATTGGTAATAAATATTTCTGCCAAAAAAATATAAAATATTTTAGGAGGTATTTGCGAAAAACTAAATTTCGGCACCATTTCGTCAATATGGCGGCTAACGCGGCTAACGACATCGTACGAGGGAGAACTTACTGAAACGATTAAAATAATTTCCAAATTTCCTGACCTAGAATCAAAAACGTCATCCATATGCTTTCGCCACTTCCTAGAGTTAGGAAAAACACTCGATTTCTTCTTTGCTTTATTTTCAACTCTGCCTCGAGCTCTGGTTTTGAATGAATTGGCAATAAAACTTGATAGAAGTAGAATTATCTATTGCAATTTCTTCATGATTCTGGAGGAAACATTTATTGAATTGGAATCAATTTTACTTTAATCAAAATTTTCGTGAATTAAGTACGTTCTTTTTAATATTTTTAACTAATAAGTTTGTTGAGTAAACCTTTAATAGATATAATCCAAGGTATATGATGATATTAGTATACTTTTAATGATGAATAGATCTCAATGGACATTATTAGATGTTTTGGAAAATGGGAACGGTATATAGTATTGGTACTAATTTTGTATTTTACATTTATAGAGATAACAATACGTACCGGTGTAAGCCGTTCCCATTTTCGAAGAGGTGTAATTCGTTCTTTTAAGTAGATGTTATTAAGACAAAAAAATCTGTAGTTACCCAGTATGGGAATTTTTTAAATTGATTAGCCAACAATTACATAAACTATTTACTAGAAGTGTAAAAAGTTTATATTCAACCAACATGCAATAATGAACATATTCACGTAACTGTTCTGTAGGGATGTAGATTAAGAGTAGTGATTTTAGGATTTTGATTAGTTTTTTAGGAGATTATAATAAATTGTTTCCAAACCCTCGGGTTGAATGTAGAATAATTTCCGTATTATAGCTTTCTCTCATTTTGTACAAATTGATTAGTTTCATTTACCTTGTATGAATGACTTGGTGTGACAAGAATTATATTACAATTTCTAATATCGTCATGTTAAAGATACTATCACACCATTAATAACATAAATGCAAAAATTAACATAATTAAGTCGCGTAGATATTTTGATAAGTTTATTGTTCTTATAAGCACTTTTTTTTAAGACAAGGTAAATGTTTAAATACATAATTCAAAGGTATTCTGAATCGTGACTCGTTTGTTAGATTTCAATGTTCAAGATTATATAAGGTGCTAGTGATTGTTGTAGATGCATAATTAGTTATTGTTTTCGATGTAACTGTTTTTTAAAAAATAAGTTGCATAGCAGATGAGTATTGCGGTTATTTTATGGCTACCTTCACCTTTGGTAATGAATAATTGGGTAACTTGCTGAGGAATGTGAGCTGCTCTGTGGATTTGTAAATAAATGTAGACTGTAAATTCAGTAGAAGATACATAGTTACTGAAAAATAAATACCTACTAATTTTATATATAATTTAACAGATCACAACCACCTGTTAAATTATGTTTATTATTACCATTATTTCAACGTCTTTATATCTAATAAAATAAGAATATTGCAATATCTCGATCCTTAAAGTATCTTGAGCCTTCAGTCTTTCGATGAACACCTTCACTTCTTCATCTAAACTTATAATCCTTGGTTAGTTTTAAACTCGTCTTCCAAGCTAGCATTCAGCCTTGTCTTCTACTATTTTTTGTCAATTTCTACTTCTTACTAATATTGTGTCCTCTCTAACATCAATAGTATCTTCCTCCGTTTTCACCTTACGGTCTCTCAGCTGGTCTATAATTAACTATTTTTTTAGAACTGCTTCCTTTCTTCATTTTTATATATCAAAATCATTTCAATCTTTGAGCATTAACAAATTGAAGAATGTTTACCCTTCTACGTTCATTATTTTTCTCTAGTGACCATCCTGAGTTATTGGACAAATAATAGATGAGGACATACAATTCTATTTGGAAAGAAATTTTAAAAAACAACGTATAAAAAAATTAAAAAATTATACTTTGCGGATTGCTAAAAAAAATACGTAGGTATTTTTTTCTTAGGAATCCACATCCAAAGAGGAAATAGTTTTCTTGTAAAATAAAGACAATTAATAAAATTAAATAAAAAACCTGTCGATCTGTTTAGGATAGCATCAGATGTAGATTTTACAGCTAAAGAGCTGCAGTAACATCGATTACGTCAGTAAAATAAAACAAGCACAAACTTTCGTACTGAAACAAAGGGGCATTTCTACAAAACATCCTTTAATGACGTTTGCTGCTTTATAAAGATTTATTTACAATTAAATAGAAGAATTTCTGTGATCTGAGATTTACACAATTTCAAAAATGATATCGATCCAACTTTTCAGTAAAGAAGCTGTACAAAAATAAATTGTCATTTAGCGATTATAAATTCATAAAACCACAACAATATTAAGCTCTGAAATAATAATTCAGTGATGTATTGAAATTAAAATATATTTATGAGGAAGTGGGAAATTCATAGATCCTTAACCGATTTTTTTCCAAATTTGTTATTTTGCCTCAAAGTACGTGGATTAAAACCTGTAAAAAAATAATGCCAAACAATTTGACGCATGAGACTGTAACGGTCCATTTTTTTTAAATAAATGATTTGAACCACATTCCTTATAAATTGTATGGAGATAATTTTAATTATCAGTTAAATTCCAAAATCGAATAGAATAGTTATACCAAACCTTATTGTATTAGCTATTTAGTGCGCCGCTACTGTGCGGGAGAAAAAATTTACGGTGCCGTCGCGCGCACTCAGGAACAAATTCGGTAGTACTTTCAGCTGCAGAAGCGAAACGCGGGCAGACAGGCTCGAGGCACGATAAAGAGTGGAGTTGTGTAGTTAAAAATTTCGTAACGTTTGTATTAGAAAATTGTTGGAAAGGCGATGCTGCTTGTGGAAGTATCTGAGCTTGCTGGAGTTCCTTAATGCCCAAGGTCTCAGCATAGGATCAATAAGTAAGGCTGTTTAATGTTTTCTCGAAGAAAAATATGTAAATGCAGAAAAAGTTTAACCCGTTCTAACCCCTAGGTACCTAGGCACCACCACTCATCGACTTGTGGTCATACTTTAAGTGCCTCACGTGTGAACAATGAATTGTTTTCATGAATTCTTATTATAAGATTTGCAAATCAGTCCCGTGCCTTGAAACTAAATTTGTTTAATGTACTTTACATTTATTTGTGCTTGATTATTGTTATTTAAAGGGCTACACATTTTTTCTACCTTATAATGGTGGCCCGTTGTTTTTGAGTTAAGGAAGAACATCATATTTTAAATATAAAAGGTGGTGGCGCCCAAATAATAAATAAATGAGTTGATTTTACGTTTTTGTCTTGTTTTATCTAGTTATAAGTTGTTTTGATTTATTTGGTTAATCACTTTGCTTCCCCGCCCAGAGAAGAGAGTCGTAAATTTTCACATTTTTTTAACATCCTGTGAGAGCGTAAAGACGTGATGATTCATAGTTGTATTTAATCAAATTACACTCCCTAACGTCTTCCATTTTAGTTTATCGAAAAAAAATAGTCCTTGAAAAATGTATGTAGATTTTATGCTGTAGGAAAAGACGATCGAAAAAATATTTAAATTCAAAAGGCTCTAGCCAATAACGTTAAATTACTATAAGGGCAGATTTGGTAAATATAAACCGTACGCAGGCATATTATCCATACAATAATTGTAGTATGGTATTTTTTCAAACCGAGTCTTTCTTCGCTTAACCGTTAACGTAAAAAAAAACCTTTAAATATTTCTATTTTTTAATCGAACGTTTTGTTATTTTTCTTAAATGCTTTCATTGATAAATGAAAATTTATTTCTAATTTAAAAGATTTTAACCTAGAAGGGAGAGACACAGGCCTTTATCCTAATATTCCAGTGGTGTGCCAAGCCTTTCGGGACGGAGGGGGCACAGCATTCTTGGGGGTGCAAATAATAATGAATGAATATACAAAATAATGAACACAGCTGATTATGAAATAGGCTGAATCTCATCAGTACTTGTAGAAAAAATATTCTTCTTGTTTTTGTACTAGTAAACTTATCCAAAATTACATTTAGGTCTATATTTTTGATGTATTACGGATGGTAGATGTTGTAATGGTGGAAGCGATATTTAAATGAATTTTTGATTTTTGTAAATAGTTTTATAGTGAAAATATTTTAACTTTCCAAATTATTAATAAAAATTTGACCTCAAAAGTATTAATAACATTCAATATGCCAGTAGCTTCTGCCAAATGTTTTGCTGACATATTTGGTACCCAAAAGCACAAAGACATTTTACATATGTCCAAAAGGCATCTGATTTCGATATTTAAGATGTCTTATGGACGCCATTTACGCCTAAAAGACATCCAAAAGACGTCTTATAGAATTCTGATATTAAAAAAAGGTAAAACCTTTGCGACGTCTTTCTACAACATCTTATAGATGTCTATCATATGCAATTTAATGACATTCCCTCCCCTTACAGTGAGTTTCAAAAAGTATCCGTCTCCTTACAGTAAGTTTCAAAAAGTATGTAATTTTAGTCATTGATGTAATCTTTCACTACTCCTATCTGATGTAAATCGATTTCTCGTATTACCGTCTCTGTCTGAGCAGCCGCCAACTACCGCCCGCTCCTCGCAGCACCTTGACATGATACTGCCTAACTTCTCGCACAATATTGCAGTTGGCTTCATCAGAAGTACAAAAAATTTGCAAAAACACGTACAATGTGCACATATCATCACTCGTTTTACAACATTTCAGCCAGACGGCCATTATCACAGTATTCTAAACAATACTGTGGCCATTATTAAACTAAACTATATAGACCAAAAGATTAACAAGGACAGAAATGGGTAATCTATGCATTTGAAGTGAATTTTAATTACAAACCCCTGTTATTTCCTTTTTATCTATCCTATGATGATGACAGTCATGAAAAATGATAATTGACATTTGACGTAATAACAAAATATAAATAATTTCCTCTTAATTTTTGGAAATTATAAAAATGTATTATCTAGATTTAAAAATATGTAGAAAGCTCTCTTTTTGGTTAATTTGGGATGAATGATGAATGGCAGTAAATAAACTTTTTTTGATGAATGGTTTATTAAAAATGCCCTATGAGGGCGTTTAAAGGACGTTTTAAAAATGTTGTAACGAGGCATCTTTAAGAAGGTATCCACAAAATGTGTTTTTTGGCGTTCAGTCACAATTTGGGTTTAAACACGATGTGTTTAAGACATCCTGTTCTGTCTGGGTAATTCACCCTCGACTATTTTTGTATATACCGTTTCACAAAGTTTTTTGCTTGGGGCGCTAGGGCGACAATATAGATAAGGCGAGAGGGCTTGCACCCCTCCAGGCACGCCACTGTAATGTTTTTTTAAAATACCCCAGAAAAGTCACAAGTATTTCATTAGATTTTTGCTCAATCTTCATCATAATATGTATGTATGAAAATTAGCCATGTTCATTTTTTAAATGATAAATAATTCTTATTAAAAAAAAATTTGAAACATTCTTAATAGGAATATATTTTCTAATCCATAATTTAAATTTTGAAGGTTATAAATTAATCACATAAATGTCAACTATGTCATTTAAAATGTGAGAACTAGTTTTTATGGACAACGATTAATGGCTAATGAAATGCAGTTGAATTATCAGCAGACTGACATTTTTATTTGTCCGCTCTAAAAATAAAAAAGAAAAAGCAAAATCATGAACTTTACAATAGGTTACCAACATACCAACCAGTTGCCAAGAAAAAACAGTTTAATAAAAAGTTTAATTAAATGTAGGAAACAAGAAAAGTAAAAAAAAATTAAAAGTATATACTAAAGTTTATTCATTTGCAAATTATTTCGTAAATCAGTACAAATGTTTTAAGGAGGAGATTATGATGAAAAACAGTAATGAGGTGTCCAATAAACATAACTCTCTAAACGTTTTCTAACAGAGATATAAGTGACCAAAGTAAAGAAAATTGTTAAATTTTATTGAAATAACTTTTGAACGGGAGGTATGTT
Organism: Rhamnusium bicolor; assembly: GCA_029963845.1. Taxonomy (NCBI): domain Eukaryota; kingdom Metazoa; phylum Arthropoda; class Insecta; order Coleoptera; family Cerambycidae; genus Rhamnusium; species Rhamnusium bicolor. Next base: position 289,856 of record JANEYF010004454.1, read on the forward strand.
TTTTTAATATCCTGTTCATAGTAACTAATTATAAATGACCTTAACTTGAACTGAAAATGTATTTTTATTGCCAGATGCGGTAGGGATTTCGTAACCCTATCGTAAAAAGTATCTGGAACGCCTCTGCATAATAAAGGTAAAAGCTGATTTTTTTTCTGATTAATTTTAAAGAAAAAAGGTCTTTTGGAGAATGTTTGCACGGTAAAGTATTTGTGAGATTTGAATTTATATATGAACATATACAAAATAATGAATTTTCTAAAAATGTCCTGTTTATTAAAAGTACAGACTTCAGTTTCGTAGTATTTTGGAAATGATAAAGAATATGTTTAACGTTTCCTAACAGACACAAGATTATAATTTTTTTATTGAAGTAACTCGTGAACATAATATGTTTATGGTATTTTGTACAGTAGTAATAATTATTTGTAAATGACTGCATTACGTCACTTCCTGTACATCCACCTGTCATTGTTGATAACTTCTTGTAGCAGCCTGTGGGTGCTGCTGAAGACTCTCTGCTCATCAACTGCTCTCGAAGCCTTCTTCTAGAATCTCTTATAATTGTAGATAACATCTTGTGCCTTTGTGTGCCGCCAGATGCCCTTTGCTCATTAACTACCTCGAAGACTTCTTCTAGAGACTTCAGTTACCGTCTTCACCTACAAGAGGTCTTCAGCTGTAAGAACTCGTCACTAATAATGATGGATCACCATATTTAGTGATTTTTCCCGTTGGACACATGTTATCCGAGTCATTTCTGGTCCAGAAACGGCTTTATATATCTACTGACCTAAAAATGTATTATTATCACTTTAAAATTATTATGAAACTGAAGTATCTACTCTTAATAAATACAAAATATTTAGAAAATATTATTATTGGTACATGTAAATTAAAATGATTCGCAAATAATTATTTTAAAATAAGTTCATAATCAAGTTCAAAATTTTAACGGAAAAACATCTCGCTTTTCCTTTAAAATTAATCCTAGAATAAAAAAATACCACTTTTAATTTTATTACTCAGTGCTGTTCCAAACATTTCTTTTAATAAAGTGTCGCTAAATCTTTCCCCCAGACCACTGGCTTTTGATAAAAACAATAATAATTAGTTACTGTACACAAAATATAGAAAAAAAATTACGATCCGTTTAAGAGTTAATTCAATAATAAATAATAGTTTCCTTTACTCTCTTTACATACAAACAGTAGTCACACCAAAGTCTCGAGACTGTTTACCGTTCACTCTGTTTTTCAAGTAGCTTCACAGGAAAACAAACATTTCCTGTTGAAGCCGAACGATTCGCATGATTTCTGCAAAATGTACGCTGAACCAAAATAATCTATGAATTGTTTTGGTAAAACGATTTCCGCACGCACTTCTGATGTATACATTTCTACAATAAAATTTGAAGTGCCTACTTCGCAAATGACCCAACAAATCTGAAATGTCAAGGACACACAAAATGGTGACATCTTCCTATAGGGTACTGACTTTTGTTATAGTTATAGTAACAAATGTTTCATATATTAGTTAACTTTTAATTAGAATGATTTTTATTACGTGTTTATGTCGCTGTGATCTTTAGTAGCAAAGATGACTATGGTGTATCAATATGTTGAACTATAACAGTATAGCGTAAATCATTATAGCGATTGAACATGTTTTAATTTTGATATCTTGCTTTGGACAGTGAGCACGAGAAAGATTCTACAATAAAATAAGGAGAGAAACGGTCAAGAAAGTACGACTCACACATTTCTCAATTGGCTGAGGGCGCGGTCATTTTTATCCTTATTTTATACTTTTAGTAATTATCAGCACTGTGCGTTGTCTTCCTCGCGCTCGTTGTTGGTTGTAGAATAGCAAAATTGTATTTAGCTCAGTCTCATACCTTAATGGGTGGTTTATGGATGATGAAGGATAAACGCACATTTTTTCAATTTCTGTCTAACCAATTTCAAGATATTCGAGTGTACAGTACAGGTTTAAGAGCTGATATTATTTATGACAATTTATATGAATGATAAATCATTAAGAACATTGTAGCTATATACTACTAGTTTACTCAAAAACCTTAGACATGATAAATCACCCATTAGAGTATTACACTGTATCAAATTGAAATGTGGTTTTAATGAAATTATACAGTATTTTCTGAGTGGTGGCACGCAATGTTTTAGAATATATGTGCTCTCAAAATATGATCAATAGAAAACTTATCTCTTGGCCATCACCAACGTTCAATCATAATATGTTCAAATGGTATAAAAATTAATTAAAGATGCAAAATAAAAATAAAGATGGGAAAAATGAAAGGTTACCTGGGCCAATTAACAGGAATAAATTGTGTTTTCGAGAAATTAAAACTAACTTTATGCTAACAATATATCCTTTATATACCTAAATTATTGTCACCACTAACCAATAAAGCGGGCTGTTTGGGACTGGCCCTCTGTCACTATTCATACTATTTTTACACTTTGTGATTTCCAAACTTTCAAATGCATCCAGCTGTCTAGTATTTATTACATTCCTAATTAATCTTAAATGGCTAATATCTATTTTACGGTTGTTCGCAATCGCATGTTGGGCAACACTAAACTTATCTGTTCTACCATTTTTGAGATGGGTTATATGCTCTTTGAATCTAGTTTGAATTGATCGTCTAGTTTGTCCAACATACTTTTGATTATAATTCTTACAGCTAATTTCATAAATCCTCGATTTTCTGTTTTTTTAATTTTATCTTTTGGTTTGCCTAAAAGTTGCTGTAGTGTTTTCTCTTTCATTTTGAAAGGCCGAGGAATTTTGATGTGTCTCTTTAAATTTCCGTTTCCTAATTATTTTATGAATTAAACTTGCAGAATATCCATTACTCGCAGCTATGCCTTTTCTTTTTCAAACCTCTCCCTGTTGAGCTTAATAGACGATGGACTAGTAAATTAAAACTCGCCATTTTGTGTTAAGCACAATAGTGAGAGTTCTTAGAGATATATCTTAGAGTACTGGTGTCTTTGCTGTACATGTCAAATTCTAACTTTTTAGATGTAGTAATAATAAAAAATAGTGAAAATAAGTTAGAATTTGACGTATACAGAAAAGATAGCAGTACATTGCATTGGTTAAGCAAAGATTGCAGATAAACTCGAGACTTTGTAACAAGGCTGAACAGATCATGTTACTTGGTCGGAGCCAGAAGACTCTGACTACTCAGAGTTCTGACTGGCCACTGCAAAGTTAGAAGACATCTGTCACTAATGGGTATAGAAGAAGATCTTACTTGCCCAAGATGAGGAAGGAATGAAGAAACACTTCTGAGAGAGGAGGTGAGCTCCTTTTCTTAAAATGGCATCACGACATTTATCAGAAGGTTGAGAAGGCTTAAAGAGGAAGCAAGGAGAGAGGATGGTTAAAAAGGCGGTAGATGTCGGTAAAAAGGGCCAGTTTGTGATCTACAACTACAGCTTTATATTGGCCATCTGAAAAAAAACACCACCCTAATCAAATTTTACATTTGTTTGTTGACAACTATTAAATAATAAGTTTGTTCTATAAGCAGAGTCAGACTAGTTTGAAAGCGGTCGGAAATATTCGCCTAGTTAAATATTAACGTAAATACAGTGAACTTAGTGCATAAGAGGCAGCTAAGAGAATACTAGTTTAAGTCCGAGACTGATGCTAGAACAAACCTAATATATCCATAACGGATGTGTTTTCTCAAGGATAATGCCATCCATTACTCACTGCAATGAATAATGATTTCATTATTCACTGGTTTTGAAATTTTTTATTTTGATTAAAATAACAAAACTTTCTACGATGACGTATCCACAAACATTTTTCAAAAATTTCATCGTATATGTTATGACATATGATTAGGAATTGACAAATGATATTGGCTATCGATCTATCATGATTTGCAGGTGTAATCCAATGCAGGTCGGGGTATTTGCCCGCTAAGTAGTTGTTTCCTTCAAATCATATTTAATAACAGTAGTTTAGTCCATCTGGGCTAGAGGTCGCTGCTCAAGGTACTTGCTTCGCAAGTCGCTATCTGCCACAGAGACATCTATAATGTCGGTCGGATAGTAGCATTTAGACCATACGAGAAGTTTCATACCTCTCACCACTACTCAATTTACCTTAGTTAGTATATGACTAGCAGGTTGGCCACTATCATTTGTCTGTTCCATAACCTATGGCATACTGAGGAGAACAAATAAGTTCGAAACCGGTCTTGTCTGGTTAGGAATTGACAAATGATATTGGCTATCGATCAATCATGATTTGAAGGCGTAATCCAATGCAGGTCGGGGTATTTGCCCGCTGAGTAGTTGTTTCGTTCAAATCATATTTAATGACATTTCAGTCAAAACGCGAAATTGTTATTTAATTTGAAATGTCAAGGCATGGCAAGTAAGCAGCGTTTTATTGCGCTTCATGACACGGCGCAATTATGTTGAAAAATCCAAAGTGAATTTGTTTTTTTGTTGCATTTGCAACAACGTGGATTTTTCAACTTAATTGCGCCACGTCATGAAGCGCGTTAAAACGCGGCTAACGTTACAGGGTTTAATATATGCGCAGCATTTTTACGGCGATAGTTTACCAAAAACTGTTATTATTTAGTAGTCGTGGACAAAGTATAGCTTTCTACTCGCATGTAATTGTTATAATCGCTATAATAGCCATCATTACATGCCCACTGAATAATATACTATTAAGCACACCTAACATAGAAAGAATAAATGTTATGATTTAATGTTTATTTGCGTTCTAATTGTTTAAAATTTTGTTAAATTGAAAACAAAACTGGTCTTTCAAGGCCTACCCACTTAGTATGTAACTTGATCCCAGTTCTCCAATACCAATCTAAGTGTCCTTTAAAATTACTCTAAAATTACGACTGAATTCACAGTGCATAACGTAAATACATGTACATTACAAAGATATATAGTAAAACAATAATATATGTAGATAAACCTGTCCTTCACAATGACGTGATTCAATTGAAACTAAATTTATTAGAGCATGAATCTCTAAATCACTCAAGTATATTTATAAGTATTTCTATGCTGGACATGTAAAAATACCCATCAGGTATGCGTTGGAATGTAGCATCTGATACAGATTCACCTTCATTAAAGCTGTCATTTTATTGCGGCAATACCTAGGATGATATACAGGGTGCACCAAACTTTATTTGATTTTTACTAAAAAATAGAAACACATAAGAATATAAAAGAAATACCTACCAAATGAATTACTGTAAAGTCTTAAGAGCCATTTATAGAGTATTTAAAACACTGTGTTTTTAAAAAATTATATCTGCCATATTAGTTACACTAGAACTTCCGAATTTAAAATGATACTAGGTGCCATGCCACTTAAGGGCATGAATATACAAAATTTAAATATAGATGTAGAATAAATAGATGGTTACATAAATACAAAATAAAAAAATTGGAAAATTGTGATGTTGAATACTGCATGTATTAAAAATATAATATAATTGCCCTAATCGGATGCTCAGACCATAAAACAATACTTTAAACATAAAATGTAAAAGTTATCCGTACATATTTTTATAACTGTTATACAGTAAGTTCACAATGAAAGGAATAAAGTCAATATAATCTTAACAACGTGGCTTTGCAAAATAACAACGCTCGGACACGTCGATTTTCAAATTTGAATTGACACATTTTGAGACATACGGCTATGTCACTTTCCTTTGTTGTTTTAAATATGACATTCCTGTATTTTTGTAAGGATTTATATAGACGTTAAAAACGCATTTCCAAAGATGTAGTAAACAGGTTTTTATTATCAATACTTTTTTTATTATTTACAAAAATACTTGAGGTACTAACTTGCTGCACTAACATGAATTTTATGTTGGCAAAAGTATTTAAAGTTTCCAGTATCAGTTGTTTGTAATGTCAAGCGCCAGTTATTTGTCACAAAAATGAATATAACGGAAACAGAGCGTATTCAGGTGGTTGCGATGATTGGTTTTGGTGTCAGGGTCGTACTTAATGAAAATCATTCTCACCGTCCACCAATTAGCCAATTGATTTAAGAGTTTGGCCACGTTAAAGAGTCAAAATTGAAAAAATGTCCAATTACACGTTCAAGAGAAGTCAGACGGTTAGGCCATGAAACTATGTTTTGACAACGGGATCAGTATCGTAAATTCTTCGAACAGCCAACCTTCTTCCCCCTAAAATAAATTAATTTCTCCTTTTTTTTTATTTGATTATTCGATAGTATTTATAAATAATGAGTTTACAAAATTTTTCCGGGTTTTTTTGAGCCCCGGAAAGGGGTTAAAAAAATAACAAAGTTTTGAATTTTAGTCTTATGACGTCATCCTACTAGGTTTGGCGCCTAACACAAGCAGCCAGTGAAAGCGAAGACGGTACTGCAGTATTGCCAGTTTTACGTATTGTTTGAAAGTGTAATTGGTAATTACTTATTCAGTTATAAATACAACTATAAATTCATTTACATAGAATTTTGTTTACCTTAGTACGAAGAGTAATTTTTTTTTGTACTTGTTTTAAAACTTCGACATTTAAATATTAAAAAAAAAATTAGCAGAAAACGAATTAATTAGGTTGTTACAGATTTATTTTACGGATCTGTTACGGAATTGACATTGAAAACAAATATTAATTAATTATTATATTCATTCTTATTTATTTTTAACTTTCACCGGATTATGATGATTTTATTTGAATAGTGTTGGAACGTGCATTTTATTAAAGAATCGTAAAAAATTTTACTGTTTTAAAAATAATTTAAATTATGAATAATGAATAGCAGTAGTAAATCAATAACAGAATCATTTTCGTCGCAATTCATTAAATAGAATATAAATCTTAATAAAAACGACCAAAAAATACATAATTATTGAAAAATACCTGTATGTACATAATATATTCATTAAGTTCAGAAATACATAAATACTTACTTTTTATTTCATATCCAAAGTAAAATAGTCTTGAAAATGTTTGATATAACACAAAAATTAATGTACAAATTCACGAAATCGTTCAAAATCACAAATATTGTCAAATAGTTTTCAGCTACCAAAACAATACTTAAATAAAGAAAATATGCAAACACAGGTTCAGCCATATCACAGGGCGGATTATTTCATTGGTTGATTGACTGGCGGCAATTTTAAATTAATCCAAACTTCTATAATTTTTCGTGATTTATTTCGACCTTGAGATTTTGATTGATTTATACGTTTTGAACCCTCCTGAATCCATTCTGACTATTTTCCGAATGATGTCTGTCGGTGCGTGAGGTGTGTACGTGCGTGTATGTGTGTGTGTATGTGTATCCGCGATAACTCAAAAAATACTAATGGGAGACTTCCCAAATTTGGCAATTAAGATTGTAAACAACATTTTAGGTGCACTTAAATTTGGTGAATGTGGTACCACCAGAAGAGACATAATGAATGAAAGAAGAAAAAAGTACAATTTCGGGAAAAAAATTAAAATTTTTATTGCATTTCTGGACGATTTTCGACGAATTATAATAAAAAAACATAACTTTATGGAAAAAAAATTTGTCTGCATGTCTGTAGTATCGCGATAGCAACCACAGTTTTTGAGATAAAGCTTTCCAATTTGGTACACTTGTTCTAAATGCCAAAGCCAATGAGAAATTCGTCGATGAGCAAAATTGGCCAGCTGAAAGAGGGTCCGCTGGACCCAAATTTTTTTGTATTTGACTTTACAAAAAAATACATTCTTGATGAAAGATTATAAATCATGTCTACTATATCAAGCGAATAAAATATATTTTCCAAATACTTAAATGAAGCTGTTGTAAACTGAAATTTTGTACGCATTTGACCTCATAAAATGCGGTTAGGATAAATCTGGCAGTTTGACATTTGAAATATCTAATTTAGTTACAAAAATGTCAATGTCAATAAGAAGAAACTATTAAAATATATGACATGAATTATATTGACAGTATCGAAGGACGCTGAAAATGAATTGATGATTTTTTAGATCAGGATGATATATACTGGTAAAAGAAAGTTATGTGCTGGCCACATCAGATATTTTTTTGGTAATTTGTTTTTTAAATCCAACCACTTATCATATACAATAAAAAGAAATTGAACTTCTAATATAGTGGGACATCCCCATTGGTGCATGAATTGTCAGAAGACGATTTTGATCGAAGAATTCAATTCTGCGAACAAATAAATAGAATACACAATGAAAATTTAAATTTAATACAACACAACCTTTTTCTGATAAGTCTACTTTCTGCGGAAGTGGTCACGTAAATAGACAAGATTGCAGATACTAAGCGACAGAGAATCCGCATTGGATGCAAGAGGTCCACACACAATATTAAAGAAGATTAATGTATGTCAAAAGTCGAATTATTGAGCCTTATTCTAAATGGAGAACGCTATTTACAAGTTTTTTAATTGGAAGTTATTCCTACTTTAGCTGTTCTGTTTACCAAACCACAGGACCCTGACGTACCAAATGATATGATTTGGTTTCAACAAGATGGGGCAACTCCACACTATGCAATTGCTGTTTGTCAGTTTCCAGATGCAACCTTCCCCAATAAATGGATCGGTACAAGAGGACCTATTGAGTGGCCGCCGAGGTCACCTGATATAACCCTTTTAGATTTTTCTTGTGGGGTTATTTAAACCCCAAAGTTTATGTGAATTGCCCTAACAATCTAAATGACTTAAAAGACAGAATGCGCCAGGAAATCCAACTTATCTCACCAGAAATGATTCACAATATCCAACGAGAAATAATTATTCGAATTCAAAAATGCAATCGAAGTAAACGGGCAACACATTGAACATGTAATAACTTAGAAACATTTTTAGGAAGTTGTGTGGCAAGTTAGTATCTCAAGTTTTTTGTAAATAATAAAAAAGTATTTATACATAATAAAAACCTGTTTATTATATCTTTGGAAACGTCTTTCTATCGTTTATACAAATCCTTACAAAAAACAGGGTGTTACATTTAAAATAACAAAGTTAATGTCACTTTCGGAACAACCGGAAGTGATATTGACTTGCCGTATGTTTCAAAACGTGCCAATTCAAATTAAAAAATTGTCATGTCCGAGCTATTGTTGCAAAACAACTTTGTTCAGATTATATTGAATTTATATTCCTTCCATTGTGAACGCACTGTATTTTCTAAAAAAAAAAAACTTATAATCAGAAATAATTGCACTCTACAGGAAATTTCCGAAATTATGTTTTTACTATATACTATTCGTTAATGTAACATATAAATTTGTTTTGGCTAATATTTGGAAGTTGAATTAAAAAAAGAAGAAACAGAAACACTTTATGAAATTTGGTGGCCATATTGTGAAGTAAAATAAAAAGTTGCTTAAAATTAATCTTCATTTCACGTAATATCGCACAAAAATATCATTGTTGTGAATTTTTTTGAAATTGAAATAGTGATTTTCTATGAAAATAACTTAATCGCATTTAAATGTTTGGCCGTTTAAGGCCGATTTCTGATTTAGCTAGGTTTGAAATGAATTCATGCAAGCGTTCATTTAAAAAGGAAAAGTTCATCGTAAGGGGATGATTATTTTTACTTTCTTTTACATACTTCATAAAATAAAGTACCTAGTAATAATGAGATTTCAACGGAATTACACGCTTTAAGATTTCTTAATACCAAAAAAATAGTTTTCACGATGATGTTGTCTGTCTGTCTATCCACTAGATTTTGTCTGTGCTCTAAAAAAATTAGGTTTTCGCTACCTTCGCTTGCATAAGGGGAGTATTTTTTGATGAAGGTAAATGAAATTTGGCATGTAGTTGACACTATTATCAAGGAAGAAACCGGATATATTTTTGCAAAAAAATATACAGGGTGGACAGAACAATAAAAAAGAATTATGATTAATAGTGTTCCTAAAGTAGTAGTAGTAGCTACTTATTTTACTAAGGCAAGTAGACACCAAGGGGCCCTTTTTTTCGGAAGGCCCCCAATATTTTGGGCTGCCCCCCCCCCCCGGGGGCCTCCCCAAACCCCCCCCCCCCCCCCCCCGGCCCATATTTTTTTTGCCGGGGGCCCCCCCCCCCCCCCCCCCCCCTAAGGACACCCCCCCCGGGGGGTTTTTTTCCCCCCCCCCCCCCCCCCCCCCCCCCCCCCCCCCCCCCCCCGCCCCCCCCCCCGGGTTTTTTTTTCCCCCCCCCCCCCCCCTCTCCCTCCCCCCCCCCCCCCCCCCCCCCCCCCCCCCCCCCCCCCGGGGCTTCCTTTTCCCTCCCCCTTCATTTTAATTAAATCCACTTCCCCCCCCCCCCCCCCCCCCGCAGTATTGCTATAAGATTTTTTTTAAATAAAATAAGCCTAGAATTGTTCAAAAGTATCTTAGGCAACTTAATAAAAATTTGTTAACCATAAATAAAAATTGACAAATTCCTAAAAAATATCTGCATTAAGTAGGTTCCAAATAGACTGCTTTGTAATGGCAACAAAAACGGTTTTGCTAAGACACACTTATTTACCGTTAAAAAAAGTTTTTCTAAATACTTTATGTATTGCTGTAGATTGATAACTTTGCTCTTAGGAGTCAGAGCTCTATTTTAACCTTAATAGGATTTTGTTACAGTTAATAAGCTCACGATTTTTTTACAGCATTACTACCCTGCAACTAGAAAAAAGCTTTTCCTGCCTCTAATATACGACTTTGTAACCACTATTAGCTTACACTGTAAAATAATAAATACCTAGTAATGATAGCAAATACTCTTTTTGTCTTGGTAATCTCGCTTTGTAAACATTGTATAAATATATACTGGATCTAGCAGAATTTTATTCCTGCCATTATAAAAAAAAATTGATACCATAGAAAGAATCTTTGCAAGTCGTAGAGTATTCTGCGAGCACACATATGAGAATGATTGGTAGGTCGATGTATTCCTTTGAGGGCGTGTTAGTAGCGAGCTTATTTGTAATTGAATCAACCATAATATCCATTATGCAAAACTCGATAGTTTTTGAGATATTTTAATTATTAGTTTACACAGTACAAATTATGTAAAATTATTTTTTAATTGATTTGTAATTTTTTCTTTTTTTTGTACGTATTTTTTTTTTTTACTAATTATAATTCTATTTGGGATTGAGGAAGTAATTATGTTAAATCCTTTGATAAGATAAAAATAAAAAAGATAAAACCCTCACTTGTTGTAAACAACTATCTACATTAAAATATCCCAAAAATTATTGGGTTTTGCATAATGAATATAATGGTTAAATCAATTGCAAATGAGCTCTACTAACACGCCCTCAGAGGAATACGAGGATTTACCAGTCATCCTGTATATACAGGGTGATTCAGTTTTATTACTAATAACTTTAACAACTGTTAGATGTTAACAAAATAAAATTATTTTGTATATAATATGATTATTAAATTTTCCATTGGATTTTTGTTTTCGATATACAAGATGTCGAAAAATATTTGTCTTTTTTTTCTGAAACTAAAAATTATTAGTTTTATTTATATTTGGTATTAAATACCAGTATGTTAGGCATCTATTTGACTAACTGGTTTTTTCTACACGGTAACTAAAATATCATATTTTCAAAAACCGAAAAAAACTACTTTTCTTGCTACATTTTATTTTAAAATCGATGTCCTCTACGGAAAAATTATACCACAAAATACTTACTTATATTTGTATTGTTAAATGTAGAAAACATTATTATAACAAAATCTAAATAATCATATTTTCCATGTTAAAAAAAAATATATTTTTTTTAAAAACTTGCTTTTTTAGTCGTACTAAAAAGTAAGAAATAATTTCTTTGCCAAAAAAAAAGCCAAAAAAAATCAAGGCGTGCACACTTTGCATTTTTAGCTTTTTGCATTTTTTGTGGCACAGAAATTATTTATTACTTTAATTAGTAGCGACTAAATTACGAAAGCAATTTTCAATTTTCACACCCGCGGCGCCCCCTATGTGGGGATATTTGCAAAAGTAACAGTGTAATATTGTATTGTTATCCGACCTTAGTAACTGTGCAAAAATTTCATCAATTGGTTATATCAGGAAGTGCGTTAAATGAAGGATGCAAGATTTGAAGACAAACATTCTGGAAAAAAAACTACATTGTGAATTAAACAAAAGCATGTAATAATAAAAAAAATACGCATTAGTATTGCCTGTAATTTTATATCTTAAATCTACATATCTGGTATTTAGAATGAACCGAATGTTTTCGTTCTTCGATATTACTGACAGAAAAATTTTAACAGCGATTTATAAATTTAAGTTGTATGTCTGGTGAAAACGCAACTAAATGATTAAGGAAACAAAGGACTAATAACTAATAGATACATATTTTAAAATCATTGATTTTTTATGCGTAAGTATATAGAAGTAGTGTACACAAAATGACAAATGTCATATTAAAATGTTATTAAAATAGTCATTATTATACCTTCGAATACTTGGACATATGTAGTCTTTAAGACCCCAATCTTCTAATCTCGACTTGTAAAACATTTTCACAAAAACCTTTCACTATGGAAAAATAATAGGATTGCGAGTATGGGAATAACACTTTATTTTATAAATGTACAAAGTAGTTACAGTTCCAGGAAACGTTATATAGAGAACAGTCAACAAATCCTACCTTCTAACAACAAAGATAAACTCTAATATTCTTAATGGCGTCAAACCGTCAACTCGTGTGTCGCTACAAACCAAATATCGAATCAGCAACTGCAGATTTATGGGTAACAGATACATTACTAATAGTGCGTATGTGCTTTTTAACCACTAAAAAGTCAATCTCAACTAAATGCACTTATTTACCAAAAGGAAACACTTAGTTATCCTTAATAAAAAAACAAAAAACAAAAAAATATTTGAGTTAGTTGAAGTTAGTGCTGTTATTTGGATAAATAGTCAAGGATTTAAGGTTGTAATAGCTCATTAGCAAAACAGTTTTTCTTATGCTTAGATGATGGTAATGTAGTTTTAAGAAAAAAATACTAAAAAAATCCAAACCCCCTTCCTTTTAACTTCATTATCAAAAACCAAAAAATTTCCCCCTTTTCTTTTTCCCCCCAAAAATTTTTTCTCGGTTGGCTCCTTTTCCTCCTTTTATATTTTTTTTATATTAATAATTTATTTTTTTTTTTTTTTTTTTTTTTTTTTTTTTTTTTCTTCCTTTTTTTTTTTTTTTTTTTTTTTTTTTTTTTTTTTTTTTTTTTTCCCTCTTCTCCTCTTTTTAAAAAAAATTTTTTCCTTTTTTTTTTTTATATTTCCCCCCCTTAATTTTGCGGTTGGCCCCTTTTTTTTTCTTAAAAATTTCCTTTTTTTTTTTTTTTTTTTTTTTTTTTTTTTTCTCCCCCCCCCTTTCCCCTTTTCCTTTTTCTCTTCTTTTCTCCTTTTTTTCCCCCTTCTCTTTTCTTTAATAAAAATAATTTTTTTTTAAATTTTTTTAAAAAAATTACTTATGATAATGCAGATCATCTTATCAAAATATTTTATTTGGTCCATTTCCCTCAGTGTAGTTACTCATAAAGTATCTAAGTTACTGAAAAGTAACTAAGATAATTATAAATATATCAGTTACTTTGGAAAGTAACTAAGACAATTGTATCTTAGTTACTTCTAAATATTCAAGTAACTTAGATAATTTTTCTAGAGTATCTTTGGAAAATATCTAAGTTATTTTTTGAAAGTGTCTATCACAGCTCTGTTTGTAAGTTACCTTATTTTAATCAAATACAATTGTAATGTAACCAAATCATGTTGTCCTGTCATTATTTTTTCTATTTTGCGAAAATATTTTAAAAAAAACTATTCCCCCATGAAGTGCATATCAAAAAAGGATAATTTTAGAAAAAATATGCAAAAAACCTTTTTTGTGTAAAAACCGCAAATTTTCAAGTTCTGCTCATAAATTAATGGAAAAGAGACTCAAAAAAGTTTACCCGCTCCTAAATGATTTTGGTTCATAGTTGTTATTTTCCCTAAAATGCATAAAAAGCGAAATACCTGTGTAAATTATTATTTGTTTATCTTTAGACGTTTCGAATATATTCATAAATTACCATTTTCAGGATTTTAACTTGAGTAATCTGTATCTTGGAAATCAAGCACTTTCCTACCCATTTTTATAGAAACTTTTTTTCTATTTTGAAACTTTCTATTACTTGGTGTAGTTTGGTCTATGCAATCCCCTGTATAATACACATTACAAATATTAAAATATAAAGGTAAAATAATTGGCAACATTACAAACGAATATGTCAGGTATAAGTTAAAAAACCATTAGTACTGTGATATGTCTTTATTAAGTAATAAATTACTATATTTAAATCTATTAATAGTTTCCACATTGGTAGTGGAATTGTTAAATTCCAAATGTTATACATGCAGAGAAATTATAGACTTTCTGTTTAAATGATAGTCTTATTTGTAGCAAAAATATGTTCATTTTGGTAGACAAAACAATCTAATAGATATGTAGGTACTACATAGTTAAAATGCAAAATTTCTTAAATTCTTCTCATGACTCACATCATCAATTAAGGTTTGCAAGAAGTCGTAGTGCACGCTTTTGCAATATACATACTTCACTGATTTCACAAGTATCCCACTGTATAAATTTATATTTCATCGCACTGTGAAAACCCAAAATATACCTAGTTGCTTTAGAGGAGACTAATTATATTATCTTGAGCTTAGCGAGATGACATAACAAGGTTTAGACAATTTATAACTTTAATGTACAACATAATTTTAACATTTATTATGACACGATGTATACATTTTTTTTACCATATTTGATGGTATACGACATAGTCACGGCGGTATGGCGGTTTCTAACCTAATAGTTTATGAGTCTGATCCCGAAAATAGGGCGATCGGTATCACCAAGAATTTAATTAAACAAATGAATTTTTTTATTGCGTTTTATGTGCAATTATATTATGAGAAAAAGAAAAATAAAATCTTATTTTGATGGAAATATACAAACGTGGGAAAAATAAAAAGAAGACAAATAAGTTATTTATTATAATTCATCATCATCATTCATCACCAGTTTCTTCTTCCTTGTAGGTGTTGACAGCATTATCATCTAATTCCTCATCAATGTGATCTATCCATTTTAAAAATATACACACATCAGCGCATTTCAGATTACAGAAAATAATTTGCAACTCTTGGAGCAGTTACAGGTGCCCACAGAAAATAATAAAAACTGTTCAGGTCAGGGGACCTACGAGGCCATACCTGAGTTCCTCCCCGACCTATTCAACGACTGTAATAAGTTCGATCTAAAAATTTACGCCCCAGAACACTAAAATGTGCAGGTGCACCATTATGCATGAACCACATCTGATTCCTTAAAATAGAAACATCATCACGCAGGATCGGAAGACTTTCTTCATGAAAGTGGATGTAGGACTGTTCATTGAGTCTCCTCGAAAGAAAAAATGGCCTTATCAGGTAATTCCCAAGAATTCTAGCCCACACATTCACTGAAAAATGCTCCTGAAAATATGACTTCATATAATTGCATGCGGGTTTTCGTCAGCTCATAAATGATTAAATACCAGAGATAATACAACCCCCTGTATCTGGTACCTAAAGGTTCTTTGTGTGAGAGAGGGCTACATATTTAGAGACAATGAACACACACACACCATCCGAGTATGCTGGGATTAATTTCTAGTTTAGAAAAAATCCTAGCTCCTTGACTCGGAATCGAACCCGGGACTCCTGGGTGAGGAGCAAGTATCCTTCCCGTTCTACTACGAAGCCACATTATTATGGAAATTTCTAATAGTGTTTCGAGAAAAATTATATTCATCGGTAAATAATATTGAATGATCAAATAGGGGATTTTTGGCATGTTTTTGAAGAAACCACTGACAGGAGAGGTCCATACGCAATGAGAGTAGTGCTTGGACTCTTTGAATAGGGGTACAACAGATAATCAATCTGAATTTTCTAAACATGTACATGACTAATATTCAGTGTTAATGAAATTCTTCTCGTGCTTGTTTCAGGATTTTCTTCAACTGGGTTTAAAATGGCTCTCTCAGTATCTGGAGTTCTCACTGTAGGATATGCTCCTGCAAAATTGTTGTTTTTAGCACTTCCGGTTTTATAAACCCGCAATCTGCCTGTGAATAGTAGAAAATGTTCTTAAGGTATTCTGCAATTTGGGTAACGCTCTTGATATAGTTCATATCAAACTTATTTGCAACATAAAAAACGTCGGCTTCTTTGAAGGCGGTAAAGGGATCAAAGAAGCCGATGTTTTTTATGTTGCTACTAAGTTTGAAATAAGCTATGTATATCCATCTAGCTTGAGGAGAATTCCATCGGCAAGCCCGCATGTAAAATGTATTTCCGCTACCTCAGCATTTGTAAAATTCTTCAAATTTTAAGTAATAATTATTATAATTTCTTATAATTATTTGTTGAAAAACTCACTTGAAAAGAACTTTTAAAATTTATGATGGAACAACAAACAATTCCACAATTAAATATGTATTTATGAGGTAACAAATAAACAGAATTAACGGTCTACTAAATTTGGATTACTCATTATTTCAGCAAAATGTTTCTGGATTTTAGGCCAAAAAATATGAAATTATTTTGCCAAATAACTCCCGAATGATGCAAAATATGAAAAAAATGCAAGATATAAAAAAAATAAGAAAATAATTAGAAAGTTAACTAAGTAAAAAAACAGTGCCATAAAAAAGTTTGGGGGTTTTTAATTGGTTCATATCCTCTAAAAAGTATTACCCTGATTGTTGCCAAAATTAGTAAAGCTGTTTTGTAGATACTGTAACAGGTAGTGTGTACACCAAATTTGAATCAATTATCTTTAAAAATGTAAGAAAGTACATGCAAAAAAATAGAAAAAATTGAAAAAATCTGTACCCTGTATCTCAGTAACGAAGCATTTTAGACATATGTTAATATGAATTTTTCGTCTTGAAATGTTATAAGGAATACATTCCTTAAGTTTTGGCATAAATGCACTTAGTCCAAATGTTGAATACATTTAGGCAAAATTCTATTTTGTTGTATTTTAATTGGTGGACAAATCGATGGGTGTGTGTCCATTGTCTTCAAATGTATAGCCCTCACCCGTACAAGGCATCTACTCTAAGGACAGTTTTATACACCTGTGGTGTTTAATTGTTTCGACCAAAGATCTCCAAACAATGTGCTGAAATTTCCATATTGGAAATCCATTGCCGTTTTTGATGCATGTTTGAGAAAATATACACAAAGAGCAGGCAGCGATATTGCGAAGATGATTAATACAGAGTTCTAGGGCCGTCCCTAGTTATTGCGACTCTGGGATGCGAAATGTAATTTGCCTCCAATCCTTTTCCAACTCAAAAACATATTTTTGCACCCAATTTGGGAATGGAAAATAATAAAGGCAATAGGCAAAACTCCAGCATTTTGTTTTGTAAACATATCAAAATAATTTATTAGTGCGCTGTACAGGTTCAGGAACCAATATACTAAAGAAAAGTGTCATCATCTAGTTAGTTGATCTAATAACACGTGTACGCCACCGCGATAAGCAACAACTATTCCTTGAGACTTAAGCGGCACCTTTGAGACTGAGCGGCACATCCTTTGAGACTGAGCGGCACATCCTTTGATGGGGCCCGATAGCGGCACCTTGAAACTGAGCGGCCATCATTTGACTGAGCGGCACATCCTTTAATGCGGCTGACGACGGCGCATCAATGTCCTATCCTACGATCTCCGCAAGAGAGCTTGATGTTAAGAGGAATATTAGCCAAGCCTGAATATATGGTTATTAAAAACAACAAATTCAAAAGCTACAAATAAATATGACTTCATCATCATCATCTATACGAATGGGATCGTCCTAGAAGAGTACAGTTTTATGATCAGCTGTTGCAATGTTATGGCTAAGATAAAAACTTTTCTGATGAATCCAAGTTTACCATTTTCGATATGTTTAACTGGAACAACAATAGGATTTGGGTTCTTGACGATTCTCATTAATCACCAAGAACGCTCGAGTTAATGATTGGTTGGGTGTCTTAGGCACATATATAATAGGACCCATTTTATTTGAAAGAACTCGCAATGGTGCAAGGTATTTAGAATACCTACAAAATGAAATTGAGGGATTTTTGGCAGAACTAGAAATACAGGCAAGTTAATGCTGTAGATGAATTAGAAGAAAGAATCGAATTGCAATATCTCAGATTACTTAAAGACAGTCTATCAATGTTTTAAAACAATTTATCAGCCGGGTAAGATTATGTCAAACTGGTCATCTGTTTTAATACTTTTGGTACCTAGTTCTAGTTAGTTAAAATGTACTATTATAGTATTTGTAAAATTTGTATTTCAGATAATTTAATGAATTATGAAAAATAAATGAAATTTTGGCACGAATGTAAATACGATATTTGAGGTTAAGTTTCCTTGGAACATATTCTGTGTAATGTTTTAGGCTTATTCCATGGACAACAACTTTTTCTTCAGGGTTCTGGTTCATGATTTCAATGGGTAAAAATAAAAGCGGCAGCTAACGGGCCATTGTACAGAGAAATGTTTTCTCTATCGATGTGTCAAAAAAAATTGGGATTGTTATTTATATAGAAAAAAAGTTGCTGCCACCTTGGCTTAAACAGGAAGTCACATACAATTTTGGTATGTTATATTTAATAATGAGTGCAAAGAAGACGATACAATACTGGTAATTGTATGTATAAAATAAGGATAGGAACGATCACGTTCTCCGCCAATTGAGAAGTGTGTGAGTCGTACTTTCTTGACCGCTTTTATCCTTATTTTATACATGCAATTGTCGGTATTGTAGTGTCTTCCTCGCACTCATTGTTAAAGGTAAGATACCAAAATGAAAATATGCTCAATATGTATATTACTCATATGCCAAAAGTTGACAGAGATCAGTTTAAATACAAATAAGTTGGTTGAGATATACCCATTATATAAAAACTGTTTCATTTCTTTTGTACATATAAAATAGTAATTATTTGTATAGTTGATACAAATAAAAACTAACAAAACTAATATACCATTTAAGAAATAATAATAAATGTAATTTTTGTAATTAAATAATTAAACCGACAGAGTTGCTTACTTATACTATTATAAAAAAATTAGTGTGTATCTTGTAATTAAACTCCCGATAATTTACCCTTTATTACCCCATATATGTCACAGATTCACCTTCAGCATTGTATTTTTTCCTCATCAATTATAAATTATGACGAAAAGACACCTGGATATTATTTACTTTTTCTATGCTAACGACACGCCTAACATGTTCCTATATCATTAAAGTAACCTACAACATGAATTCTAAACCATAAATCGAACTGTATGGATAAATTATACAATATAAAAATCTGCCATTGTTTTGAAATATGCGCTTTGTTAATACTGGAATAAATGCATTCCATTGGTAGGTATTTTGCCGTAAAAATATCTTGCAGATTGCCATTGTTAAGATGTCAGCTACTGTTTGTTCAATTTGGTTTTATGTTCTGAATTTATGTAATGGGCTTGCTGTCAGGTGTAAAAATGAGAATGGTAGTGATGTCATGTGTTAAACAATTTAACTCAACAATAAAAATTAAGTACGCTTTTTCTCTCGTGTTTCTAATTAAGGCATAAAAAGGGATTTACTGATACCTTAAAAACAATGAGTCTTCTGTTTAAAATGGATAATAGTTATTAAAAAGTATGTATGTCCTCAAATTATGTAAGATAACCATATTAAGAGTACGTAATTAGTTTCTGGTTTTAGAGCAAACAAAATCCACATTATTGTAAAATTGAGATGACTCTGTTTATAAATTTAATTCACGTTGTTCACAGGTTTGATGTCTATAATATTTTATTAAATTTCTTTTTGGTTTATTACATCCTGAAAAACTTTATAATATTATTATTCCTCAAGCTGCTAGGGTAAAACCCTTCACGACTTGCCTGAACGTGCTCCAATCTGAAAATGAAGTTTATAACATTGGATACATAGTGGCGCAAACACGCCGATAGAGGGAGATTAAGAGCTAAATAAATAATTTAGTATCAAATAAAAATAAATATGCGATAGTAAATAAATAATTAATAAAATAATAATATTATTGAATAAAAATTTGTTTAGATAACACCTTCTATAAACAGAGCCTCAGTACTGCGGCGTGACATCACCACTGCTAGTCCAGTCAAGCCCGCATGATTTGTCGTAGGTCCAGAAAAAACAAATAATAAAGAGCCCTACATTATTTACATCGTTTTATAAGGGTTTCCTTTAAAAACGCGGTTGCCAGTCGTGAACTAAACCCTTATATCGCACCACAATTTTTTTTTACTTTATTATTTAATAAGAAAGTGAACATTTAAAGGAAAAAACACGACGGAATTCATATACCTACCTAAGTATGTAAGAAATTATTGCGTCGCGTATTAAACTATTTTAAAAATGATTATGAGAATAGTTTTTAGATTTAAAATTCAAAGGAATAAATTAGAAAATCTATACGAGAGAACAAAAACACATTTTAATTTGTTTTTTTATCATTAATTTTATGGTTACTGTAGTTTTTTGCACATTTTCAAACGATTCAATGCGAATGCGCACATAAAGATTATTATAAAATATTTATACTAAAATTGTTTACAACTGTTACTAGATTAATATGAGAAAATTTTAAAAGAAACATTTGGTTAGCAGATGTAAGCAATATTTTGGGCTATAAAAATGGGAAATTTAATTTGATGCAATAAGTCAATAAATAAGGGTATTTTATACTAGGATTGATAAACATGAATGACAGTTTAAGAATATTGAAGATTAAAGATTGATATGTCTAACTTGTCATTAAGTAAAAACTTGCCCAGACTAGCGATAAAACTGTTATAGATGACACACGCCTACTTGAAATGAATATAAAAGAACGCAAAAAACCAATCTATTAAATAGTATATTGTTTTATTAGGATTAAAAGTGACACTTTGTTTGATGAGCAATTATGTTTGTATTTGCGAGGCGAAGCGCAGCGTAGCCGAGCGAACGCAAAAATTGCGAGTCAAACAAAGACACTTTAAATCCGAATGAAACATGTTACTTTTTCTTCAAACGCAAAAAAATTTGAAATATTTAAACATTAAGTACATCCATAATTATTTTCGATTATACGACTTATAACAGTTTCATCGTGTTGCTTGTGACAAACACTATGTGATTGCTATGGATATTGTGTGGTTGCTAGGGATGTCAATAAATATAAACAAACATTCTATTTAAGCAAATAAATTGTGATTTATTATAGTCCATTATTAAAAAAAAATGTCTGATTGTGAAGATTTGTCGAGTATACCAGCAGAGGTAGTTGAAATTGCTAACGAAGTGACTTTAAATCTTCTACCACCAAAGTCGCGTGAAGTGTACGAGTACTCATATAATCGTTTAATGCAATGGTGCTCTGAAAAGAATATAAAATCGTATTCGGAAAGTGTTTTATTGGCATATTTTGCCAGTCTGTCCTCAAAAATGAAATACTAAAATTGTTTACAACTGTTACTAGATTAATATGAGAAAATTTTAAAAGAAATATTTGGTTAGCAGATGTAAGCAATATTTTGGGCTATAAAAATGGGAAATTTAATTTGATGCAATAAGTCAATAAATAAGGGTATTTTATACTAGGATTGATAAACATGAATGACAGTTTAAGAATATTGAAGATTAAAGATTGATATGTCTAACTTGTCATTAAGTAAAAACTTGCCCAGACTAGTGATTGCAACACCGTTTTTCGACATACCGGAAAACCGGTTTACCAGCGAACATTTTGGTACGGGTATTAGTACAGAAAAATACAATTATCTCGGTATTTTTATGTTATTATTTTGTTTCTCCCAACGGATACGTTGAGACCCACCGGTGCCGCAGGCCTCACCTCGCAGTTGACGAAGAGATTTATTAGAAAAAGCAGTACAGGGTGGACAAATTTCGATGTTTGTATAGAGTAACTCGGTAACTGTAAGAGATACAAAAAATGGAAGACACATTCTCGATCTCTTTTTTGAGATAAATTCACTGGCAAAAACAAAAATTTTCTATCGTCTTTTGTTTTCGAGTTATAAAACAAATGTTCGATTTTTCGACTTTTAGACATGTCAATCCCATGTGTTTGTAAAATTATGAAAAAAAAAACCAACTTTTATATTCTTCAGGCACTTTTTCTGCATAATACAGTGGCGTCGAGAAAATTTAAAAAAAATAAGGTGCAATTTCGAGTTATGGCATAAAGTTTTATTTTTTTAAATGGGAATCATAGTTGGCTACAGTTTAATTAACAAGGAAAATTTTTTCTCTTTTAATATATCATATGTGAGAAGAAAACAAATTACTTTTTGCTTTTTTATTTATTCTAGTAGGTTCATCTATGACAGTGTTTATCCGTTTGTTAGTAAATTTCATATTAATACTTTGGTTTCCGTCATAATTATATCCCATGTAATAGTAAAAGTGAAGATGTCTTACGAAAATTACGAGAAACATGGTATGCTAGAATGCTTTATTCAAAGTAATAACAATTGTGATATTGCATCCGAAATATATTTCAATCGCTATCCTGAAAGGAGACAACCTAATAAAGCTATATTTAAGAGGTTAAAAGAAAATCTCAATAATTGTGGGTCCTTCAACAGGCCAAGACCAAGAAATTACAACATTGAAGATGCTGAAGAAACTTCTATAATTGTAATTGGAATGACGGTTGCAAATC
Organism: Rhamnusium bicolor; assembly: GCA_029963845.1. Lineage (NCBI taxonomy): Eukaryota > Metazoa > Arthropoda > Insecta > Coleoptera > Cerambycidae > Rhamnusium > Rhamnusium bicolor. The sequence goes on from JANEYF010004454.1 coordinate 312,707, forward strand.
CTTCAATTTCAAGTCGTCAAATTGAAGCTGGTTTTGGGATTTCAAGACGTCGAGCTTTGGGTATTTAGAAGACACACAAATTCAGGCTTTATACAACAAGGAAACAACATCGCCTGCAACCAACTGATCTTCAGGACGATTGGAGTTTTGCATATGGTATTGTCAAAAAAAGTCAACAAGATCCATTCTTCTCTACAAATATAGTTTGGACAGATGAAGCCTATATTAGCAGTGCAGGAATTTTCAACTAGCAGAACGAGCATTATTGGTCTGATATGAATCCTCACCGTACCGTTGACGTGCGATCTCAGGGACGCTTTGGTTTTACTGTTTGGTGTGCTCTAGGTGATAATCGTGTTTTAACATATCACATATATCAAGAAAATCTTAATGGCCAACGGTACTACGAAATCTTAAACCAAAAAATTATTGAGGAATTTATGGACAATCTACCTTTAATTGAGGCAAGAAATCAGTTCTTCCAACAATGGTGCACCACCTCATAATATCAGGACCGTTTCAGAATTATTAAATACCAATTTTGGAAATAACTGGATGGGAAATAACGAACAAGTGAGGTGGCCACTACGATCACCCGACTTAACGTCACTGGATTTTTCTTTTGTGGCCAAATTAAAGTCAAATTATACAAGAAAACTAGTACCGATATAAATGAATTCAGACAAAATTTTATAGACGTGTGAATTCCATTTCAAATCGTCATATTTATAATGCAGCTCAGAGTGTTATGAAGAGGTGTAATTTATGTATCGAACATAATGGACATCAGTTTATATTGACTTTAATTTGAATTTTTATTTAGTAGTTGTAATGTGGTATAAAATTAGATATAAATATCGGATTTTTTGGTCTTGGCTTGTTGAAAGACCCACAATTAATAAGATTTTCTTTTAACCTCTTAAAAATAACTTTATTAGGTTGTTTTCTTTCTGAATAGCGATTGAAATATATTTCGGATGCAATATCACCATTGTTATTACTTTGAGTAAAGCATTCTAGCATATCATATTTCTCGTAATTTTCGTAAGACATCTTCACTTTTACATTTAAATGGGGTGTAATTATGACGGAAACGAAATTATTAATATGCAATTTTTTTGACAAACGGATAAAACTGTTATAGATGACACACGCCTACTTGAAATGAATATAAAAGAACGCAAAAACCAATCTATTAAATAGTATATTGTTTTATTAGGATTAAAAGTGACACTTTGTTTGATGAGCAATTATGTTTGTATTTGCGAGGCGAAGTGCAGCGTAGCCGAGCGAACGCAAAAATTGCGAGTCAAACAAAGACACTTTAAATCCGAATGAAACATGTTATTTTTTCTTCAAACGCAAAAAAAATTTGAAATATTTAAACATTAAGTACATACATAATTATTTTCGATTATACGACTTATAACAGTTTCATCGTGTTGCTTGTGACACACATTATGTGATTGCAATGGATATTGTGTGGTTGCTAGGGATGTCAATAAATATAAACAAACATTCTATTTAAGCAATTAAATTGTGATTTATTATAGTCCATTATTAGAAAAAAATGTCTGATTGTGAAGATTTGTCGAGTATACCAGCAGAGGTAGTTGAAATTGCTAACGAAGTGACTTTAAATCTTCTACCACCAAAGTCGCGTGAAGTGTACGAGTACGCATATAATCGTTTAATGCAATGGTGCTCTGAAAAGAATATAAAATCGTATTCGGAAAGTGTTTTATTGGCATATTTTGCCAGTCTGTCCTCAAAAATGAAATGTTCCACTTTGTGGTCACAGTTATCAATGGTGAAATCGACACTGACTCTCAAGAATGACGTAGATATAAGTAAATTTTCCAAGTTGAATGCATTTTTAAAAAGGCAAAGTAATGGTTAGGCCCCTAAAAAAGCTAGGGTTTTAACGAAGGACCAAGTTGAACAGTTTTTGGATGCTGCTCCTAACATACATTATTTAATGATGAAGGTATGTTTAAAATTAAAGAATGAAGTAGGCAAATTTTGTGAATTTTTATTTATAGGTTGCCTTAATAATGGGAATTGCGGGCGCATGTCATTGTGATGAACTAATTCATTTAAAAACTGATGACACTGAAGATGTTAAGTCTGCTTTACTGATAAAAGTTCCACATACTAAGACCGGTAAGGGTCGGTTATTTACAGTTCTTGGAGAAAAATATTTGAGTATTTACAGAAAATACGCTGCTCTTCAGCCAAAAAGTTTTGAAGAAAGTCGTTTTTTTATAAAATATCAAAATGGAAGATGTCAATGGTCAGTAGTCGGTATTCATAAAATTAGTAGTGTTGCAAAAGAAGTGGCAAAATATTTAAATTTACCAAATGCAAATGAATATACTGGACACTGCTTACGTCGAACTTCCGCCACTTTTCTTGTAGATTCTGGTGGTGATGTCACTTGTCTTAATAGACATGGGGGTTGGAGGTCGAACATTGTTGCAGAGGGGTATATAGAAGAATCTATAGAAAATAAAAAAAGTACAGCAAGAAAAATATTTCGACTCGATGAACCTATTATTAGTACCAATGGGCCTAGTACGTGTAATAGTATCAATCCCTTGAATCTCGATAATACAGCTGCTTGCAATAATGTAGAAAGTCAAGGAAAAATTAATTAAGAAATGTATTCCCACGATACCACTAAGAGTGTAACAGTGTCAGATATTGGTACCACCACCGTTAAAAATGTTAACAGTGTCGATTCCTCTGATTTGTTTAATTTTTATTGAACTTGCATAAACTGCACTTTCAATATTACTATCAATAAATAATAATAATTGAATGAATTTATATTAGCCTAATCAATAAGTTTTTTATTTCATTTCATTGTTTAAGAATTTTGGATTGTAAGAATTTCATATTTTAATTTAAATAAACTGAATTAATATGAAAATGCTTAATTTTTACCTAAATATACTTTTAATAGGATTAAGAATACTTTTAATCCTAGGATTAAAAGTGTTGGCATTTTTATATTAGTAACAAAACCATCAATTTTTGTGTCAGATTTTACCATGAAAAATGATGACTTTTGTGACGTTTGGAGAAAAAGATTATTTTCGCTATTAAATACTTACACATCAAAAACGACCTCACATATGATATATAGTTTGAAAGAGAAAAAAATTTCCTTTTTAACTAAACCATAGCCAACTATGATTCCCATTAAAAAAAAAGTACAACTTTATGCCATAACTCGGAATTGCACCTTTTTTTTTAAATTTTCTCTACCACTTTATTATACAGGAAAAAGTGCCTAAAGAATGTAAAAGTTATTTTTTCATAACTTTACAAACAACCAAGATATTGACATGTCTAAAAGTCGAAAAATCGAACTTTTGTTTATAACTCGAAAACAAGCGAATAGTAATACTATTTACACAATAATTTTACGAGGATTTTCTTTTAATTGTTATATTTTATAAAAGATTATTTATTTGTTTTGTTTATATAACAACAATAAATTGTTTTGTTTTGGATTTCTTGTATTTATTGGTGATAGATATAATATTTTTAGGTCGTTCACATATAAAACTGGTATTCCGTTATTTTATTTTACAAATACCGAAATACCGGTTTCGAAATTTTTGTCCAGTATTGCATTCACTAGCCAGGACTATTGTTACATTTAAAAAAATATTACTGATTGTCTTTGATTGTAATAAATTTAATTTAAAGCCCTTTTCTTGTACATGTAATATTTTAAAATTGCTTAGGTTTGGAAAATTGTGACTTGATTGTAAAATAAGATGGGAAGGCGTTGAAACTTTTTTTGGAGTCAACAAAGTAAAATGTATTTTATTATATCGTAATGATTAATCAAATCACCAAGTAACGACTTATACAAATTTTTAGAAAATCTTCACACACTCTTGTTCATATTTAACCACTCACTAAAACATTGAATTGCATACACTTACAGTATATCTGGCTCTTTTGAATAATTGTTTGTCTATTAAAGTATCTAATTTTCGATTTTTAGTCCTGTCTAAAGGGTCGTCATTAGTATTGCCACAATAATTTTTGAGTACAGTATTCGTGGTACAAATTATTATAGTATTCACAAACCACAAAAGTTGTATCGTTAGTTTATTTTAGACGTTTTTGATTCAATATAAACGTTAAGTAATAACACCAGCCCACTCTGTAAATATGGATTTTTGAATTTGGATAATCTTGGAACGATATTTGTTTTGAATTTGGAATAGAATATACTACCTAGCCCTAGAGATAATAATAATAATAATAATAATAAACCTCCTTTTTTAATGGGGAAAAAAAACCAAAAAAAATTTTTTTTTTTACAAAAATATTTTTTTTTTTGGGGTAGGGCGGGCCCGGGTGGCCCGGCCCCCCCCCCCCCCCCCCCCCCCCCCCCCCCCCGCCCCCCCACACCAAAAAAAAACGGCTTTTTTCCCCCCCCCCCCCCCCCCCCCCCCAGCCTTTTTTCCCCTCCTCCCCCCCCCCCCCCCCCCCCCCCCCTTTCTTATTTCCGCGGGCGCCGGCGCCGCCCCCCCCCCCCCCCCCCCCCTCTCCCCCCCAAAAAAAATAAAAAAACAAAAAAAACCACAAATTCCCCCCCCCCCCCCCCCTTTTTTTTTCCCCCCCCCCCCCCCCCTTTTTTTTTTTTTTTTTAATCCCCCCCGCCCCCCCCCCCCCTCTTTTCTTCTTTTCCCCCCCCCCCCCCTTCCCCCCCCTCCTCTCCCTCTTTTTTTTTCTCTTTTTTTTGTTTTTTTTTGTGTTTTTTGGGGCGTTTTTCCCCCCCGTTTTTTTCCTGTTCTTTTTCTTCGCGGCCCCCCCCCCCCCCCCCGCCCCCCCCCCCGGGGGCGCCGCGCGGCCCCCGCCCCCCAGCCCCTATAAATATATTTTTTCTGTCCCCCCCCCCCCCCCCCCCCCCCCCCCCCCCCCCTTGTGTCCCCCCGCTCCCCCCCCTTCCCCCCCTCTCTTTCTCCCCCCCCACACATCCTCCTCTCCCCCCCCCCCCCCCCCGCCGTGCCCCCCCCCCCCGGGGCCGCCCCCCGCGCCCCCCCCACACACACCCCCCCCACCCCCCCCCCCCCCCCCCCGCCTTCCCCCCCCCTTCTCCCCTCTTTTTCCTCTCCCCTCTTTTTTTTTTTTTTTTCCCTTTTTTTTTTTTTTTTTTTGTGTTATTTTAAATTGGTTTTTTTTCTTCTTCCTCCCCCCCCCCTTTTTCTCTCCCGCTTTTTTTCCCCTGCTTTTTTTTTTTTTTTTTTTTTTTTTCTTTTTTTTTTTTCCCCCCCCCCTCTCCCCCCCCCCCCCCCCTCCCCCCCCCCCCTTTTTTCTTCTCCCTTTTTTTTTTTTTTTTTCCTTTTTTTCGTGGGGTCTTGTATTTGTTTTTTTTTTTTTTTTTTTTTCCCTGTTTTTGTGGGGGGTGGGGGGGGGGGTTTTGCCGGCGCGCCGGGGCCGTGTGTGCTCGCGCGCGCGGTGCCTCCTCACCCCCCCCCCCCCCGCGGGTGTAAAAACAAAACACCCCCCCGGCCGCCCCCCCCCCCCCCCCCCCCCCCCCCCCCCCCCCGCCCCCCCGCCCCGCGCCCCCCCCCCCCCGCCCCGGCGCGGGCCCCCCCCCCTCCCCCCCCCCCCCCCCCCCCCCTCCCCCCCCCCCCCCCCCCCCCCCCCCCCTCCCCCCCTCCCCAAACCTCCCCCCCGCCCCCCCACCCACCCGCCCCCCCCCCCCCCCCCCCCCCGGCCCACCCCCCGCCCCCCCCCCCCCCCCCCCCCCCCTCCTCCCGCCCCGCCTTCTCTCCGCCCGCCCCCCCCCCCCCCCCCCCCCCGCCCGCCGCCCCCCCCGCCCCCCCCCCCCCCGCCGCGGCTGCCTTCTTTTGCTCCCGCCTCCTCTTCTTGCTTTTTTTTTCCCCCCCCGCCTCCGCCCCCTGGCCTGCCCCGGCGGGGGGGGCCTGGGCTGCCCCCCCCCCCGCCGCCCCGGCCCCCGCGCTCCCCCCCCCCCCCCCCCCCGCGCCCCCCCCCCCCCCCCCCCCCCCCACAAACCCCCCCCCGGCCCGCCCCCCACAGCGACTCCCCACATCCCCCCCCCCCCCGCCCCCCCCCCCCCCCCCCCCCCCCCGCCCCCCGTTGGCGCCCCCCCCCCCCCCCCTTCCCCCCTTCTGTGGGCCCTCCCTCCCCCTCCTCTCCCGCCCCGCGTCTTGTTTTTTTTTTTTTTTTGCCCCCCCCCCCGCCCCCGCCCCTTTCCCCCCCTCGCCGCCTCGTCCCCCTCTTCTTTCTTTTTTTTGTTTTTTTGTTTTTGTTTTTGTCTTTTTTTTTTTTTTTTGTCTTTTTTTTTTTTCCTTTCTCTCTCCCTTTTTTTTTTTTTTTTTTTTTTTTTTTTTTTTTTTTTTTTTTTTTTTTTTTTTTTTCTCCCCCCTTCTCTCCTCTTTTTTTTCTTTTTGTTTTTGGCTTCTTCTCTCTTCTCCTTTTTTTGTTTTTTTTTTTTTTTTGTTTTGCTTTCCTTTTTTTTTTTTTTTTTTTTTTTCTTCCTCCCCCGCCGGGCCTCTGCCTTTCTTTCTCCGGGGGTCTTGGGTGGGGTGTTTTTCCTGCCTCCCCTCCGCGGCCTCTCCCCCCCCCCCCTCCCCCCTCTCCTCCCTCTCCCCCCCCCCCCCCCCCCCCCCCCTCCCCCTCCCTTCCTTTTTTTTTTTTTTTTTTTTTTTTTTTTTTTTCCCCCTCTTCTCTTGGCCTTCTCATATAAATAAAATCTCACTTTTTATCATCACATTGGAGAAATCTGACAATATCTCCTATATTAGAGTAAAAGGCGGATGTCGTTTGCATTTTCGCAATATATAAATCATTATTTATTTGATTTCGTTAATTAAGTCAGTATAATAAGATATCGTCAAAAAATTATATTTAAGTATGACTTGTTTTCCCCCTTTGCTTGGATAAATTTTTACTTTCTTATACCTAATATAAGGAAGTAGAGTAATCGTGATTTTTTTCGACCTCGAGATTTTGATTGATTTATACGTTTTGAATCTTCCTGAATCCATTCTGACTATTTTCCGAATGATGTCTGTCGATGCGTGTGTGGTTGTGTGGGCGTGCCCGTGTGGGTGGGGGGGGGAGCGGGGGGGGGGGGGGGGGGGGGGGCGGGGGGGGGGGGGAACCCCCAAACCCCAAAAAAATCTAATGGGAGACTTCCCAAATTTGGCAGTTAAGATTGAAAACATTTTAGGTGACACATTAAATTTGGTGAATGTGGTACCACCAGACGAGACATAATGAATGAAAGAAGAAAAAAGGTACAATTTCGGGAAAAACATAAAAAATTTTTTATTGCATATCTGGACGAGTCTCGACGAATTATAATAAAAAAACATAACTTTATGAAAAAAAATCTGTCCGCATGTCTGTAGTATCGCGAGAGCAGCCATAGTTTTTGAGATAAAGCTTTCAAATTCGGTACACTTGTTCTAAAGGCCAAAGACAATGAAAAATTCGGTAATGAGCAAAATTTGCCTTCTGAGAGGGGTCCATGGGACCTAAACCTTTTTGTATTTGACTTTACAAAAAAATGTATTCTTGATGAAAGATTATAAATCATGTCTACTATATCAAGCGAATAAAATATATTTTCCAAGTACTTCAATAAAGCTGATGTAAACTGAAATCTTTTACACATTTGGCCTCATAAAATGAGGTTAGGATAAATTAAATAGTTTGACGTTTGAAAGGTCCGACTTAGTTACAGAAATGTCAATGTCAATAATAAGAAATTTATGACATGAATTATAATTGATAGTATTGAAGACATTAAAATTAATTATTTAAAAATTTCAATGAAGCATTTCGAGGTAAACCATTAAAATTTAATTGAGGTAAGTGAAGAATTAAATAGAATGATTTTTTTCGATCAGGATAATATATAAGAAAGTTATGTGCTGGCAACATCAGATATTTTAATATATTCACGTAAAACTATATCTCTAGACTAACAAATGTATTCATAAGTGTGCTGTATATTTTTAAACGGATTAAAATAAGTAATGGTCATTTAAGTGAAGGAAACCATTATATTTGATGAAAATACATTATAAAAAACATTATAATAATTACCACGATGCGGCATTTCCTGGTTTATAAGGTATTAAAAAGATTAGTCTAAATAAATTGTCTTAAGTCTGGGTCATTATTGTTTAAGTAATGTCGGCCTGGCCTGCGAACTGGGTGGCCAGAAAAATATTTTTTTTCTAACGCTAACAATTAAAATCATGTTAATATACTTAAAACCACACTAAGAAATGCAGTATATGAATTAATATTTAAAAAAATACAATAATCTAATTCTAAATTTTTGTAATAGAAATAAATGTAATAAAAAATATATATTATGTAGGATGTGCCCCTCGAACGTCTACCGTCGCAGCCTATGTATATGATAATGAAGTAAATTATGTAATTCGTATAATAAAATACTAATGTAATATGGAATTAGAGGCAGGCCAACATTTTAGAACTGTGGAGGATGATGACTTATTTAAATGAAGTCTGAAATAAAAAAATTAAAATGCAAAAATATTTCACCACATTTTTATTTTAAACGTTTTACAAGGTTGGTGAATAAATACTAAACGAAAAGTATTTAATAAATAAGACTTTTGCGTTAAAGTTTACTAGACAGAATGGGATATGTTTTTATAACTTTCATTTAATCAGAATATTACCAAATTTTTGTAAGTATGAGGTAATATTTTAAATGTCATATCCTTTATTAATGCGTATTCAATAATATATGGTAGTGTGAACTGTCCGTATTTTAAATTTGATTGGGAAGGGTATCTAAATTTTTAAATATGAATATTTTCCATTTATTACATAAAATATTATACAAGAGAAAAACATTTATAGTATGAAATAAAACAAACATGATTTTTTTTTAAAGCGTGTTGTTTAAAATGGGTAATTTCTCTCAAATATATGACGATACGAAGAACTTTGAACTCGGAAAATAATTATAATTTTAAAACTTAAATTTTATCATAAATATTATACAGTATCGGTATTAGAGATGGAACCAAAACTTTTGGGAAAATGGTGAGGAGGGGTCTGGATAACTTTCCCACATAATATTTACTGCACTCACACAGAATACGTAAACAGAGATTTTGAATTTTGCTCACAGTTTACAGATATTTTGAAGTCAAAGGCAACTATGATTGACATTTAAAATAAAAATGATCTTATTCTAGTTGAAAAGTGCCTGTAGAAATATTTTACTGCTTGAAAAAACATTCACAAATGAAAAAAGTTATGGCACTCTTTCGAAATCTGTCAAATTCCAGTTTTCGCCGATATCTCGAAAACAGTAGAGCTATCTAAATGTGGTTTTCATCTATCGATGTTTCACAAAACTCGAGCTATAGATACCTTGGTCGGTTTTTCTTTATCTGGTGTAGAATTAGGAGAAACATCCAAAATCAAACAATATGGGACACCCACACCCACACAATAAGAAGGCCTTAAAATGAGGTATCTAATGACTCTCTAGGCCAATTTGAAATTTTCGAGTTGATATGCGTCAAGATTCCAATTTTATAGTGGTGTCGATTTCAAACATCAAAAAGTAATATATTTACAGCAATTTTACTTATTTATGTTAAATGCATTTATCTCAATCAGTTCAAATTATGTCAAGATAGAGTGAAAATTATGAATATGCATATACTATATAATGAACTGATTATTTATTAGCAAAGTGGTTCATGGAATTATAGATATGTGTCCGTTATTTATGTTAAATGCATTTATCTCAGTCTGTTTAAAATATGTTAAGATAGAGTGAAGACTATGAATATGCATATATTATATAATGAACTGATTATTTATCAGCAAATAGGTTCATGGAATTATCGATATGTGTCCCTTATTTATGTTAAATGCATTTATCTCAGTTTGTTCAAAATATGTCAAGATAGAGTGAAAACTATGAATATGAATATACTGTATAATGAACTGATTATTTATTAGTAAGTCTGGCCAAGGTCATTAATCCTACAGAGACGTACTGGGTATGCATCATATCATAATACTTGAATAAGTACAATAATAAAAACAAAAATATATTATATATTGTGATGTATGTTTTTGTACTATTTCGTTCGCTTTAAATTCTTTTTTATGTATTTTCTTATATTTTGTAAGCTTAGTGCCGCACATTATTATTAAACTGTTAAATGATGTTCACACATGTACATTGTATATCTAAGTGATAACTAATAATAAATAAATAAATAAATAAAATAAATGGAAATAAATGTTATTAATACTGGTACATTTTATAAAAATATGTACAAAACTCACCTTCTTAAGCAGATTTATGAAGTAGCTTGGTTGTCGTTATGACAAATTGGAGCACTTCTATAATAACTGTGTAGCATCAGATATGTTTCTACAGTTGTCTCAGTAAGCGATGTTCGCTGCGGTGAAAAAATATGTTTGTATTTTGAAAAAGACCGTTCGACATCTACGGAAGTAATACAGGCATAAGTATAACACTCTGTGAAATCACTTAATGCAGCTGTAGATGCACCATCACAAATTTGTCTTAATTTGGTATAATCAGGATCTTTCCGTAATACACTCTCGATTTTTTCAATAACGGCTTTTTTGCGTCATTTATAGTCTGTAGCTGTGTATTTATGTCGTTCAGTATTTGCAGCGATTCCACTAACTACAACGAAGTATTTTGCAATTTTCCTATTGCGTCGTGTAGTCCTCTATAATTATTGTTATAAATAGTTTTTAAATTTGTTTCAAGGGAAACATCTTGAAAGCTTGTCTGGCTTTCCTTAATAGCTGCAGCCTCGTTAGGGTTGAACTGTAGTATCATAGCCTTTATTTGTTGAAAATATTCAGCATAATAAAAAGCTGCCTTCAACCACGTTCCCCAACGTGTAAGAATCGGCTCTGGTGATTCCGGAATACCAGCACACAGTGTGTGAAATGCTCGAAGCCGTTTAGGAGATTTGAGGAATACTTTTTTTGTATTAGCTATTAATGCATCTACCTATGGAAAACATTTTCGAATCGTTTCTGCTACAAGATGGAACGCATGCACTTTACACATAACATGTAAAAACCTACAATCGTCTCTTTGAAGAAAACGGCCCACCAAACGCATTGTCGCAGCACCGTCGGTCACAAACATCAATACTTGACTTGTTGACAGTTCAAATTTTTCGAAAGTCTCCAACACCACCCGCGTAATTGTTTCGCCAGCACACGCAGTTAGTCTTTTGCTAGCTAGTAAAAGTGGAAATGTTGGTTTAACAGGGTCGAGTACACGTACTATAACATTTAAAATACAATTTTTTTACAATCTATCGTCTCGTCAACACATAACCACAGCCGTGTATTTTTTAATGCACATTTAATCCTATTTACAATGTCTTCACGAACACTTGGTGCATATCTACGTAACGATGAACGACTTGGTAAATTCACCTGGGGATTGTATTTATTCCAGAACTCCCGAAATGTTGGTTTATCCAATATGCGCAGGGGAACACCACAGGCAATCAGCATTAACAGTAAATCAAACATAAACTGAGGTTCCAAAGAAGACACGCCATTTTTTTTATTTTTATGCCGGTTACTATTGACATGAATTTTGCAGCCGTATTTGTTCCAGCACATTAAGTCTTGATCACAAACTTTACAAATTATTTTACATCCATCATAGAATAAATCCGGAAATTCACCGATAAATTTATTCACTTTATCAGCGTACGGTCGTTTTCTACTCTTTACGCTCAACATTATTTATTATTTATTAGTACTCTATGCATCGACCGACAGATAACAATCGAAGTGTGTCGTGTCATCGTCATCGTAAACAAGCGCGCGATGGCATAGGTATTGCGCCCGACCCTGAATCTACCATCGCTTGGCCAGGCTCATTTATTAGCAAAGTAGTTCATGGACTTATAGATATGTGTCCGTTATTTATGTTAAATGCATTTATCTCAGTCTGTTCAAAATATGTTAATATAGAGTGAAAACTATGAATATGCATATACTATATAATGAACTGATTATTTATTTGCAAAATGGTTCATGGATGGGCCTTTTCACTACTTCTTAAATCTCAAAACAAATATGATTTTTTGAAGGCTACCTGATAGATCTCCCCCCCTTGCGCCCCTTTTTGTAAAATATGCCTCCCCCCGTTTCCAAAAAAAATATTTTTTTTTTTTGGGGCCCTCCGCCCCCCCCTTTGCCCTGGGGGCGGGGGGGCCCCCCCCCCCCCCCCTGTTGGTTTGGTTTGCCCTGCCCGCCCCCCCCCCCCCCCCCCCCCCCCCCCCCCCCCCCCCCCCCTTTTTTTTTTTTTTTTTTTTTTTTTTTTTTTTTTTTTTTTTTCTTCCCCCCCTTGTTTTTTTTTTTTTTTTTCCCCCCTTTTTTGGGGAAGGGGCCCCGCCCTTTTTTTTGCGGCGCCGCCCCCCCCCCCCCGGCTTCCCTTTTTTTTGGGGTGTTTTTTTTTCCCCCCCCTTTGTTTTTTTCCCCCCCGCCCGGGGCCCTTTTTCCCCCCCCCCCCCCCCCCTTTTCCCCCCCTTTTTTTTTTTTTTTTTTTTTTTTTTTTTTTCCCCCCCCCCCCCCCCTCCCCCCCCCTTTTTTTTTTTTTTTTTCTTTCTTCCTTTCCCCCCTTCTCTTCCCCCCCCCCCCTTTCTTCTTTTTCTCCCCCCCCCCCCCCCCCCCCCCCCCCCCCCCTCCCCCCCCCCCCCCCCCCTTCCTTTTTTTTTTTTCCTCCTCTCCCCCCCCTCCCCTTTTTCCCCCCCCTCCCCCCCCCTTTTCCCTTTTTTTTTTTTGCCTGCCTTTTTTTTTTTTTTTTTCTTTTTTTTTTTTTTTTTTTTTTTTTTTTTCCCCCCTTTCCCCCTTTCCCCCCCCCCCCCCCCCCCCCCCCCCCCCCCCCCCCCCCCCCCCCCCCCCCCCCCCCCCCCCCCCCCCCCCCCCCCCCCCCCCCCCCCCCCCCCCCCCCCCCCCCCCCCCTCCCCCTCTCCCCCTCCTCCCCCCCCCCCCCCCCCCTCTTTGCCCCCCCCCCCCCCCCCCCCCCCCTCCCCCCCCCCCCTTTTTTTTTTTTTTTTTTTTTTTCCCATTATAGATGTGTCCGTAACGTCAAAACCTGATATGATAATTATCATATCATCTCTTTAGAGGGTGATTTAATTAGGGTTTTTGACCAGATTTAATAATATGTGCTTCTTTCTATCTACCGGTCTACATATATGCGTCACTAATGCATATCAAATTGTCGAGGAATTACAATTGCTAGCAGAGTTATAATTATTTGCCACTCCCCATTTCAATTAACTCTCCAAGAGGAAGTTATGTACGTGAAATAAATTATACATATCTCAATCCAGATTTGATGTCAAGAAACTTTTTAAATCTATACTCGCCAGATCAATAGTCGTTGTATTGTTTATATATTTTTTTGTTCGTGCTTACACGTGATTTATTACTAACCTAACTGGTATGAAGTAATCCTATTGTATAAACGCAATACCAATCGCTAAATCTAGAACATACCTTAGACATATCTGTAATGAATTATTTCCCGCGATCAAGTCGACAAAAGATACGTACATAAGTGTAGGTGAGAACGGAGATTTGTTAATCTTTATAATGCGTTCAGATATTTTATTATTACACAAATTACATAAGTAATTATTCGGAGACAATAACAGATAATTAGGTTACCGTGTTATTAACGTCGTCTCGCTTTATATTATTTGTATTTAATGACCCATGTAACTAACAAATGCCTTATTAAGTTTGTAAGTTTAAATAAATAATTGTCTGATAACCTATACTATAATAATAGTCGAGATAATTCAAAACTATGCGTGGGGTGTCATTGTTTTTTCGTCACAGGTATTCGTAAACGCTTCTCAGCGATCACTGTAATAGAGCGTGGCAATTAAGTGATCGATTTCTTTGCATTTTGTCACTATGTTAGATATAAAATGGGGTATCGAGAAAGAAAACAATATGTCTGAGTCTGAGTGTTTGTATATTTCTCTACATAAATCACAAGTGTCTAACTTTTTTAAATCTGAATATACAATTGTTGTAAATACTACGCCTTTGGAGTTGACGGGGCCTGTCGGCTTTTTTTGCTGTGATACGGATATTATGTTATTGAATTAAAAACAAACATTTTTGAGATGAATGGACTATTATTGGTTGGTGTAGTTTCAGTTAGCGAGAGTTTCAGTTTATAATAGAGTTAGTTTACGTTCACAAGTGTGCTGATATGATTGTTATTTTTATTAATTAATATAGTTTTTCTTATACTGAAAGGGTGTTGGAGTTTTACTAGGTGTTTCACCCTACTTTTACCTTAACACAATATACTGTCATTTCTTTTTAACTGATAATTCCGACCAAAAATTAAATCATATTTATATGAAAATTATTTAAGAAATCAGTTTTTTATAAAGTTCCGGTGATATATGAATTTGTTTATTTTGTTAAAACAACACGTTTTAAAATACAATTTTTCGTTAAAAATGTGTAAGTAATAATAATAATAATAATAATATTTATTTACAAAAATAGATAGATACAAATGGGTACAAAAATTTGAATTACAAATATTAAGTACAAAATACAAAATAATGAGATATAATCTAGATTTCGCAAATAAATTTAGAAAATCCATTTAGGCTTATCAAAGCCTGCCTATGGATATATTTCACTCAAGTAAATGTAAAAAATACAGAAAAAAATTTAGAAAATCATTTAAATTTTTACTGATTCAAGACAACATAAAAAAATAAAGAAAAACTGAATAGTAGAAAAAATTAAATAAATCAAAATAAAATTAATCGATTTAAATAAATAAATTGCTATTTCTTTATTTCAACAACATACTAAATAGTTAAAGAAAAAAACATAAATAATTTAAAATATTAATTCACTGAAGGGTCAATAATACTATGCAATAAATTTCTATCGTTTGAAATAATCCATGTTTCTAACTTCTTTTTAAAAAGTTGCATTGTTTTTACGCTTTTCAGGAAGTTTGGTAAAATATTAAAAATTTCGGTCCAATATAGACAAAACATCGTTGGCAAATACTTTTGTATGCCCTAGATAAAACTAAGTGGAGAGCTTCTTTATGTGTTACGCTTATACTAATCTCACTCATATATTGTTTATTTTTAAACAAAAAATAATAAAACCGTTTTAGAGAATAGCTGCCTTAAATCTAATATATTCAATTCTGAAAATAGTTGTTCTGTGGGGTATCTAAAGGGTTTGAAATAAATAATTTTTAAAATTTTCTTTTGAAGTATCTCAAGAGGTTCCAAATACGTTTTTCTTACTCCTCTCCATCCAGTTATACCATATTGTAAAATGGCTTCTGTGAAGGAGTAATATAATATTTTGAGCTGATACATTGGAAGAATTTGTCGACATTGGTAAAATTTAAACATTAGGCCACGAATTTTTGTTTTACCATTGTTTACGTGTACGTCCCATTTTAGGTGGGTATCGATAAAAATGCCAAGATATTTGATTGACCCAGTAAAAGAAATGACAAGATTATCAATTGATATAGTGCTGAACTCAGGTAGGTATTTTCTATAGGAAGTGATAGGTAGAATTTTAGTTTTATTAATATTAACTGTCGATAAATTTGCACTAAACCAATTTAACACTCTCCTTAAGTCCCTTTCGACCAGTTCCTTTACATCAGCCCAAGAATGTCCAGTATACAAGATAACAGTGTCATCAGCAAAAGAAATGATAGTTCCAGAGGAATCTAACGTAAATAAGCTGTTTAAATATATAGTAAATAACACAGGCCCTAAAACTGTACCCTGTGGTACACCACAGGTCACAGTTTCTTCGTCACTAAACACATTATTTATTTAAACTTTTTTGTTTCCTTGATTCTAAATAGCTTTTAAACAGATTAAGAACGTTCCCTCTAATTCCGATGTTTTCCAGTTTATCCAGCAAAAGCCCATGACTTACGGTATCAAAGGCCTTTGCTAGATCGTGTGTCCCATAAGAATCTGTATTATACCCATTTTAATCCGTATCCGTATTAATGACCCTCTACTTCTAATCCAGTGCGTAACTTTGGTCCCAAACATAGTCTGAGATATTCTCAACGCTAGGCTATTAAAATGACCAAATTGTTGCAACTTTTCTACACCACACGTCACTAAAGAAGTTGCAAATATATTTTTTTATCAAATATCCAACAGAGCTACAATTGCTCAGTAGGTCCTAAATATTGATTAATTGAAATACTGTTTCCATATATGAGACCTCCTTTTGACGATTCACTTAAAACAAAATAAATTCAGATGAATAGCTCATTTGAAATTGCTTAACAATGGCAATAGTCATAACCAGGGAGAGGAAACTGGACCAAAATACAGGACCAGGAGCTGCTACGACCTCATCGTAGATAAAATAACATACATACAAATAAAGGCAAAGGTAATAAATGATACATACCACTTGATAAAATGTATTATTCAGAATGACTGATCAGCCATCGCATTAGCATACATGGTGACAACAAATATTCGTTCTGCATTCGTGGCTGTTAAATTCGAGCGATTTGGTCGGTACATATGTTTGTACAAGGAAAATGAACGCCGCAAAGTTGTAAATTTCCTACTGAATGGAAGTTGCCTGTTATTATTCCTGTACCTAAAGTTACAAATATAATTATGTGTCAAGAATATAGGCCAATAAACACAGTTCCAGCTTACGAAAAAGTATTAGAAATAGTAGTGAAAGAACAACTATTAGATTATTGTGATAAAAATTAAATAATAGTGCCGAAACAATCTGGTTTTCGTAAGGGTCACTCTTGTGAAATGGTAATTCTAAATATATATGATATATGGATTAAAGCTATTGACAATAGTGACATAGTTATAGCAGTATTTTTGGATTTTCGTAGGGCGTTTGAAACTGTTGATCGTGAGTTGTTGTTAAAAAAAATTGGAGAAAATGGGGATATCTGATAATGTGTTAAAGTGGTTTCAGGATTATTTAGATCATAGATCACAAAAAGTTAAATACAAAAATTGTACGTCGCCAACAATAATAACCAAATATGGAGTACCTCAAGGTACAGTCCTAGGTCCAATTTTGTTCATTCTGTATGTTAACGATATGATAAAATGTGTAGACAAATATAATATTAAAATATTTGCAGACGACACAATGCTGTACATCATAGGAAAAAATGTAGATTTAATACGCATAATAAATCAGAAACTTGATGTAATATATGAATGGTTGTGTGATAATAGTCTCTGCATAAATGTGAAAAAAATGTAAATATATGATTATAGTAATTATATAGCATTATATATATATATTATATATATATATATATATATATATATATATATATATATATATATATATATTATATATTATCGTATTAAGTACTTATAAATTAGATAATATTGAAGACAATTATAATATAAAAATTATTGATATCAATTTAGACAGAGTTAACGACATGAAATATCTAGGAGTTGTAATTGATGAGAACTTAAAAATTGAAAAAACATGCAAACTATATAATCAACAAAATGTCAAAAAAGTATCTTTCTTAAATAAAGTTGGAAACTCACTCTCTATGTCTACTAAAATATTAATATATAAATCAATTATTGCACCGCATATCGACTTTTGTTCTTCAATATTATTTAACTTAAATCAAAATCAAACTCAACAACTCCAAAAGATCCAAAATAGAGCAATGAGAATTATTCTCAAATGTAATTGATACACATCAATCAGAATGATGCTAGAGGTGTTAAATTTTATGAATATATAGAACAAAGAGTTGTATACAGAACATTAATAATCATTTATAAAATAAAAAACAAAATGTTACCACCGTACTTATATAATGAAGTAAGGTACGTCAATGATGTTCATAATTACCCAACCAGAAATGCAAATAATTTTTTTATATGTACTTTTAACAAGACTAATACTGAAAAGTCTGTGTTGTCAAAAAGTTTAAAATTATATAATAACTTACCTGCTACTATTAGATACTGCCAAAATTTAAATAACTTTAAGAGCATTCTATACAAGCATGTGGTAAAAAATTTTTAGTTCATTTAGAATTTAGAAATTAAGTTTATTAAATAGTGTTAGTATAAGTAAATGAAATATTGAAAAAAACTGTAATGAACAGCTATGCTAAATAAAGATATTATTATTATATTAATTAATATTATACAACTTTATCTCGGCTTCCCGCCACAATACTGGTTGCATATATTATAGGTATATAAATAAATGCCTTGCGTATCAATGACAGATTAATTAATTCAATTACATAAAAGGTCTTTAAAAAATAGAGTTTTTTATTTCACCGTTGGCCCCGAAAAACGGTAAATGTTTGCGTTGCCTAGTTATATCTGCATTGTTCATGACATCAGTGCCCTATATAGTTATTCTAAAAGAAATTGTTTAGTAGAAATTGTATCGCTGATATCTCCACGAATGCCTTCCCTGATTAGTAGCTCATAATTTTACCTTTAACTATTCTTTTATCGGCATGTTACATTGTCAAGTATCTTATATAATTCACTAAGTGAATATTTATCTTATATCTTTTCAAAACATAATAGTGCTGGGGTGAAATCATTCATGATATCTCGTCCAATAACGTCAGAAGTCTGCCGTATTCTCTAATATTATCATTATTATGTTGTTGATATAAATGTTAAAGAATAAAGGACTAACGACAGATGCCTGTGGAACACCATATTCTTATGTTTTACTTAAAAAATCATCACTCAGTCCGATTAAATATCATGAAATATCTGAAATCGTATATGACATTCTTGTTTAATTATGGTTAAACCTTATTTAAACATTTATTTATTTTTTTGTGTGCCATTTTTAATTGAATCAATGACTTACTTAATCATTCGAAACTGATGTAAGGAACATACATTTTTCAGTAAAAACCTTTAACATATACTCAGAAACACTTATCAACTCAATCAATCTTGAATCAAAACTACTGAAAACTTGCAAGAGAAATCCGATTTATTGATTACTATTTTTCAAGAATTGTTTGAAATCGTATTGAAAATGAAATACCCGAAAATACCAAAACTAAAAATATTTGAAAACTGTTTAGTATTGAATGGTTTTTACATAAGAATAACCTTACAATTCTTTTATAAAATGCAGGAATACCTATTTTATTTTCAAAAATGACTTTGTAAGGAACAGTTTCTTTCAATCAACTTTCTTCAAAGGCTAAGATGTATAGAAGCGAAAAGTAAAAATATGCAGCAGACTCCAGAACTGACAACCAATCAGTAAATGTCGAAACTTCTGCCAAAATTCCATTCTATTTTCACAGTGGTGAAAATAATTAATTATGTATTTACAAATGTGTACTAAATACTTAATTATGCAAAACAGTTTAATTTCGCCCATTTAAGAAACATTTGGAATGAATGCAAAAAAAATATTACACAATTTTGTTATAAATTGCTATTTGTATGTACAATGCTGCAATTTAAGTGTAATTTTATACAATATATAGGCCAACATAACTGGTATTATGTTTTTAGGTTCTGTTATAATTCTGTTATATTTTTTTCGGTAAAAATAGTATTACAACCATAACATTGTTGAATACATAATTATTCTACATAGCATTATATATCGTGCGTTTAAGTTTTTAAGGTGTTGTAGAAAATTCAATTAAAGGTATCCGGAAGTAATCAAATTATATAATAATCATGAAAATAATTGGAATACAGAATTGTGAACAAAGTATTGAGCCAAACTAAAGAAGAATCTTTTGTAACTAAGTATCGATAAATTATTATTATCATAATTTGTCGATCTAATTCATTTATGGTTGTAATTTTAATGTATAGTGTTGTTTTTTAATATTAATTGTTTTTCCAAATTATTTTTTAAAATAATTTTACTATAGAGAAGAAAATTTTGCCAAATACCAAAACACGTATTGATTAAAATCAATATATATTTGGAAAAAATATGTCCGGTTTCGCCGGAAGTGACACTAACTTTCGATTTTTAAATGGAATACCCTGTATATTATTGCATTTTTACATTCTGCATAATTTTCTGAATCCAACGATACCAAACAAATGACATTTCAGATGTCAATATTTTTTATAATATAATTTTTAGTTTTCCATTTAAGTGTGCCATAGATAGTTCCGATTTATTCTAAATGACTCGTGTAATGCTAGAAAAATCGAAATCCCGTCAAAAATACTAAATTACGTGATTTATGAGCAAATAAAGTTCATCAAAATGGTTTATGGAGCAAAGCTCAATTTTTTCAAATGGAACCATATTGGTACCGTGGTACTATTTATTAGTACTATTAATAAGGAATTTATTGATGTGTTGTATTAAAATATGCTATAAATACAAACAAAATTACAGCTAAAAGAAAATAAGAAAATACAATTTTGTTCTAATTAAATGTTAAGTAACTAACTAAGGTGGCTTTGAAAACAATGAAATATTTAGCTTGTCAAACATTTGTTGGTTTGCCGGTGGTTTTATTGTGTCTTTAAAAAAATGTTTAAAATTCTTGTTAATTGTGTTCAAAATGTCGCAAATTTATACAAGAGATGAAAAAGTGGATATGTTAATTATTTATGGGGAATGTAGAAAAAATGCCGTTGCGGCTAGACACCTTTATGCCGAGCGATATCCTGATAGACAATGTTCAGCGAGAAATTATTTTAATCGTCTTGAAAATCAATTCCGAAGTGAGCCCAACAATGATCCCGAAGAAAATTTCATTTTTGACGAAGGAACGGAAATTAATGTTTTGGCTCGAGTAGAAGTTGATAAGACTGTTTCTTTAAGGCAAATTGGATTTGAATTGGAAATCAGTCACCAAACAGTAAGCCGAATTTTGCACAGATACCATTATAAATCTTTTAAATACCAATTGCACCAGCACTTGTACGAAAATGATTACGAACGTAGGATGGAATATTGCAATTGGATTTTGCAGAATAACGTGCATCCAAACAATGATTTTTTGGGAATGATTTTATTTTCGGACGAGTCTAGGTTTACAAATTTGGGATTATTTAACCGACAAAATACAAAATAATGGTCACAAGAAAGTCAAAATTTATTACGGGAGGGTAACTTTCAAGTGCGGTTCGGTTTCAATGTTTGGCTTGGAATAATCGGTAGTAGAATCATTGGTGGGCCCAATAATATTTGAAGGACACCTGACTGGTGCCAGATACTTGGGATTTCTGCAAAATGAAATTGAGCAGTTTAGCGAATTACCTTTACATTTACGACAGGGAATGTATTTCCAACAAGATGGCGCCCCTTCCCATAAATCAAGGATTGTAATTGATTACCTTCAACGGATATTCGGAGAAAACGTAATTTCAACGAGTGGTCCTGTGAGGTGGCCTCCAAGGTCACCTGATTTAACACCCCTTGATTTCTTTGTTTGGGGTCATTTAAAAAATATTGTCTACGCAACCGCCGTTACAACTCGTGAAGACCTGGATCTACGAGTAAGACGCGCAATTAATAGCATAACGGCCCAGCAATTAGCGAACGTTCTTCGAGAAACAGATATGCGAGTTCAGAAGTGCATAGACGTTAATGGACAACATTTTGAGCAACTGTTGTAATGTTTTGTGTTCATTTTTTGTATTCCAAAGCCACCTTATGTATAACAAGGTAATTAGAAAAAATTGTATTTTCTTATTTTCTCCTAGCTGTAATTTTGTTTGTATTTATCGCACATTTTAATACGACATAAGAATAAATTCCCTTATTAATAGTATTAATAAATGGTACCACGGTACCAACATGGTTCCATTTGAAAAAAAATAGTTCTTCCTCAAAAACCACTTTGATGAACTTTATATGCCCATAAATCATGTAATTTAGTATTTTTGACGGTTTTTGACGGGATTTAGATTTTTCTAGCATTACACGGATCATTTAGAAGATATCGGAACCATCATGGCACACTTAAATGGAAAACTAAAAATTACATTATAAAAACTATTGACGTTTGAAATGTCACTTATTTGGTATCGTTGGAATCAGAGAATTATGCAGAATTCAAAATGTAACTTTAGTGTCTAATGGTAATGACACGAATGAGAATCTTTCTTAACGTTGAAATATACAACACACGAGAAGGAATAAAAACCATCATGGATAAAAGAAAAAAGATACTGATTATTTGTTTAACATTTTATAAATAATACGTTTTAAATTATAGTTATTTTATACCTAACCTATTAATAAGATTAACATAACATGCGTTTAAGTTCTCAATGTCTTTCCTTGAATTAATCCCTGACTTAATCTTCTTTATATTGACCATTTCCTAAAATTTTCTCTTTTCAAGATTACGCTGCCTACCTACTATTTTTGTTTCATAAAAATTGAATTCGTGATTTAAACACGAACGAAACAGCGGCAAGTTGATAAAATAGTTTTTCTCAAAACAAGGACCCTTACCCAACAAAATTTTTCCAACTATTAATAAGCCGGTCTAAAAACTTTTCTATCAATATATGTTTTTTATTCTTACGACGATGTTCTTTAGAAACAATTTCCTTGACAAGCCCTTGGAAAATCTTTGTGAATAAATTGTAAACCAAATGATGAAGTAAACCAAAGTTTTATTCACGAAACCGGTAGCATCAATAAAGGATTTTGTGAGAAAGAGACCTCTTTTTCATTTCCAATATGAACATCTCACAGGGGATTGACTTTTCGACAATACATTTTTTGGTGTTTTGTATCTCGTTTCATGTGATAGTCTTCTTTAACTTCAATTGATCCAAATTTTATTCTGTACACGACTCCGCAGTATGAAAATATAGAGTTGCATAAAGAAACAAATATATTAATATAATTGAAAAATCATTGTTGTAGTATACAAAGTGATGATACAGTTATTAAATTTGGTTTTAAAAAAAATGTAGTGGGGGAAATACTAAAAAGAACAAAGAAGGAGCTGCAGATATGTTTCCACACAATGATGGCTACCGTTTTTTAGGCTCACCAGTTGGTGCCACTGGCGAGTAAGCTCGCTGTCAAAAGTTATTGTTAGGCGCGGAAAAAGTTTATAGGGTTTTATTATAATTATTTCGTACACCAATAAATAAAAAAACTTGTTAATTATGCCTCAGTGTTGTGCAGTTCCATTTTGTTCGGAAACAAAAGGCGGGCATATGCTTCCGAGAGACAAAACTCGCCTAAAACAGTGGTTGGTAGCGATTCGCAGGGATAACTTTACTTTTTCGAAACATTCGTGTGTTTGTAAGAAACATTTTAATCCTGACGATTATGCGTTACAGAAAATCGTAAGTAATAATATACACATTCGTTGTTTTCATCATGCTCATGCTTGATATAACCTAACTTTAATGACATAATACACGTCTGATAGGTACAATAATTTCCCTACTGAACAAGTAAATTACTACTATCCCCTTCTGCCATCATTGTGTTAAATGTTTTTCAGTTAATTTTTATAAAAATTACTAAAAACTGACGTTAAAAAGCCATAGTAAACATTAACGTTCTGTGACATGGACCTTACCCTACACTAGCATCTCTTGTGATGAATTCAAGCGCGGTATTCCTCATTACCTCTTTTCAGTGATTTTATTATGCTAAATAATAAATATCATGTAAATTTTTACCAAAATATTTAACTATTGAAACATGTTTTAGAGCCAAAAAGTTGTCAGTGTCTGGTGTCACATTTTATATGTTCTAACATATTTCAGTTGGTTTGCTATGAAATGGTTTCAGTTTTTATCGAATATTTTATAATTATCTCATTTGAATTGCAAAAACATGCCTTGTAATAATTAGCAAAGTGTGCGAAATGTGCCAATTAATATTCGAAAGGTAAATGGTGCACAAAAATAACTGCAAGCAGATTGTTACCAAATAAGACGTTGCATGTTTGTTCCAAATGGTTACTAGTTAATTGTTTTGTTATCCTTCATTTTCACTAGTGCGTTTTTTTTCAGAAAATTAGTGAAAATATATATATTTGCAACGGTCGAGTAAATATGCATGTTAATAGACGTAAGATAGTTCGACACAGATAGCCTTGTTTGCTTAATATGGATGTACTGAAATGTTATATTTCTTTGTCGTTGAACTTGAACTTTTAATCGAATTCGTGGTGGCGGGATTTTTATGTAATCTAGTGGTTAGATTAAAATACACAGTTCTTGGAAAGATAATAGAAAGTAAATTTAAAAAAATTCACGTTTAATGCCCGACGATGCACCTAAAGACACCGACGTTTCAAAAGTGTTGCTCTTCCTCAGTATAGCACATCTAATAGAATGGGATGGATCTAGAACAAAATCTAAAGGATTAGTGCAAAAAGTAAGGGTGTTTGATTAGTATATCGCCATTGAATTTTAAGACCTTACTACAGGAAATCAAGGAATAATGTATTTCGAGTACAGAAGAAAACAAATTTCACAAAAATCTAGCATATTTTCCATTCTGACATGTCTGGATGATTTAAAAATTGTGCTTAAATACTATAATAAACAAATGTATATGAAACACAAATTCTTGAAATCAAAAGAAAAACAATTTAATGCAATTTGAGTCTCAATTCAAATGATCAAAAATATTTAAACATTTACATAAAAATGTTCAGAAAATCCGGAGAGCAATTCCATAATAATTTTCAGACAATGCGAATAACTTTAGATAATAATTAAAAATAATAGTAAGAATATTTTATTAGTTAAATTAAATATCTAAAGTAATCTGAACGTATAAAGATGGATCTAGAATTGTTCAAGAAGAGACAGAAATATTCCAAAAATTTCTAGGCTGTACATAAATGGATATATAAGGCACAGAATGTGTCAAGGAGCTCAGTACTGATTTGGTGTGCGGGTAAAAAAGAAGTTAGATATTAAAGTAGTGACCTGTGTTTAGTTGTGGCTATAGTTAAGTCATTCATTAAGTTATTATTGTTATTTATTAATTAGTTAATTAGTGGGTAAGTGTTATCAGGAGTTTCAATCCACTAATTACAGGCTTTGGGGTGTTTGTGAGGACAACAAACATGTAATAATATCTTTAAAAGGTAAAATAACCGTTATGTACATATTTTTATTTTATTGCATCGATTTTTATGCATAACTGTAAACTGGTATGTAACCATATCTGCAAAAACAGTAAAATCTCAATTATCTTCAATTATTTATTATTATTCCACATTTATTAATGGAAAAAAATATATGAATTATTCATATATTAATATTATTAATACAACACAACGGTTTAAATCCTGCGTATGTCATTGCAAAAAAGTTTGCGATGTTATTTATGTAACTTTTAATATTAATGTTGTAAACAAGTATTGTTTTCCTGAAGTGATAAGTGGGATTAGTCCTTCAGACTGATCCGTATCCTTTTCGAATTATTTTATTCACAATGAAGTTTAAGAAAAACAGAACTTTATTTAAGCTGTTTATTTTCTGTAGTAGATTTCCCTTTTTGATATTTTTATATAAAAAAACAAACAAGTATATAAAAAAATTTGAAAGTTTGTTGCCCAGTCACTTTAGTATTTTATTTTGGGATAAACTTCAGCAAGCCAAATTTGGGTATATGTACAATAGTATTTTAAAATTAAAAACTACATCCTTAATTCCCCCTTTGATTCACCCTTTGAATCTGCAGTTACAGTGTTTAGACGGTGAAAAAAACATTATCTAAACATATTTTCACCTGTTGGACCTCATTTTCAATATTACCCTGGAAAAAGCTTTGAGACGCAGACCTAAACAACAGAGGCATCATATTTATCAAATCATCACAAATAATAGCATATGCAGACGACTTAGACCTGGTCCGCACTGTACAAAAATCAAACAGATATGTTTACGACCTTTTCAATTGCAGCAAAGAACATGCGTTTGAAAATTAACGAAGAGCAAACCAAACTAATGGCATCAACACCAGGTAACAGGACCAGCCACATCGGTCAAAACTTTACGGTTGGTGACTGCAGCCTCGATGTTGTACAGAAATTTACTTACCTGGGGTCTTTGGTGAACACAGAAAACTGATCGTTCATGGAAATAAAGATAAGAGTGATGTTAGCCAATAAATGTTACTTTGGTCCTAGATTTTAGAAATCGAAGTATATCTAGAAAAACAATAGTTACGAGCTATAAGACCCTTATTTTTCCAGTGCTGAGCTACGGATCTGAGACGTAGACACGAGCAGATGAGAACCTACTGCTAAGTTTCGAAAGAAAAATCCTGTGAAAAATATTAGGTGTGGCATGTGAAAATTGTGATTGGCTGAAAAGATATGACTTCGAACTCTATAACAAATACAAAGTATTATCTGAAGGCAGAGATATTCTGAGCATCATCAAATTTGGACGCTTAAGATTGGCAGGACATATAGTAAGGGACAACGATAACTATTCACCACGACGTATCCTGATGTAGCGACTTGGATGAAGAAGGCGCAGAGGCAGCCGAAAGTTGAAATGGAAGGTTGGTATTGATGAAGTCGGAGTTTTCGGTACGACCAACTGGCAAATATTGGTAAGAAATAGAAAGTATGTTATTTATACAATCTTTTGTCAATTTTCTGCAAGACAGTTATGTATGTAAGTTTGTCAGGATCTTTCTTGGAAAGTTTTCATGACATACTCATTAAAATGTATGTGTAATTTTTACAGTTTATTTTTAAGAGTTGTTTTATAATCTTTGCATACGCTTATCGCAACATATCCTTAATATATACGGTATTAAATATCAAGGTCAATAAATATTACCATTATTTTTTTCAGTTCAAGTAGTCGTCTACTCTAATTTATATTTTGTATGTTCACGTCCTCAAGTAACAGAATCTAGAATCATTCTAAAAATGTAACAACTAATATTGTAGATATAATTTCTTAAAACTGTTACTGTCTTAAGTGTTCTGATTATTATTCGCATGTTCTAGTAATAAAAGATGTGAATTACTGCATGGTTGCATGCAAACAGTGTATTGCTCTTTGTTGCTCATTTTTTGTGGAGAAGTCAGATACTGAAAGTATAAGATATAAGCGGTTAAAAAATCACTCCTATTCGTAGTTGTGAACAAATTCTTTCTATTCAATTATAACATCGCTTAAATTTTGTCAAAGTCTGATGCATAACCACATAACCCTGATATTATAAAGCTGTAAAAGTTCAAGGAAAAATCAGTAAAACTTTTCATTCATTAAGGATGTTTTGGTTT
Organism: Rhamnusium bicolor; assembly: GCA_029963845.1. Classification (NCBI taxonomy): domain Eukaryota; kingdom Metazoa; phylum Arthropoda; class Insecta; order Coleoptera; family Cerambycidae; genus Rhamnusium; species Rhamnusium bicolor. The sequence goes on from JANEYF010004454.1 coordinate 340,050, forward strand.
TATCCAAACCTCATCTGCATTCCAAAACCAATTAGCTAGAAGCTGATATATTTGTTTATTCATTTTTAATAGCCATGCTTAATAATATTACTAATAAAATATCAAATATATTAGCAATTTTTTGTATAAAAAAAATGCCCTTAGGGTGGGTTAGTTAGGTTTACTTTATTAAAGTAACAGTTCAGTCTGACGACCTTGATGCTAAAATCAAATAAGGCGAGAGCATAAAAATGCAATCGCTAACAGTTATATGAATAGCTATACGAGTAATATTATTTGTTTAATTAATTAATAAGTTGTGTCGAGGCAATTAATTGTTTTTAAAAATGAATTTAGTTTCATGGTTTTTAAACAGGAAGTATCCATTAATTATTTTGTGGTAAAGGAATTAATTTCCAAAACAACTCTCAAAAATGTTGTGCGAAGGAATTGAAGGAAAAAAACGATAGAGTTTTAATGAAAATCTTTTGAAAAATGTGTAAATCTATTTTTAGAATAATGTTTTGCAACCACCTTTCGAATTAGGTACCTAAGTAATTCCATGAAACAGAAAACTTAAAATTTAAAATCGTGAAATTTAAGGTTGCCAGAGCAGTATTAAATCTGACCCGTACATTAACAATTTTTTTTTCACAATTAAGGAGCCTTTACAAATACAATAAAAATAAACTTTATTTGACAAGGTAAACCGTCAATAATTTAAACCAAATATCGAAAATGGCAATGAAACTGATTTCTGGAACCAGTTTCCTCAAGGGATGCAAACAAATATCAGATGGGCGGCTTTCTAATGTGAATTTAATTTAAATTTAGAGTTAAAATTTGAAAACGGACGACAAGCGCAGATAAAAATAGGTCATTGTGAGAAAGCACCTTTATGTGTTCGTCCCTAGTTATTTTTTACCACCTGTTGTTCCCTCTAGACCAATTTAGGAACTGGAAGATCCTAAGAAATAATTGTTTTCTTGTATTAAATTATTACACCACACGTAATACAACCCCCTGTATCCCTCAAGATAGCTCAATGTACCTTGTGCGGGAGAGGCCCACACATTTAGAGACAATGTCCGAGAATACTAGGATTAATTTCTGGTTTAAAAAAATCCTAGCTTTGCGACTGGGGATCGAAGCCGGAACTCTAGGGTAAAAATAATACTGTCTATTACCAATTATAATTCACTGGTAAATTTGAATTTGAATTTGATTTATTTTCTAAAGTTAACTGATCATTGATAAACCGACCCTGAATCTCTGATGATAATATCAATGCAACAAATAATCATAATCAAAAACATTATACCGACGTTGTTGCCACGCTTCGTTAGAGCATGCCACATGTAGCGCACAAACACAATGCACAATTATTTTAATAATTTAAATGTTATATTGGAGACTTATCTCTAATGGTTTTATCCAAGACAGTGTTACTAATAATATACTATTGCTACGCACTGTTCATCTACAGAAATGAAATTAAACTAATGATCCCGATTCGTATTTGGGTGTTTATACTGTTGTAGAACCAAAATTCTACAAAAAATTTAATTATCTCGAAAAAAATAATTTTACCAAAAAAATCACCCAGATCACATAGAAGACCTTCAGCCATAGAAACATTAAAAAAATGACCAAGACCGAAATTACATGGGTTCAAAATATCACATGTCACACCACTTTTTTTTAGCAAATTAGATAAAGAATAAAAAACCATATTCAAAACCTCAAACCGCAATTTTTTTCTCAATTCTCCGACTTTTTAAAAGGCAAATTAGTAAAATTAATTTTCATTAAAAAATTGCTCCGCAGCAAAAGCACGACGGCGAGCGACGCGGTGTACTTACAAACATCAAAATGGTCAAATTTCATAAAAACATTCATAAGCAATAATTACAAACTGGTCTGAACCATTTTATTGCAATCCGAGAGGCCCCACAAAATTTTAATTTCAATGGTCGACAGAAGCAAATAATTATTATCAGTGGCCAAAACCATCATAAAATAGTAAAAGCTAAATTTTTGCATTTCTATCATACGAATTTTAAAAGATGCTAGTGACACACCTAAAAAATAATTTTATAAAGTCAATTAAATAAATAACAATTTAAAGCAGATTAAAATAGTTTCAGACAAAATAATAATAATAATTTCAGGCAACAATCGTTGTTTCCACAGCGTCTCATTAACCGCTAGATTTATTCATACGAGACTTAAACTTGTAAAATTAGAGTTTAATACACCTTATAGCGGACCAGCCAGACAACCAGCTGTATCGGGAGCATTTGGCATATCGGAGCTTTCGAGCGGAGTAGATTTTATTTTCACTACGCACTTTCAAAAACATGAGATCATATTAACATCGCAATAGATGACGACACAACCTCTATAAATACAAAATTTTAGACAAATTAAGACAATTCTACTACACGGCTTCACTGAGAGAACGTCGTGGTACTAAATTAATTTTTTAAGTATTACATTCATTTTTCAAAGTATGAATTCACACAGTTAGATGACATTCCGCGAACGAAAATAATTAACTTAAAACTGGGTGTGAACCCCATTATTAAACACCAACTGATCTACAGCCCTTAGGACAGTCCCTCGTTGACCGTTTCACAAGTAATAGATGTCATACGGGCTCTAGAAGTTGTAAAATAGGCACTAAGAAAAATTTTTCACGCACAAGGCTGGGTTATTTTTTGATATCCAAGACACGAAAACGGCGTCCACCACCTATAATGTAACTTTAAAACATTCACCGCAGAGAACCAGAAGCACTTCTTCGACAGTTTTTATCATCCGTGGATTTTGATTTGAGGAGTCTTCCGTCATCAGATTTCACTATAAAAATCTACATTGTTCTTTATTTATTAAACCTAAAAAGCCACAAGCAGGCTCCTACGGATGTAGGTTGTCTAAAAAATAAAAGAATTAAATGATTATATAAAAGAACATTGTCGTCTGAGATCTCCGAGGACAAGATAAGGAATTGACTTACATACTTAGAATCATTTCTCAAAATTATTTTTTTTTGGTTTGTTAAGATAAATTCTCGAACCTCAGTTTTATATTAGAAAATTTAACTTATTTCAAAATTAAAGCTTCACTTTACTTAAAATTCATTTATTCAACAAAATTTGGTTAGTTATAAGTTTCCCGGGTGTTTACTAGGCTTTTTTTTGGTTTTACAAATCGTTCATTATTCAGAAAAGTTGTAAAGTCTTGCGCGACCTTTAGGCAGGCTAGTAGTATCCGAGTTATAAGTCAACTTGCCGTCCAGTCTGCTGAATTTCAACAATTTGTCGAGAAATTTTTTGAAAGTGTTTTATGACTATGAATTTTACGTTCATCTAAAGGACTCCCTGTCCAATTTTATTTTGGGTCTTAACGACAGCCAAATAAATTTTACACTTTCACAAATCATCTGATCTTACTAGTAAAATTCAATTTTGTAAGGAACCCTCTGTTCAAATTATTTTTTGGCCTTCAGCGACTTTGAAAAAAATTTCGTAGTTTTAAAAGCATTTGCAGGGATGTAAACATACGTTATTGCACAGATCCCCTATTTAATTTCATTTTTATATAAAAGCTGACTGAAAAAAATATTTTCAGTATTCTATTTTCATTTTCAGGCTAGAAAAAAGCTAAATTGCCAGGGATCCCTTGTGTAATTTTTTTTGAGTATTAATAAATAAGCATAAGCCGCTTGATAAAATCCTTCAGTTACAAAGTCTGAGGTAGAAACAAGTCCCCCAAGCCAGGAAAGGCGAATAGGAGTTGCTGAAGTCTTGCCAAGCTCTGCTAGCATAGCCAAAGGCACACAGAAATTCAACGAGGTTAAGAACAGGCTACCTTACCTCTCTGTAGAAACAAATCGACCTTGAGAAAATTCCATTCCTACGATCAAATACCAAGGCAACAAAACTAAAATTATTTTCGTGGCAGCAAGTCACGTGGCTCCCAACTTAGGCTTTACAAAACACGAACAATGCCTTGTCCAATTTTTGACATAGCTACCCTCAACGTGGGGCTTCTTAGTTGAGTGAAAAAACAATTATAAGAATTCCTAGTCCATCATCGGCTCCAAAAAACACAAATAAAAGAAAAGCAGATTGGTGTAATTTGTGACAATACTTACTTTATAGCATTAACTCTGAAACAAATGAAATTTTCGGAATTACTCTTCCTTGACTACTCAGAATTTGGAATTCATAGAATGCATTAAAGTAAATATAGCACAGATGTGCTACTACTTTGAAAATGGGTTTTGTCCAACTAAGTTAACAATTTTTATCACTATGCGTCTCTTCTAATTTCGAACCTCCCAAACCCATATTGTTCAGGTTAAACCCGGCATCTGGCAACCACAGTGAAACTGGAAATAGGCTATTGGACTAGATTTCATGTACAACCTGCATTTAATGCGATAAAAAGTAAGAGAATTAGAGTTTAAATATGCGGGAGAGAATTGACTGCATACTGCTTCGTCGCCACTAAGGGCGCCTGTTGGATTACAATGCGGAAACGAATGTCGAAATCAACAGCAGCGCAGAGCAACTTTATCGTCTGCCATTATTCCATCACTGTCTGCTACATTGAATGCAGGTTTTGAATGAAATCAAGTCCAATGTTGTATGTCAAAAGTGAAACTTAATGCCAGATAGCGAGGTTTCATGAGAGCGGAATGTATGAATTAAAAATGTGAGTTTTTCAGTTCAGTAACCAAATAGAAGTGGGAGTGTATTTAAATTTTTTTTATTACCCAATAGAGACAGGGTGTTCAGAAAAGAGGCATATTGTGCGTTTAAAATTAAGACAAAAAATGCTCCATAGGTATGCTTCGAAATATCTTTCCTTGAAGAGAAGAGTTGAAAGTGTTTGAATATAACCTCTAGGAAACAGTTTTCCTTAAAAAATGTTTAATGCATTTAAGTAAGGTGCTATAAATCTGATATGGAAGCATCCTTAATAAGTTACTTCTTAGTATATAATTTTCATCATTATCAGCTTCGTGAAATAGCTTATATCTAGATCACATGGTTATTCTACCTTTTTTATCTCTGCTTTGGTAAAGCACATAGTTTTTGAGAAAAAAAGATCAAGAACATTGTCAGTAATTTAATTCATGTCGAACAAAACTAATTTAAAGATGATTGCATACCGTATTAGAAGTAAACTCAAATATATCAAAAGTTATTAAAATAAACTGCGACTTAGAGGTCATCTTCAAAGCAGGATACTTATTTCCGACCATTCTATATTTGGTGAGATTGATATGATCGAATCAGTTATACTGTGTATTACTAAATAACTTTGAAAAAGCAAGTAGAAAAAAAGGCACAAAATATGCAAGAAATATATCCGAACTAATAAAAAAGCAAGGTTAACTTTAGTAATAAATTTACTACGCTTTTTTAGTCAAATTTAAATCTTATGTGCTTTTTTGTTAATATTTAAGTAGTAAATCTTATAGTACTAAAATATACTCAAAAAATACTAATGTGTCAGATACCGGGAAATTTAGAAAATGCCATGAATACCTATACACAATGTCTCGTTATTATCTTCTAAATAATTTTTTTGTCCAAAATCAACTATATAATTAATAGCTTATTTACTATTAAAAATAACAAAACTTGTTCACATTTTGGCATAAAACTTGTTTTGTAAATGATATATCATAACAATTACTTTTTAATTATAAATAGTATATCGATAAATATATTTAATTGGTGTTTTTATATAATGAATGGCATATTCTGAGGAATATTAATTAAAAATTTCTCACTGTTTTCTTATTGTAACGAATACATTATATAAAAAAATAAAGGTAAGCATTTAATAAGTCTATAAGTTATCAAATTAGAAATGCAAACTAGTATATTACATACAGTGGTGATAATGATAATTATAATACATGGAACAAATTCAATAAAACTTTTCAGGCAGTTTTTCGCGAAAATTCCTCGAACTGGTCAATTTTAGTTTTAAAAACCGTATCTTGTATTGTTTTCGAGTTATGACGTCATCGGCATTTTTTATGCAATCTTATAGAATACGCTTTTATGCATACGCTAGTATAAAAAAGTGGCATGTTGAAGAGTAATGTTTTCGAAATATTCAAAGACTTCAAAGATTCAGTCGTTTTACAAATTGGAAAAATAGTGTTACGCCACTGGACTGTGTGGACTCGTTAGATGAGACTGGAATTGTACGAGAACGTCAGGGAATATTCTAGACCGTGTGAATGGATGTATAAATAAGACGCACGGTGGGCCAAGACTCAATCTTAAGTTGAACGTGAACGAGTAAAGAAGAAATAAAAAAGGGACTTATAAGTGTTCAATTGTGATTATAATAAGACAGTTAATAATCTATTGTTGTTAATTTTTAATTAGTAAATAAAGTAGTGTTACCTGGACTTTCAGTCTACGAATCTACGAGTATAGGTGTTTGTGTGGATAGCAAACACGTAAAAATAAGTTTGTCCTTATCTCCGTATCTAGAATTTAAACCTCTAATCAAATCCGTCGAAAATGTATGAGCTGAGAGTTGACAAAATGACAGCGACTTCACTACTAAAAAAAAATTTCGAAATAAAAAAATGTCCAATCAAAAAACATTTTTAATTTATTCCAAAATAAAACAAAATTGTCAAGAAAGTAAAAATTATTAAATAATTAGATACTAATTGTTATACTGAAGACGAACTTAAAATATACCTAAAAACTTTTAAAAATGTTCAAAATTTTGACCACTACTGCAACTTTGAGGTCAATTATTTCGAAAACTTTCCTCTTTAACATACCATTTTTTTGGTACCAGCGTATGTAGAAAATCGTCCTCTAAGCGCATTTATAAAAAATATTTTTTACATTCCTAATTAACAAATACTAGATTGCTGGATGCATTTGAAAGCTAGCATATTACTAAGTGTAAAAATAGTATGAATAGTGACAGAGGTCCGATCCCAAATAGCCCGCTTTATCGGTTAGTTGGTCACGGTTCACCGAACGGTAACTATACTTTAGGTATAAATAGGGTACACTGTTAGCATAAGGTTAGTTGTAATCATCTCCAGATGATGCCAACTTCGTTGGCGAAACGCGCGTCGAGTGCAGTATTTAGTGTTTTGGTGTTTCGTGGAAAACAACGTCAGTGTTATCGTCACATCAAAGGTTACAACCCACTTCAAGATTATGATTGTTACCTATATTTGCCTTAACAATTAAGAAATATCAAGTATTTTTAAATGCCATTCTGTCTCATGGTAATTATGTCAACCGTAAAAATACCCATGTGCTGAAAAATAGAAAAAAAGAGGAACAATTTTCTATATTATGATGGTGATATTAAAACATATTCACAGTTTTCCATCTCCAAAAAAATATTACCAATTTCTGATTTACATCTTTAGCTGCTACAATAATGTTCAAAAGTTATACTTTTATTTAACAACATTTTCTAGCGCAAAATGTTTGTTAAAGTATTAAAAACACCTCATTTGTTCAAGAGATATCGATGCAAGATAAGACAACGAACATTTTAATGTAGTAAGAAGATATTCTTATTGTCTTGCGTAGGTACTTTTAACCTAACTTTTGTTCAAAATAACATAGAAATATCTTATGCTACTAATATTTTCAATGTTTATAAGAAGAAAATTAAATTTTATTATCAGACTTGATACTCGTTGGTAATCCAGTAAACACCAAACGTTGGTTATTTATTGAGCCTTTGCCTGGCCCTTACAGGATCTTACTGGATATGCTGACTGAATATAGGCTCGGTAAAGGGTCATACTTTGGTATTTACTGGGACTCGGGCCCTATTGCGCCTGCACATTAACCACAGTCACTCCCCACATCTCGCAGGGTTAGTGACTGTAGGTTTCGGAATCATGTGCCCTAAGCAGACGGAGAGAACCAAGATTGACCGCCTTCTGCATTTGGCCTGCCAGCCACTCAGCTGATTTTTGGCAGGCCGGTATGGTCTTCAGTTCCGAGAGCAGCGTAGGCTTTATCCCTCCGAGTTCACCGATTATTAGGACGACCATTTTAGCCTGGGTACAACACTTGGAGCTCGTACGGGAGATCACGGTATTTGGTCCGTTTCTCCTCCTCCTTCAAGGTGATGTTTTTCTCCGCAGGTGCCGAGAACTCGATGACATACATCACCTTGAGTTGATGGTCGAGGAGGACTATGTCAGGCTTGTCGGCTTGGATTAGCCTGACCGTCGGGAACGAGTAGTTCCAGTAAATCCGGCATTTCTCGTTCTCGACAACGGACTCAATATCTCCGGGGACGTAAGGCAGCACTGGTGTCTGGTCTACCCCGTACGAGTGCCTAAGATGGTAGTATAGCACTCGTAACGCCGCGTTATGTCGGTGGATGTAGGCCGAAATAGCGTATATGTGGCATGCAGATAGTATGTGCATGAGCGATTCCAGCGCCTGATGGCAGGTCCTGCAGTTGATATCAGGAACCTGTACAGTACACGCCACACGCGGTTGCTGTAGACCAAGGTGTTGATAACACCATCTTGGCAAGCCATAATGAATCCCTCGGTCTCCGACTTAAGCCCGGCTGACCTTAGAAAGGCGAATGTCAGCCTGGTCGATAACCCCAGTGTTTCTATGTTCTTATAGAAGACACCATGCTGGGGTTTATCGACATGCTGCCGAAACAGATTTTTCTGTTCTGCAGCTCTGCTTCGGGCTTTCAGACGATTTGGCTGAAGTTCGGTGACTGACTCTACATCAGCACCTCGCTCAAATTTCAGTTTTACTGTGACCTACTCAGTCGCCCGATTTTAATGCGATAGTGCATGGAATAGGTCATACTCTAATGAAAAGTTTTACGTGACAATCCGAGCTCGATAGCCCAGCAAGCTAGAGCGTTGAGTAACGAACGTAACTCGTTTTTCTGTTTGCCGACTTATGGGTTCAAATCTCAGCTTCAAAGGAAGTGGTTGCGGATCCGCGTTTTTCAACAGTCTAACTCCAACCTTCCAGCTCCGGCTTTGGATTTGGGGGATGTCTAATTTATGTGGTATGTTTTATGCTTTTTATGTGTTTTCCCAATTTTCAAAATTGTCAAAAATTGCACCAGTGTTTTGAAAACTAAAATTCATTTCAGTCAATTTGGGGGCGTTGGCGCAAGAAAAGAGGTAAGTTGAAAATTTTACAAGATTTTTTTTCAACAATAGTATGTTCTATTCAACGGTAATGCAATTTTCAATTAAAGATTAATTTGATTAATTCAATAAAAACAATTTTTTAAAATTTCGTATTTGTCGGTTAAATGAAATATTTAGATACACCTGAGACAAAATCTCTAGATTATCTTATAAATAGGCCACTGAATAAATTCACTTAAAACTGAAATAAATTGAATAATTAAATTATTACAGCTATTTAAATTATATAACTATACGTGTTTTGCTTAAAAACAAAATTTATGGAGACTTTAATTATCGAGTAGAAAGGAAACCTCAGAGTGTGGGTTATGAATGCTACTATGCAAGTTAGCTTACGGATATTACAGATTGCGTGTTATATATTAGTACACTAGTTGTATGTTATAAGAATCATAAGATTTTGAAATAAAAGATATAAATAAAATTACATTTAAGTGCTGATAAAATTTACATAATTGATATTTTATTGTAAGAAAACATTCAATAGGAATAGCGTTCATATTATTTTTTTAGCTTACTCGTATAATCAGTATCCTCATCTTACACACATACGTGATTTCTGTTATTATTATACAATATGTGTTGATACAAAAATAACAGAAAATATAAAATTACTTCTTTCAATCAGTCACAAGTGTTATTCTAATTAATTTCTTGTCAAACCTGTTAATAAATTTGTATTAAAACATTTAAAAATGGCATTACTCATTTGAAGAAAAGACATACACTTTATGTTTGGTAAAGGCAATGGTAAATTTTATAAACCATTCTCTGGCGGACGGATTCCCTACGAAGGAATTTTAATCGATTTGCATTGAAGACTTAGGAAAACAGGAACTTTCAAACCATATAAAAACGAGTGTGGAAGACATAGTACCACTCGGACCGTAGAAACAGGGTTCTGGAAAGAGTTTCCAGTAAACACACATACGTTAGAAAGTCGCGATTTTACACGTTTCAGATAACGAAATTATAAACGTTTAATATTAGTATATGTGAAACGAATATGTCAGATATTTTAAAATGTATTTCTAGTGTACGTAACTCCAAACGTTTTAAAAACGTTTCTGTTCGACCTCTATTCAGTTGATGTGGACGTTTTATGAACGTTTAAGAGAACAGTTTTAAAAACGTTTTAAATAACGTTAATTTAGTGTTGTCAAAACTGTCAAAAAGGACGGCCAACATTTTTCGTGAAAAAGTCACGTATTTTTAACGTTACGATAGAACATTATTTTTTCAACAATAAATGAGAGGTTGATTTTCTAACGTAACACGAATTATCTATCAATGACACGTCAGGAATACGTTTTAAAAACGTATGTGTGTTTAGTAGGCTGCATCTAATCCATGAATAAACACCATCAGAAGAATTGCTATCCAAAAAGCTCTTTTTTGGGAAATTTTTCATGAACAGTTGCTCTATCCATATAATATTTGCAGAAACTTCATAAATCAAATATACTTACTTTGCCTTAACTATAATATTGCATTGTCTCCGTACACAAAAAAAAATATAAAAAATTGAGCACATATGGTAGTATTCGTTCCTATCAGCACGAATAAAAAAAATATTGATTTAGTTTTTTTTGCTGTTAGTGAAGACTGTGAATGAGACAGGCTCTTATGTAATAATTTTTTTAATATGCTACAGAATGCCATCCAAGAATTTGGATGCAAACGACATAAATTTATAATTGAACGCTTGCTGCTAGAAAATAGTTCCTATGATTTTAATGAATTCTTAACAACTCATTTTTCTCATATAAATTATAATTTTTTGTTTTATAATATATGTATTAATGTTTTATTTATACTACTGCGACATTTATGAGCGGTGGTTGAAACAGAGGTAAAAAATAATTTTCAAAAAAAAAATGTGCACCTTTTATCTTAAAAGTGGTTAAACAATCAAAAAATCCAATTTAAAATCATATGGTTTTAATAACTGTTTCAATTATATCAAACCCATATGACAATATACTAAGAACACACATAACCATGTATTTTAAACTTATTATTATGACTTTTTTTGTTTAGCTCTAGGTAAAAATATAATTTATTAATGGCAGGTTTAGTGTGTTAACAAGCGATACAGATAAGTGAAAACTTTCAAGGATCAGTCTCATAATTATGTTAAATGTAGACAAGACCTAAGGCAAATATATGTGGCAATTATTTTCATTCATTTTAGAACAAATTTGATATGGTGTAGTCAAATGCGCTCTACAAGAAAGTATATAATTACAAACACATTAATTTTTTTAGTCTCGGTAAAAGCTGTTCACTTGTGTTTTAATATAAATAGAACAACCCCGAGGGACTTTTAAACCAAAGATATTAGTGTGTTTATCAAGATCACATTTTTTGTAAATAATCTTTTAATTACTTTCGTGAGCTTCCTTCGTTTTCAGGGAAAAGTCAAGTCGGTATTATATTACTAAAATAAAAACCATATAATTAGTAATTTATACATATATTAATTTGAAAATAATGAACAAAAAAAAGTAAAAGTCACATAATTAATAACAACTTGACTGAATGCATGAGTTACGAAATTGATGTATGGATTTGATTAATCATTTGACATTTGGTGTTAAAAATAGTAGAACAAGATTTAACAATGTTTTATTGATACATGCAGATGTGTCACAAGTAGGTATATAGAAAGTTCAGATGAGCGTTGTTAATTGATCTGTATGATTTTTTTTTTGTTTTGACCTTATGAAATTTTTCCCATTCATTAGTTATTTATGATTTTAATAGCTTGGCATAATGAACTATCATTATTATTTACAGGGTTGCACAATGTCAGCAATGATACAGTCATAAACATAGGATTTTAATCAGGAAACTTAGAAAATCGATAGAACATGCTAAAATAATATAGATTTTTCATATAAACTTATAAGTAAAAATGTTTAATTTTCCAGGTAGAGGGCATTGAAATTATAATTTTTTTTCAGTTCTTCCCATATTTCTTCGGAAATACCTAACAGATGTTATGAAATTCGGAAGGGGAATATTTCCAACTAGTACCAAAGTGACGGGAACTGGCATCGGAACTTTGATATAGCAGGCATTACATAGCTGACATTAAATTTGCGATTTTAATGTAAAATTCACCTTGTAGGGTACCACTTATTCGGAACTAATCGAACATGGCGCCGAAAAACAATAAAACAACTATAAAGATTTTCCGGCATTCGTCAACCTTTTATAGAAAAGTTAAATTAGAGTTAAGTAGAGTTATCAATTTAACAAATTATTTGATTGATGCGGAATCGACCCTTATTCGGTGTAATAGATAAATTGTCGGGAAAATCAGACATTGCAATGAAGAACCAACAAATGTTGAAGTAAAGAATGTAATTGACTGTGGTTGTTTGTGATTGTTTGTGATTTACCACTAATTGTTAATAATTAAAATTTTGCCCATAGAACAAATTCGCAAAATTCAGACAAATGAATAACTTAGAGAAGTTACAGAATTTACGATTAAGTGAATGATCAGATGACAGAAAATAAGTATAACAGTGTCAACTTTGGGTAATCGAGATTTTCGCCACGTTGAAGTTTGTTGGTATTCAAGGTAAATCCTCGAGTTAATCATTTTGTTTGTTTTTCGCTAATAACACTTCCACCTGTCACCTGTTGATTGTTTAGTCAGTCATTAACGTGTTGCCAATTCCAAACAATAAAATTATTTTTACCCATACTCCATTCATTTCATATATGCACATAAAAAATGCTAACATAGGCGCGCGTTACTATATAAATACATTTTGTGAATTTATATATTGCCCACCTATGCCAGAGAACTATGCACGACTGAAAGTTGATAGAGGGTCGTTTTAAGTGCCCAGGTAAAAAAAATCTGTGTTCATATGAAATGAATGGAGTATAGATCGGATTAGTTAGCTCTACCAACTTAAAAGTGAGGGTCGTAAAGTACGTAGGAAATTTGCAGTAACCTTTTCGTAGCGTCGTAGAGGCCAGTTTAAAGCTACTAAGAAAATGACGTCATTCGTCGCATTTGTTCATATTTGGTTAACTATTATTAAAGGATGGGCGTCATCATTTAATAATATTGACAGATAAAAATATAATTTTAAACCATTTTTTTTTATTAATTATGGTCATTTGTCAACGTCTCTTATAAATAGATCATTATTATTGCATAACACATGAATAAAAAAATGTTTTCCATACAAAATTTTGCAGTTTCGAGTGTACACATAATTTATTTACAATTTTTTTTTCGAAAAAACAATTTTCTATAAAGCGCATCCTTTTTATCGAAGTATCATCAGGAAAACATTTTATAGATAACAAATAGTAGTTTTAATTTCCACACTCAGAGTGAATACAAAACATCATTGTTTATTACCTACACATATTTCATTCAATCGATTTAACTTGGACATATTTTGCTATTTGAACGGGAGAGAGAACAAAATATAGTTTGCTCTTGTACCACTAACAAGCTATTCCAAAAGTTAGTCATTAACTTGGTTACGTTCCGTTTATATAATACCCTAGCTGTCAATACGCAAAAGAGAAATTTCCGGAATAGTAATTGCTACGTAATAACTATTCCCCATTTTGGTGAATGCTTGGTAGACGGATCGTTCCCATTACGTAACGGTCGTTAGTTGCGGAAACCTTTAAAGTTCCGCTGATGGTAGCTACTACGTAGAGACTACTAGATGTGCTGCTGGGGTTGTAAATATTAATAAACTTTGTACCATAGTTTTAATCTCTCCATTCTAATCACACGCGTGGCGGTGGTGTATGTCGAAGTTATTCTTCCTCCAAAAAACTGTACGCCAGTAATCCTAAGCCATTTTTCTTTCTTTTTGACATCTGCTGTAATTAATGCACAAACAAGATTTCTTGTAATTTTTTGGTAGGATGCAACGTTAAAAAAATACAGAATGCTTTTAGACTATTGAATTAGTGATTAAATCCACAAAATATGTACTTAATAGTAGCAACCATAGTTATTTATGCTCCAAGGGAGTAAAGTGAGTGTTTTTGTCCCGATATAAATAGTGTTTTCCCAGCGCAAAGGACTAAAACACATTTTACTCCCGAAGTGCATAAAACATTTTTGCATGGACGGACACAATTTGTATTACAAAAAAAATGGAATATAAACACTAAAGAATAATAATTGGCTTTTGTATTCTATTTCGAATTTATCTAGGTATCTTTATATTTAATTTTCTATTTAACATTATTTTTTATTTATTTGTGTTTGACGTTTAGATTGCTAAATATTACTAAACATTACTAATTACCAAATATTACGAACTGTGAAAATTACCCTATTAATATTAATTTTAATTTGAAATGGTTTATATGTTTGATTCTTAATTTTTTGTTCTTTTTACAATTAAAAGTTTGGCATAATAAAAATGTTGACGTTATGTTATGTTTGTACTGTTCATTGGTTTCCATGACGATTTTAAATTAGAAGGGAATAAACGCTTGTTTTACTCCCTATTTTGAGGCAGTAAAATAATATTTTATTCCCATGCGTGCACCAAAATATTTATTTTATAATTTAAGTAGTAATAAACAGAATATATAAACATTAAAATAACACATTAAACATAAAAATAGTTGTTGAAAATTCCACCTATCGTCCTCAATACATTTTCGACAATATTGCACTAATGACTGCACAGAGGCAGGCAGATATTTACTTTGGATTTTGCGTACTTTATCGTTATACTGTTGAATCCTCGTCAGAACTGGTGTGGCATATACCTTGTCCTTTAAATAACTCCATAGATATTAATCTAGAGGATTTAAACCATGTGACTTGGTCATCCAAACCATTCGTCTCATCCATTGATCCCTTCAGAAATATTTCTTAGACAGCTAACCAACAATTTTAATAATTAATGTTTAATATAACATATATAATTAAAATATATAAAAAAAATAAAATAAAAAAAAAAATTAAATAATATAAAAAATTTTAATTAACTTTTTGATAAAAATTTCTAAATTAACTGCTTGTTCTTTAAACCTATACCTAAATTTTTCAAAAAAATTATACCAAAATTTTTTACATACAGATTATTGACTATGTTGAAAACTTTTAATTTTAATTTACGACCTGGTTTTTTATTTATAAAAATCTTGTTTATATTTGTCAAAAGTAATAAAAAAATTTTATGAGAATTTTTCTTTTTGATTTATCATGATTTAATTTTTGTTACTAATTTTGCTTTTTAATCCACTTTTTTGTATAATAAATCATACCTACGTGAGTTAGAAATATTCACTTTTTTTTAAACTCTTCGAACAAATAAATGCTTCCAAATCCCCAGTCCTCTATTTAATTTTAATTTCATCGTACAGGTCAGGCAAATTCTTAAATTAATACCATTGCTTAACAATCTAATGAACGGAATGAACTGATGGTGTTTTAAATATAAAACTACGTTAGTGGAAAAATACAAAACCATGTAATTTTTTAAACGATTTAAATTAACAGCTAATTGATAAGTATTGGATGAATGATTTTGATACGAGTTTAAATCGGAGATGTTGCATCCTATCAAGAAATTACAAGCATTTTTTTATGCATTATCGTTAGTAGATGTCAAAACAGAAAGAAAAAATAGCGTGGATTAGTGGCGTAATCTTTTTTTGAGAAGAATATCTTTGACACCCCTCATCAGGACGCCTCTGGTAGGAATTATATTTTGACTTTGAGTCACTAGATTATAATTTACATTTCATTTTTAATACAGTAATGCTCGATATAGAGTGCCCGTCTAAAGTCCCCCCGTTAAATTTTGATCGATTTATGTTAAGAGTAAAAATTGAGATTGAGCTGAATTAACTATTTTTTGATGATAAATTGGTTTTGAAAATTCAAAGATTGCGCTAGTCATTATCAACTACAAATTTTTTAATTATAGTGAGGTCGTCTTGCACCTTATTTCAAAGGTATTTTAGTTCTATATACACCGGTTTTTGAAAAAAGGAAATCCATATGCGTGTATACTTTATATACAGGGTGTTTTAATGATGTAACAACAAACTTCGAAGGGTGATTCCTCTCGTCAAAAAAAAGCAAAAGAGAGTTGGGGCGGGTTGAGGTGATAGAATCTAAAAAAGGTATTTGCAACTGACTGGATTTTTGCTTTGTTGATTTGGATGCACCATCTTTAACTAAAACTTTTCTCCCCTTCTGTTCTTTTCGTACATTGTACCATTTGCTAATAAAAATTAAAATATACGTAAAGAATTTTTATAAAGTTATAAAGTTTATAAAGTCAATTCAAACCACTCTAAACGATATTCGCTGCTAACGGTCCTCACGATATTTTGATAATTTTTGAATTTTTTCTCGTGAATGATACGATGTATGAAAAAACTGAAGGGGGACAAAAGCTTTAGTTAAAGGTGGTGGGTGCATCCAAATCAACAACAAAAATCCGTTCGGTTGCAAATAACTTTTTTTATGTAAACCTCTATCACCCTAACCAGCCCTAATTCTGACGCCACTGCTTAGTTTTTGATAAAAATTTTCGTGTACGTAACTACTATGAAAACAGGACAGGAATTACCTTTCAAAGTTTGTCCCTCCGACGCCATTGGTTAATTTTTAACACGATTTTATTAGCTTCACTTGTATGTTTGTAACCGACTCTTTGGACTCGATTTTGACCCACTTTAAACGGCGATTTAATTGAAACTTTGTCACTACAGAACCGGTAACAAATAATTTATAAGTTTATTTTTCAGCTTCCTCACGTCCTCTGGTAAGCAAGAGGCTTAATATTGTAAGTATATTCCGTGATTCTCAGTTCGGTCGTTGGCCGAGCGGGCAAGTCTTAGTGACACGAAACGACGGATCTGGGCGTGAGTTCAAATCCTGGCTGAAAAAAAAAAAATATTTTTTCAGAAATATCTGTTGGATGTAATATGTTATAATATAGCACAATAACATAAATATAGTTTAAAAACTAAAAAACACGCTTTCATCATAAACAAAAGTGAAAAAATTTAAAAAACTAAAAACACGCTTTTAAAACAAAAAGTGAAAAATATTAATATAAACTGAAAACAATAATAACGAAAAATACTAGTTTTTTGAAAAAAGCGTGGGGCGCTTGTGCCATTTTTTCGTATAGTCCTGTTTTTTCACAATAATACTAGTTTTTTCGTTCATTATTGTTTTCAGTTTATATTAATAATTATTTTTCTTTTTTAGTTCGATGTGCTTTAATAGCGTGTTTTTTAATTTTTTTAAACTATATTTATTAATAAAACTGTCGTGTACGTAGCTACTATGAAAACAATTTTCTCCGCCAAGTTTGAAGTAATTATTTAAAATTCCCGTTTAATGTAAGCCTTAAAAGAAAAACTGTTCTTATTTCTTGCTTTCTTTGACGAGGAACCACCACTCGAAGTTTGTCATGATATCATTGAAACACCCTGTATATAAATAAACAAACGCATCGTACTTATCAGATCATGTTTGATGACCAATAATGGCATGAAATGAAAGTTGTGCGCGACATTTTAAATGTGTTGAGGAAGTGTACGACACTACTTATGAATTTAAATTAATACACCTTGCCAGCATAAGCTGAATGCGCAATTTAATAATATGTCGAGTTCATTAGTGTATAATTTCCATTAATTATTTATTATACTAGACTGAAATATCAAATTCAAATAATTTGGTTTTGGTTGTTAATTATAATAATTTATGTTATTAACGCTGTAGGTTCATAAATTAATATTTAAATAATTTATTTGTTTTGTCTAGTGAATAAGCACATTTTTTAATCTCAAAAGGACTCAACTAGTTAAAATGCACGTAAAATAATGAAATATTTAATTTTGTGTGGTTTTCAGGTGGTTCATTAACCATATTAGAATATTTGTATCGTTGAGTTGTTTCCTGTGTATTCCTGCAACCGTGAACTTATGGGGCAAAAGCAGGTTTTTAACATGCTTTTATTAGCTTCATCTGTATGTTTGCTTGCTTGTTTGCTTGTTTGTTTGTTTGTAACCGACTCTTTGGACTCGATTTTGACCCACTTTAAACGGACAGATTTAATTGAAACTTTGTACACTTACGAAGAACCGGTAACAATACAATAATTTGATAAGTTTATATCATTATCCTGATCAGGATCGCCAGTCCTTTCCTCACGTATCCTCTGCATGAGAGCAAGGCTTAATATTGTAAGTATATTCCGTGATTCTCAGTTCGGTCGTTGGCCGAGCGGGCAAGTCTTAGTCGACGCGAAACGACGGACTCCTCGGGCGTGAGTTCAAATCCCATGGCTGAAATAAAAAAATATTTTTTTTTTCAGAAATATCTGTTGGATCGTAATATGTTGTAATATCAGCATCAATAAGCAGTATAAATATAGTAACTACAAAACACGCTTTCATAGCACATCAAACTAAAAAGTGAAACATAAATATAGTTTAAAAAAACTAAAAAACACGCTTTTAAAGCACATCAAACTAGAAAGTGAAAAATAAATTATAGTAATATTGTGAAAAAGGTGGGGCGCTTTGTGCCATCGATATCGAGAACCCACGTTTTTCCAATAATCTGTATTTTTTTTTTTTTTTTTTTTTTTTTTTTTTTTATTTTTTTTTTTTTTTTTTTTTAATAAGCGTGTTTTTTAGTTTTTTAAATATATTTATTATCCTTCCAGGTCCGCCTGCCTGATACAGTTATAGTGACACTGCAGCCAAAGGTACCCCCCTTGAGCCAATAAGTTCTTACCGATCTTCAAGTATCTTCGAGCTGTTTTTGTTTCCACAAAAAGTTTTACTTTTCCCCAGTCAACGTCTCGCATTGACAAATTATGTGCTCCTCGCCCTTTCCGGCACCTCCTCCGCAGAGCCTGGGGGCCCCCTCCAAACAGCCCCATTTGTAGGTGTTCTTTCATGCGTGAGAACACTGTTAAATTCCTCAGAAGAATAATGAACGAAAAATACTAGTATTATTGTGAAAAAGCGTGGGGCGCCTTTGTGCCATATTTTTCGTATATCGAGCAACCCACGTTTTTTTTCACAATAATACTAGTATTTTTCGTTCATTATTGTTTTCAGTTTATATTAATAATTATTTTTCACTTTTTAGTTTGATGTGCTTTAAAAGCGTGTTTTTTAGTTTTTTTAAACTATATTTATTATCCTTCCAGGTCCGCCTGCCTGATACAGTTATAGTGACACTGCAGCCAAAGCGGCTTATTGTATCCTTCTTGGGTTATCTAAATCCTATCGGTGCTTCCTGTGTTGCTGATTAGCCAATATAGTTCTATTACCGATCTGTGTGCAAGTATCTTCGAGTCTGTTTTTGTTTCCACAAAAATGTTTTACCTTTTGCAGTCCAATGCCTCGCATTGACAAATTATGTGCTCCTGTTTCCGGCACCTCTCCGCAGAGCCTGGAGGTCACCATCATACAGCCCCATTTCTTGTAGGTGTTCTTTCACTGGCGTGAGTAACACTGTTACAATTCTCAGATGGTTCCTGCTTAGTATAAGCAGTTGCTGTGCTCTCTTTGTGCATGGTTCAGTTATGAATACTTTGCCGTGTCCTTGTCCTAGTATGTTTCGCCAAGTATCTGTTGTATTTTTTTTAACCAGTATGATACGCACCTCCTTGCAATGCACATTGGTACTATAAGTACTAGTTCCTGGCCAAGGAATGCTGTAGCTGATCCTTGTTTTACAAGTTCGTCAAATTTGTCGTTTCCTAGTACCCCATTATGTCCTGGCATACAGATCAGTTTGAGTGTATTTCGTCCTGCCAGGGCCTTGACTCCTAGGCTTTTCCATACTATTCTAGACATCACTTTCCAGCCTTTTATTGCCTTTAGTGCCGCCTGACTATCTGAGACGTAATTGATCTGCATGTTTGTGTAAACTCCCCTTAAGTCTTCACGAATACATTGTAGAATTACGTATATTTTGGCCTAGAATACTGTACTGTGATTCCCAAGTTCATAGCCAAGACTTGCCCTTGGGTTTTCATTACTTATACCAGACCCTGTTCCTGTTTCAGTCCTGATCCCGTCTATGTAATAGGTCAGTCCGCTGTTAAGGAAGTCTTTCATAGCTCTCGATCTGGTATTATCACCTCGAAAGGATTGTGGAAGGAGTATTTGGGAGCAATGTGGTCTGACAACATCTCAAGGATGGGGTCTGCCACAGTCTCTTTGATTCTCCCATGACTCGTGCGAGGGTTGCGTTGCATCAGCTTCCTAGAATTTTACAGCCTGAGGAGTGCCATCCTTGCTCCCCTTATATTACTATGTGGAGTGGGGGGAGGTAAGCAGACACAAGCGGGATTACCTTCACCCTTTCTGTTTCATTAAAAAGATCAGGCATTATGTATGTATACCTAGTACTTTAGTACCCAACGTTCAATAGGATGTAGAGATATAATTTTAGAGATTTTATAGGATTCAAAATTGAATATTTTTCTAGATTCAAAAATGCACAATTGGTTTCAAACAATCAAAACGGATTTACAGAATATTTTTATACTAATGTGAATGGTTCAAAATTAAACCTTTACAACATCAATGGACTTGAAACTTGTACAACAAAATACCGTGAATATGAATTGTTTATGTATAAAATATAATAGGCGTTCTGTAGATAATATTAACCTTGTAACTGATAACTCGATAATTCTCCTGTCTGATGGTAACAATCAAACTTAGAAGCATTAGAAGGGAAGAATTTACAAAAACCTGTTGTTGATGGTCTTAGAGTAACATAGAACGGATATCGGGGGGATTTCTTGATACTACTTGACCTAGTATGGTGATATTTGGTTCATTTTTGTTATTTTTGTTACATTTTTTGGAGAACAGTCTACTGCGTTTTAAATGGAATAGAGAAACCAGACTATTTGCGAAACAAAACATACAGGAATTATTTGTAATTCGACCAAAATACGGTATAAATCAAGTTTACATAAAATTAATATATTTTTTCCTTTATTAAAAGCTATTTTCTCTAAATAATGTTTACTTTGCAGCATATCTAGTAAAAAAAGAGTTTCTTTCGCAAGCCTTGTTACTGATTTAAATTCAATGTTAATTGTTTAGAAATTGTACACCTATTAAAACATAATCATTAGTTTTATAAATATATAAAAAATAGACCTGAACAAGTCATGGATAATAAATTTTTAGAAAGTATTAATAAAATATCTTATTTACCAATTCAACTTATTATTATTGACTATTTGATGCACACACAGTGAAGACGTTTTCTAAAATATAACAGAAACAAATTATAAACTTTGTTTCCATAACAATGAATTTATTGATCTTGTAGTTTAAGATAACCTTTTTTTAAAACCAACAAACCATTTTTTATTTTTACTGATATTTATTATTCATTGTTATAAAATCGGATTGATGTGCATACCTGTTGAAGTTTTGGTAATAAAGGCAACTACTTAACTACCTTTTGCGACAGTAACCAGTGCTACCCAAAGATTTATTTAGGAATTTTTGCTATGACCACTCTTATGAACATCTTGTAGAATCGGAACTAACTGAAATAAAAATAGAAATACCGTAATCCCGACAAGCTGCTAGAAATAATGAAATTTCGATTAGCGATCCTAAATTCTCAATATATAAACAACGCATACAACGATCTTAAGGATCAGGATCCAACTAGTAGTGTTGATAGTGTAAGTTAGATACGTTCAAACATGATAGATGTTGGAAAAACCACACACAGACACTTAAGTAAAAGAAAATGTGGGGGTGTGAATTCATGAAAACCATCTCAAGGAGAAAAAATATAAATTATAGATGAAGACAACAGAAATGCCATCAGAAGAAAAGTTTATTATTCTATTTCAACAAAATGTCCACCTTAAATTCTAAGTGCACTTAAAGAAAGTGAAGATAGTCCTCAAATAAGTAGAAAAATATTATGGAAGATTCTGCGAGAAATGGGATTTTTAGGTTATTATGTAATTTATTTTGAAATAATGCTTTTGTAATACCCAATAATTATTTTATTACGTTTTTTTCTAGAAATGGATTTTAGCTGGGAAAAATAAAATAGAAAATCACTTTTAGTCGAAAAAGATGAAATTGTTTGTATTGTAGAAAAAGCTTACTTAATACATACTTAATACATACAACTTAATACAACAGTTTCAAAATGAAAATAAAAACATTTATTATTTGGATGAAACATGGCTAAATGAAGGATATACTGTTGGAAAAATTTGGCAGGGTAAGAACATAAAACATGTTTGTCAAGTACATCTAAAAAATTGGCCAACGGAATAAAAACAGCATCGTGTAAGGTCAGCAATTAATTATAACTCGTGTTGGTAGTGCTGGTGACTTTAAAGAAGGTGGTTTATTAGCATTTCAATCGAATCATACTGGTGCATACGGCGAGGATATGAATGCAGATGTTTTTGAGGATTATTTTGGACAGATGTTGGGATTTATTCCGTGCAGTTCAGTAATAATAATAGATAAGCTACCACTTTAGAAAAATTGACGAAATACCAACAAGTTTTTGGCGAAAAGCTGAAATTGTTTAATGGCTTTCAGAAAAAGAAATAGATTTTAAATTTTAAGGAAAATATGGTGAAGAAAGAACTATTAGCTATAATAAATTTAAACAAAAAATGTCCAAACAATAATTCATTTGAAAAAATTTGAATAATGGAATTTTAAGAGACAAATATTTATATAAATCAGAAAAATGAGGCCTACAATAGAACACTGTGGGACAGCGGATTTTGCAAAAATTGTATATTAGAGTATACACAGAATCTATGCAATCTTAGACGAGGGCTGTTAGGCGATATACCCTCCTTCGTAGGGGATGTAAAGTAGTCAGTTTCTTGCCTACTAAATGTTAGACAAGAATAAAATCCCTGCTCTTCGGTATCTCGTCTCCTGGCGTCGGTGATTGGCCCTGGTAGCAGAAATAGGTCGACGTTAAATATATGAATAAAAAAAGACATATGTATTAGATGTAAAGAAATTTTAAATAAGTAGTCGGCTAAACAAAATGAAAATAACTTTCACAAGAGGAGATTGTGATTTAACCTCAAAGAATTTATCAAAGTCCATATAAACAAAAACACTATAAACTTTTTCCCTCAAATTATATTAGGGAGCAACGGTACCAGTTTTTAGTTCAATTATTTTTTCTAATTCAATTATGATCATTAATTAGAGTAGATGAATTAAAAAATGTAGTAGATATTAAGATGACAAAGGAAATCAAGTAGTAAATTTCAGTTAAATGAAGTTGATGTTGCTGAATTGTGTTTTAAAACTTTACCCCGTAATACAAACACATACACGGTGCGCTTTATGTGCAAATAATAAATTTGAACGATTTAAGGATTAATAGAAAACTGCTCTCGACATTTATTTTCCACATTAATCTCTGTCAGTACCAATACAACAAAGGCTTACATACATGTAACAAACTAACTAATTTCATTGCGTAGTAGTTAATGTCTTTAGCGTGTAACATCACTTTTTATTAATTGACCTTTGAGTGGATTCTAAAGATGCCTATTATTTTGTGCATTATTTACGTAATTTTACTTAAATATTGCAATAACTGTCTCTAAATATAGGTTGCCTTATATAACGTTGCTTTCTATACACTTATCGAGTAATGTGGAACCATTTGTATACCTGTATTTATGTACGAGATTTATATTTTTAGATCTAATTATATACAATTTATGTCAAATATTTTATGGATACGGTTCGAAAGATTTCGTAAAACAAACTGATTTACATTATTAGTGATTTTTATTGAATAGCATTTATTGAAGATGACCTAAACAATCTAGAGAGACTTTTAAAAATCATAAATTACATAGGATATGTACAAGCTGTCGCCTGTAGGTGTACAGAAAATTTCCATCGTCCTAGAGGTAGAGTGTCGTCAGTGGCCATCGAAATTGTCTAAGATTCTTGTCTAACTAATTTGCATTTCAAATGATAGATTCCGTCCAGGACTGTAAAATCATCTTGTTTTTTCATTGTCCTATAAACGATTTACTTTCTGTAAGGTCTAAACCTATACATAGTTTCTCTGATGACAATATTCTTTATAAACTGACCAAACGACAATGATATTAATAACTAAAGCTGCAAATCGTTTCTGTGTATCATAGTCGTAGAGTACAGATGTACTTACTGTCGCCGGCATTCACCTTGACCGCGAAACTCTTTCTCCAGTCCAGTCTATTATTAGCTCTCGAGTTGTGTACACGTTAAGTCACTTGGGCGTATTGCATATTGTTTTTGTGTTTTTATTTTATTTGTTGTACTGTATTGTTGATATTAATTTAATAATAAAGCATGGCAGACGTATGCAGGGGTAGAAAACGGCCATTTGCTGACAAAGTGAATGAATTCATAAGTGAATTCCCGGATTTATTCTATGATGGTGCTAAAATAATTTGTAAAGTGTGCGAGAAAGATTTGATGTGCTGGGATAAGCGTGATTGTGGACTTCTCGTAAATAGTGTACACCATAAAAACAAAAAAAAAATGGGGTGCCTTCGACAACATAGTTTTATGTTTGATTTACTATTAATGCTGATTGCCTGTGATGTTCCGCTGCACATACTCGATAAACAACCATTTCGAGAGTTCTGGAATAAATACAATGCCAGGTGAAGTTACCAAGTCGCACAACGTTATGTAACTATCTACCAATTGTACACGTAGACATGGTAAATAAGATGAAATGTAAATTAAAAAATACACGGCTGTGTGAGGAAAATTGGGGATATCAACTGTGTTTTTTTAGGTACAGCGTATACAACAGCGTATATAACATTGAATCTCTTTACAATAGTTATCTATTTGCAAAACTGTGTGCGTTAGATATTTTTTAAAGACAAACTACTTCCTTTCAAATCTGCATAATATTCTGATTCCATTATAATTATATTATGTAACATTGCATGGGAATTTGAATCTATGTTTTTCTGCTTTTTAACATACATTAACACTGTTTAAAATAAGAGTAACGTGACTAGCGACAAGTGAAAGTAACTTTAATTACTACAATATTTAAACTTTTTATGCGATTTTTATGCCGTTAAAAAATATTTTTTTTTGTAAATTGTTAAATCAATGGATTACTTATAGGTGTAGGGCAACTCATAAGATTTATTATCTGCCCCTTTTGTTTTGTTTTAATAATTGGATTGGCCTTCTTTTTCCGGACAGCCGTATAAACAAAAAACTGTCATGTTTGACAATAGACAATATTTTATCAAAGAAATTTTGCTCTAGTTCTGAGAACGAAATCAGAGACTATTCCGAAACGTTAACTCCCTATCATCTGAAAATATTTGACATTTAAGTTTCTTTTTTCAGATTAATATATTTTTTTAGGTGCGAGACATTTTTGGATAGAAAAAAGCACTATTTCAAAAACCAAACTCTAACTGATCCTTTCGGCGCATAGATTTATTTATTAGTTTTTTTTTAAATATTTTATAGACAGTGGCTAATACCCAAAGAAGGTGAGAAGAAAAATTTATATAATTTAATAGAACTTAGTTGACCAGTTTATTAGAATTTACATTAAAATATTGGTTGTAATTATCAAGTAAAATTGATGTTTTCAAAAACAAAGTAATTAAGGAGGAAAAATTAAAATAAAATAGCTTATTTTTCCAACTACTATATCTCTGTCCTCCTAAAACAACAGGTCCTATTTGAAAATAGGTGAAACTGGCATAATTGATTATAAGTGGCTGATTATTTACTTAAGACAAAATATTTTATGAGAATTTGTAACCCTAGAACATTAGGTAGGATTTTATGACTTTGTAAACGTGTAGGCAACATACCCGTATGTCCAAAGCAATGAAAAAAACTAAAAATCAATAATTTACAGATAGGACCTTTTGTTTTAGAAGGGCAGTATACTTTCAAACAGAAACAAACACAAAAAAAGAACACTTATATAATTCACAAAATAAATTCAATAACGGTAATTGATTTGAATTTATATAAATACGGTTATGTAATGAAACGAATAAAAACAACATTAAATTAAAGAGAAAATAAATAAGAGACATATTGAAATAATCGTTTTATTATGTGTTTAATAATTCTTCATTTCGATCCAAGCAAATTCCTTTTTGCTTCATTTTAAAGTAACTTTTAATTTAAATTTTGTTCTGTTATTGGATGTAGTTAAGTAAACAATATTTTGTCATATTCATCACAACTTAAAATCAAGATTTCAGAGGTCATTGCACAGGACCATCGTTTCTTATCCGTTGATATTTCGGTTCATTGTGAACATAATATTTAATATTCCCAACTTTGTATGAATGCCCTCTATTCTGTTGAAGCTGTAAATTTCTTCTGATTTGCAACATCAAATTTCCCAATAAAAATGATATTTGATTTTGTATAAAATGAAGATATTTTTCACCTATTATACAGAGGCGGATTAAGCCGATTGGAGGCCCCAAATGGTAAACATTTCGAGGCCCTTAGACCCAAGCTCCAAAATAAAAAAAAAAATAGTGTAAGGAAGTGATGACGACTTTTTCGGAAAAAAAAGTAAGCATTAGACTTTTAATGAGTTGCTTAAACCAGCAATATGTAGCTAATAACAAAACTCAACGTTTCTAATCCTAATCAAATGGATACGATATTCAATTATAATTAAGTGGAACTATCGATAATTCATTAAATTACTGATATTCACACTTTTACTTCGCAGTGAAATATTGAAACTATTAGCAGTTTTAGTTACGGGTCTTCTGCTTTTGTCTTTTGCGTTTACATGTAGAATACATGAATAATATTAAATATCCCTTTTTCTGTTGTGGGGTCTTTCACTAGGAATAGTAGAGACTCGTGAAATTTAGGTTAGTCATATCTTAGTATTAGAGCATGTGCGATATTTTAAGATATAACTATCAAGACTAAATGAGGAAGTTTTTCACAGAAAAAATTGCGATTGAGATTTGCAAAAAAAAAATTGCAAACATGACACTGACGCCAGGAGATGAGCTAGCTACAACCTGGAAATATTGCCTAACCTCGTTTTTGTCGAAGAGTAGGAATCTTTCACTTTTCTAACATCTTATAGACAAGGGACCGTCTGCTATACATCCTCTCCGAGAGATGTTATATCAACTACACAATACTCGCCTAAAATTGAAGTTTTTGCATTTTAAGCTAATATACAAGTAGCCAAGAATGGGGCGAGCTGTATTTCACTGTTCTGGTTGTTATCCATCCAACCCAACCACTAGCCGCAATAACCGTTACTTACTTTCAATATCCCCATATTACTTTTTAGACAATCTGAAAATATTGTAAAATATTTTTTTTTGAGAATCAGGTGGAAAGTATGTCATCAGATTTCAAGTTTCATAAAAAAATATGACATTTTTATAAAGTTACACCTTTTTGAAATTTGCACAGTGAGAAACGAATATAAAATAAAATTTCAAAATGGTGTAACTTTATAAATGGGCAAAAATCTTCCGATGAAATTTGAAATCTGGCGACATACTTTCTACCTGATTCTGGAAAAAAATGTTTTGCAAACATTTTACAAATTATCTAAGAAATAACATGAGGGTTACACAATTTTTCCACCTTTTTTCGCAAATTTAAATGGCAATTTGTTCTCTGCAGAACTTCTTCATTTAGACTTGATGGTTGGGCCTTAATGTATTGTTTGGGTCCCATACTCCAATACTGAGACATGACAACCTAAATTTCACCAGCCGTCACTGACTAGGAATGTATCGAGCTCGGCACCCCTTGGATGTTTGAGGCCCCTGGCGATAGCCAGGTTCGCCAACCACTTAATCCATCCCTGCTGTTATGGTAACTTTATAAAAGTTGACTAAATGTTTTTCTGCAATCACACACCAAACATTTATACCAAAACTACCAAGTCACTAATTTTGGTTAACATTTAGACTGCTCAATCTACAGGGTGTTTCAGGTATGCGGTCATTAATTTCTAGGGGTGATTCTACATAAAAAAATATGAAAAAAGTTCATATAAACATGGGTCCGAAAATCCCTCCTAAGGGCGCTGCTGGCCTCTGAAGGGGGCACCCAAAATTGACATTTTATTTAATATCTCAGGAACCCTTTGAGCTACAGTGACTAGTTTTTGCACGTGATTCGATATCCCCCAATTTTTTTTATGTGAATTTTTTTGTGAATGTCTCATCGGAATATGATGTCTTGGCTATAAATACACAAAAAAGGTTTTCTTGTTGTAACGCCGTAGGACCAACCAGTTTCCAGAAATTTGAACATAAAGAAATGCAGGTGAGAAGTAAGTTCCCCCTTTCCAATTTTGTGCACCCCTGACTGAATTTACCCTTGGTGAATAACATCAGATAATGACCTTTATTGATATCAAATCACGTGCAAAAACTAGTCACTGTAGCTCAAAGGGTTCCTGACATATTAAATAAAATGTCAATTTTGGGTGCCCCCTTCAGAGGCCCGCAGCGCCCTTAGGAGATATTTTCGGACCCATGTTTATATGAACTTTTATTCATATTTTTTTATGTAGAATTACTCCTAGAAATTAATGATTGCATATCTGAAACACCCTGTATACTCTTTTGACGCTTCTTCGAGCTGCTGCAAAATGTATACAACCTTCCAATAGACCGTGTTGGCAACTCTTGTGTGCAGATCGCCTCATGGAACGTTAACGGGCTACAAGGAAGAAAACTTGAAGTGGAGGAACTCCTAGCCCGGTACGACATAGACGTGTTGGCACTACAGGAAACGAAGATGACGCCGCTGAAGCCAGCCAACTTCCCTGGCTACCATGTCTACAGGAAGGACTACGCTGGACCAAGGCCGATGAGAGGAGTAGCCCTGCTGGTAAAGAAGTCGATCGACCACCATCCAATCGTGCTGCCGGACATGGAAAACCTGGAAGCCACCGCCGTAGTAGTGTCAACGGCACGAAATGGCGACATTCAAGTGGTATCCTGTTATCAGCCGCCCCCATGCCGGATCCTGGACACGGACCTGGATGCAATATTCCAGGACCAGACTCAGGTGCTTGCCATAGGGGACCTGAACGCCAAGTCACAGGAATGGAACAGCAGAGTCACCAACACTCTAGGACGAGATCTGCTGAGATTCCTGGGACGACACGCTGGCAACATGCAGGCACTAGGACCGGACGAGCCGACGCACGACAATGGGATCCACCGACCGGATGTGCTGGACATCGCTATAATGAAGGAGATGACCCTCAATGCGGAAATCTCTACCAGGACGGAAGGTTCCACCGAGCATAATCCGATCTTCTTGGACTTAGGAGAGTAGGATGATGTGGACACTGGGACCTTCGTCAAAAGGAGGACAGACTGGGAATTGTTCCGTGCAGCACTGCAAAGGAACATTGCACATATTCCCAGGATTGAATCCGAGGAAGATGTGGAGAGGGCCATCACCTCCCTGGAAAACCAGATCCAGGAAGCGATGGAGGAAAGCACTACAGAGACAGAGACCAGAAGGGCACCAACGCCGATGGCAAACCTCACGGAGGACCTCAGGCAGCTGATTTGGGACAGACGAAGGACGAAGAAAAGGGCCCAAAGGACTAGACTCCCTGAGGACAGGCACGCGTATAACACGCTGAACAGGACAGTCAAAGCTGCCCTCCAGAAACACCGTCAAGAAGGATGGCAGCGTCACCTGGAATCACTGGACCTACAGGACAGGAGCATCTGGAACACCCAGCGTGCTCTGCGGAACAGGCCGAAACCAATGTCCCCAATCCACGGAGAGAATGGGATTGTCTACACTTGCCAGGAAAAAGCCGAAACATTCGCGGACAGCTTGGAACTGCAGTGTAGGGAAAACGAACTCGATGATGAGGACGAGGACTGGGTTGATGACGTGGAACGCAGAGTGCGTCGGATGCTCCGCCTGCCAGACGATGATCACATCCGTCCGACCACTCCAGAGGAGGTCAAGCAGATTCTAAGGAGCTTAAAGCCGAGGAAAGCTCCTGGATGTGACAAGATCGGAAACATCGCCCTCAAGAAGCTACCCAGCAAAGGGGTGGCAGCCCTGGTGAATATCATCAACGGGATCTTGAGGCTCAGATACTTTCCGGACAGGTGGAAGAAGGCCGACGTCATAGTCATCCCGAAGCCAGGTAAGGAACTACTCTTTCCCTCCTCTTACAGACCCATCAGCCTACTCTCAGCTGTGAGCAAGGTAGCCGAGCGCGCCATCTTGAGAAGAATAGAAGAGGAAACCGAAGAGCTTCAAATCATCCCGGATGAACAGTTCGCGTACAGGACAGGACATAGTACGGAACTCCAAGTGCTCAGCATCACCGAAGAAGTCACCAAAGGTTTCAACCAAAGACAGGTCACGGCGGCACTACTCCTGGACGTTGCGAAGGCTTTCGACAGGGTCTGGCACGATGGTCTACTAGCTAAAATGATGATATGGGTTATCCCATTGCACTCGTCAAACTAGTTAGATCATACCTGCACGGGAGACAGATGCGAGTGAAGATCAGGGACTGTGTGTCCACGTATCGACCGATGGAAGCCGGAGTCCCCCAAGGCTCTGTGCTGTCACCCCATCTGTTCGCTGTCTTCACCTCTGATCTCCCAAGGGCCGAAGGCACCGCAATGGCACTCTACGCGGACGACACGGCCGTCACGGCCAGATCCTGGAGAGCGAGAACAGCCACCAGAAGACTCCAAGAGGCAGCCTCTCTTCTGGAAGAATGGTGTATCAAGTGGAAAGTCGCAGTCAACGCGGAGAAAAGCCAGACGATTCTCTTCAGGAAAGGACGCAAGGAAACCCCCACAGGACACGTCTCCATGTTCGGCGAGGACATCCAATGGCACGATTCCGTCAAGTACCTTGGCGTAATCATGGATAAAGGCCTGACATGGAGACAGAACACCGAAGCCATCGTGGTAAAGGCCAAGCGGACGAGAGCTCTCATCTACCCGATGGTAGGGAACCAGAGCAGGCTCAGTCTGAGGAACAAGCTTCTGCTAGTCAAAGCACTCATCAGACCACAGCTGACCTACGCCTCCGTAGCATGGGGATACCAAGCGAAGACCTATCTGAAGAAGATCCAAGCCGTGGAAAACGTGGCCATCAGGACAGCGGTGGGCGCACCATGGTACGTTAGAAACGCTGACATCTTCAGGGACCTGGAGTACACACCAGTCACCGAAATCATCCGGGATAGAGCGAAGAAACTGTACACCTTAGCTGAGGAGCACAGGAACCCGCTGATCAGGGAGGCCACCTCCTATGATCCGGCCGACGCACCGAGGCACAAGAGGCCGAAGGTACAGTTACTGGATAACGGGTAAGTATAACTAATCCTTTCCTTACAGATGGACCAAACCCACTGAAAAGACATGACACGACCAACCACCCTCCCACAAACCTTGCAGGCGCCGGTCAGTAAACCGACCAGTGCCCGTTGTCCCCCTGGCTCCGTGAAGGACGAAAGTGCTAAGAAAGCACTTAGGCCTTCACCTCCTAGAGCTACACAGTTCATCCTCACCTTGTCCGATGATCCAGATGACAATGTGTCAATTGACACTTTGTGTACTGGCAGTCAATCCCAAGTCACAGAATATCCACACAGTCCCTGACAGACAGATGACTATCCCCGGGGGTGACAAGCTGGCGAAGAAGGAAGACGAAGACAGAAGAGCGCCAGAAGAGGCCCTAGCCAGCAGGGTTCATCAGCCAGGACCCAGGGAGGTTGACCGAAATCTTCGGCACCGCTCACATTTGTGAGTGGGGCCGTTCTTAAAGTAAGTTAACCCGCCCTGCACGAAGCCGGTCCAGGTCTACAGCGATGACTAGGGTAAAAAGGCAATAGTCCTGCCTGGCCCTAGCATCCGAGACCGTCATCATGCCAAATGGATATTGGCGGCGGCAACTCTTGTTGCAGATTATTTAATTTGTAACAATGATGTTTATTTGTTGCTCAACCTTTTGTAAAATACAGTATGTTTATTTCTCCTAAAAATATCTGATATAACTAGAATATTCTCCAGCAAAGGCGTTTTCACTTATAAGTGCTCCTATATTTCCTACCAATCAGTGTGTCTAACTTTGGAAATATGTTATGTATTAGAAAATTCTCTTCCAGTAATCTTTTTTCTGCAATAGAATTTTCATTAATTTTAAATAATTAAATGAAAACAGGAAATCGTAACTTCAAAGTTAGTTTTCAAATACTCCAGAGAAATAAAACTTCCTCTGCGGAATGAGGCCGAACAAGCTGAATTTTTTCCAGAGACCTTCGTTTTGATGTTCTAATGAAGCACAAAAAAATCTTATATGCCTACCCTTGTGCGTCTTGAGATATCGAAGGTCAAAGGTCATGAAAATCGGTTTTTTCTCGAAAATCTCGCTTCCGGTGCATCTGACGTCATAGTAACCTGTAACAAAACTTACGTAAAATAGTATTCTCTACAAAATTGTTCATATACATTTTTTTCGTACGACCAACCGTTTTCGAGATATAGCATGATAAAGCGGGAGCGCGCATTCGTAATAGGTAATACTGTATTATACTACAGAGCTATAAATATAAAAGCACTTTTCTTAATCTGTTAGACTGGAAAATTAAATTCCCATTATTAAAGCCGTTAAAAATTTGTTTATTTATAAAAAAATATATAATAAATAATTAATAACAAAAAAATACATTCTTTTCCACACCACGCCTTATGTTTCCTTGCCACCTCGATCAACACAATATCTTCGTCAGACGCTTCCTCTATATCTGTTGGCTCTATGTCTGTTGGCAAAACCTCTTCAGGCTCAAGGTCACTGAAGTCTTCGATGTTTTGCAACTCTGTTGACGGGTTCAGGCATGCCTGTCCGTGACACTGACCACAAACTTTGGAGCATGGCAGCCCGACTTTTCTACACCCGCACTGCGCACCACACCCCTTTTTACAATTACAGAATATTGTATTTAATAGTTCGTCTGGAGCAGATGGCAGTAGTGTTGTTTTCGGCTGTAATATGTCGTTTTTTAAATCCCAACCCCATTCTTCGGGTTGTAGATTTTTCCCTAGCGAAATCTGTACTTGGTAGTAGACCCGATAAATATGCTGTCGAGCTGCTTCACTGGTAGGTGGAAGGGATGACAATTTAACAGGTTTATTAAGTCGTGTAGCCTTAATGAATTGGGTGTATGTAAATTTGTCAAGGTTCACTTCATCTTTTGGAGCACCATACATAGCTAACAGAAAACGCTTTCCGTTCTGAAATACTGTATCTGGCGGGCAGTTTTCTGGTTGAAATATTTGAGCCGAGTGAGTCAAATCGGGATGTTTCTCAAACGGCTGGTCGTACGAAAAAAATGTATATGAACAATTTTGTAGAGAATACTATTTTACGTAAGTTTTGTTATGAGTTCTTACGACGTCAGATGCACTGGAAGCGAGATTTTCGCGAAAAACCGACTTTCATGACCTTTGATCTTCGATATCTCAAGACGCACAAGGGTAGGCATATGAGATGTTTTTGTGCTTCATTGGAACATCAAAACGAAGGTCTTTGCAAAAATTCAGCTTGTTCGGCCTCATTCCGCAGATGGCCTTTATTTTTACCTTATTTCCCTGGAGTAAAAGTAGTATACCTAATGCAGTTTATTTATTACTGTTTCAGATTAGTAAAAATTGCATAATAATTGTTACTGTCTTTCATATTTTTGAGAACACACAATTTTTAATTTAGAAATTTTCAGAGTCAGACCGATGGGGTGTTTTTTGATGTCTAACAAAAGAGCCTCGGGATCTATTTCTTTAATTTTCGATGAAGCATTTTCTCTTCTTTTTTTTTAATTTAGCTCCACCAATAGAATCAGGTAACGCAAAAAGTTTGATTGGGGACTCACATTAATGGTAAGTTATTGATTGCAATGTGGTCGACATGACAGAAATAATGGTGCATGACAATACAAATAATAACTGTCTATTAAGTAACTGCCAAGTCTAGTACAATTATATTATCATGTTGTATTGCTATAATCATCTCCATATAAAAATGCCATGTTTAATACATATATGAATAACATTTTAATGAAATCAAGGTAAATGTTTTGCTATACACTGTATTAAAACCGAAATTAAAGCCTTATCTAAAACGGAACGCTTATTGTTCCGTTACAACGCACTCTAGAGATGTTTATCTGTTAATTAGCGACCATTCATGCAACCATACGTGTTTGCGCTTCGTCTATTAGTTGCAATCAAGATAAACAACAAATAATAAAAATGCAAATATTTCGATTGTGTAAATCATACTTTTTAATAATCGTTAAACAGCTGGAAACATTGCTAAATAAATAGATTAGAAATGTACATAAATATTTCATTGGATACACCTAATACCTAGTGTAAATAAATGCTTAACCTGGCTTTCGGGTAATAGATCTAATTCAATAAGTATTACTTCCTCACCCTTCAAAGTGAGAAAGTTATGGATTCGTGAAAAAAATTTTGAAAATTTTTATTGCATTTAGGGACGAATCTCGACGAATTATGACAATACACAAAATGTCAGACAAAACATTCTGTCTGTGTGTCTGCTGTCTGGTTCGCGATAGCAGCTATAGTTTTTGAGAAAAAGCTTTTAAATTTGGTATATAAATTCTAAATGTCAAAGAGATTAAGTTCGTTCGGTCCCAATTTTTGCAACGTCAAAAAAATGTGACGTTTTTGAAACGTCAAAGTGGCTTTTTTGAAACGTCAAAATTTGACTTTTTTGAAACGTCAAAAAATGTGCCTTTTTTAAACGTCCAAGTGACTCTTTGAAACGTCAAAAATTACTTTTATTATAAAATCCACCACACGTCGAGTTTTACTACGGTGAGGAAGTCCTGATCCCCAAGTAATTGGCAGCGGTTTTTTTTTGTGGTGAATAAAACTCCAATAAAACTAATTAAACATATCCGCTATTATTACAATTGGTTTTAGAATCTCTCACATCTTGTATCTTGATAACACCCACGTCTGAAACACAATTCAATGGATATTTTACCATATGAAAAAGTTTTAAAAAAATTTTTTTTCACGTGACACGTAGTGTCATGAACTGTCTTTTTAAAAGAGACTACAAATCTTATAAATCAGTTTTCAGTTTGAACCCTTGAATTTTTTGTAGTTTTCACCGAAGAAAATTAAGCGTAGAAAATATTCAAATTACAGTGCTGCAAACATTGTAAATGAAATAAAAATTAGTTAGCTCAGCGGTTCACTGCCTATACGTTAAGCCGTGTGCCGAAGGTCGACTCCTGGCTAGGGCATGGATGTATAGTGGTGTTCTTAAAATACCGGAATGGTAGCACAGTTAGCTTGAGCGTCATTTTGTGGCAGAACACGGCTAATCACTGGGTTCGTGAAGTTGGCCGCCTTAAATGAGTTTTCTTATGATTTGTCCATACCATCATTTAGTACCTAATTTGTAATTATTTGTACTGATATACCGAAATTTGTAACTCACCCCGTTAGTTGATATTAGAAAACATATTTTTGGTGTAAACTTATCGGGAGCCGCACAACATTTTATGTTTTCAGTTTACACCTGACCACATTTAGTAACTAATTTGTAACTATTTGTAACCCATAGATTAGAATTTGTAACTACTATCATCTCCGAGTAGTAAATTATATAGTTATGGCGGACAACTTCTCGGCAGCCGCACGACACTATAATTTTGCAATTTTTTTCTATCATCATTTAGTAACTAATTTGTAACTATTTGTTACCCATAAATTAGAATTTGTAACTGCATCATCTACTAGTAATAAATTATTAAATTATGGCGGCCAACTTAGGCTAACCATGAGGGCTAACGTTTTTAGCCTCACCAGTTGGCGCCACTGGCCAAGTAAGGTCCTGTCAAAAGTTATTGTTAGGCGCGGAAAAAGTTTATAGGGTTTTATTATAATTATCTCGTACACCAGTAAATAAAAAAAACTTGTTAATTATGCCTCAGTGTTGTGCAGTTCCATTTTGTTCGGAAAAAAAGGCGGACATATGCTTCCGAGAGATAAATCTCGCCCAAAACAGTGGTTGGTAGCGATTTGCAGGAACCTCTTCGGAACATTCGTGTGTTTGTAAGGAACATTTTAATCCTAACGATTATGGGTTACCAAAAGAGTCTACTACAGAAAATCGTAAGTAATAATCATGCATATTCATTGTTTTCATCATGCTCATTCTTGATATAACCTAACTTTAATGACATAAGACGCCTCTGATAGGTACAATAATTTCCTTACTGAGAAAGTAAATTACTGCTTTCCCCTTCTGCCATCATTGTGTTAAATGTTTTTCAGCTAGTTTTTATAAAAATTACTAAAAACGCGCGTTAAAGAGCCATAGTAACCATTAACGTTCAGTGACAAGGACCTTACCCACACTGGGCGTCTTCTATTTTTAATATACAATAATCAAATAGGTGACTTACCAATAAACGGTACGGTAAATCACTCATACTGATGACACTGCTATATCATTTTATGGAGAAAAATGGAAAGAAGTATAGGAAAAGGCAGAAGCAGGTCTCAGCACGGTATAAAAATGGCTTAATACTAATTTACTGAATTTGAACATAAACAAAAACTAAATTCATAAGTTTCTCCACTACAGCTGCTGATCAACCGTCTCAAAATTCTATTGAAATCTACAATAACTGTAGTTTGATACATCTTGCAACTGTTCTGAAATTCATAAAACGAATAATATAAAGTATCTAGGTGTCGTCGTTGATCAGCATCTAAGGTGGGCAGATCATTGTAATTAATAACAACAAAATTATTTTATGAATTTTTATCAACTGTGAAGCATTTTAAACATAAAATTAGTTAAACTTGTATATAACGCCTTGGTCGAGTCCATATTACGCTACTGAATTATAATATGGGGTGATTCATATAACAATGCTGTAACCTGGCTGTATGTCAAAATACAGTTTTAAAGATTATATTTAAAGAAATAAATACGTAATTGTTTTATTAAGATATTGGCATGCTCAATGCTAGAAATATATATCAAGTGTTGTCTCATTTATTTAGCAAAAATTGATTGTTTATTGGTAACCTACAATTACTAAAATCATTATAAATGAATCATTACAAATTCCATTACAACTTAAATCACATACTAACATACTATAAAATCATTACAAAAAAGTATAAAAAAAAACCAAATTTGAGATTAAAAACTTTGTTACTAAAAATTATCTACTTATTAAAGAAATATTAAATTGCTAATTTTTTTTTACTGAATCATTCCTTCTTCCTCATTTCCTTCCACGGCAATCTTATATTCACTTGGAGAGATGGCACAGTCGCACACACAACACAAATTGTTCAAATTTACTGTGGTGTCACCTTTCATAATAATAAGTATAAGCAAAATTTAAATGATTGTGGTGCACTTTCTAAGAAATTTCTGTTATGTAAGCTTGTAATAAGTATGTTAAGTAAAACGATTTGTCATGGAAAATGATAAATATTATTATTTTTCATATATTATATTACTATATTATATTATTGTATCATATTATTATATTATTATATTATATAATATTATTATATAATAGTATATTATATTATTACATATGGGTTAATTTTGATTATAGTTAAGTTTGTCTCCTGATCAGTCATTGATGTCTCCTATATTTTATTAATAAAAATATGTATCTAATATTATTTTTGTATACTTAGAAAATAAAAAGCGGAATAATTGAAAAAAAATGGATTATGAGAAACAAAAATTTTTACAACTACAAATTACAAACAACACTTTTTAAAATTAATTGGTACCAGTGAATTTTCAGTTTTAATTGTAATGTTTAGATAAACCATAACTTTAACCAGGCAAAAAAAGACGATTGCACAATTGAGTGCAGTACATTATACATAAGACTGTGGCTGTGCACCGTATGACCGTATATAAAGAGGTTTGTTGTTGTCTCTCCGTTAAAGTTACCAAATGGTGTAAACCTTAAATCTTTGACAAACATTATTCAATAGCAAATAGAGTTGAATTTCTCACCAGAATTTAATAAATGTAAAAAATACTTTGTGACTTATAGAAAAATCTACTTCTACTGCACTATTATTAATTACAAGTAAATTGAGCGTTTCTAATATAAGGAAAAGATATGTTTTCTACATTTTTATTAATTTAGAAGACCTGAATAAGAGTTTTGGAAAAAGTAATTATTAATTAAAGTTAACCAATAACAAGATAAAGACAAGATTCTTGGTGACTAATTTGAATTGCTGTTATCCGGTTTTTAAACATATAAATTTGAAATAACAACTTACAACGGGTAATAATTGTTGAATAACTCTGGATACAGAAATTGTTTTTAATAAAAAAAAGTGAAGGTGCCAGTAACAAACGGATAATAATTTATTTTTTTTTTTAGTTTTGTGTTATTGTACACTGAATTTGTGGGCATAGATTAAGCAGTTTCGTGCATTACATCTAATCTATTGTAAGCGAAATCTCCCCTATCGTCTCAGAACAACGTAATTTTTTATATTTTGTAATTAATTTTAGAAAAGGAATTACTAGTGGTATCATGAAAATTTAGCATTTAATTTTTTTGCTACCATCTTTAAATTTGGAAAGGAAATGTAACCACATAATGTAATTTCGCTATTAATAGGAGAGTATCGATAAACAAACTCGTCTAGATTTCATTTAATTCTAACACCAGACACAGACGGTTTTGCTTTTACTTTTTTCCGAAGAGAATAAACCACGTTTTAGCATTTTAATCCAATATCAATAGCGATAAAACAACAATAAGATAAAAAAATGTGTCTGTCATGATTTGCAAACAATAACAGCCTGAGAGAATTCATTAAAAAAGGCTTCTTCCGCTGATCGCTGCCTACACACGCAGACATCCTGTTGTACAAAAAGTGAATGAACAATGCGGTTGAAGAGTAAAAGTGTTGAATTTGATGTTTATCAATTTGTTCCAGTTTAAATAAATTAATAAAAAGCCAGGTTAAGAAGATTATTATACTTAAGCTGCACCCAGACATCTAATATTCTAAGTTACTTTAAATTAGATTTAAAAATTGTCACAGTTAAGAATATGTAGAGTTGTCCACGAGGCAATCGACTTTTAAATCTTTGGTAAAACAAAAACAAATTTTGTTGACAGTAGTTAACATAATAAATTTAGACTCTATTTATGCAAATTATCCAACTATAGATATAATTGGCATTAAAATCGTATCAAAAGCTGCAACTGTTTCCGTCTTCGTAATCTACATGCCACCTAATTTAAATACGAAACATTTAACTCAATTTTTGATTGTTTGACTAACCCATCTAGTATTTATGGTACAGACATATTAATTTTAGGTGACTTTAATATTCCTAAATATTATAAATGCGTACATAATAATTCACCTAGGATTGTAAAATGATCGAGCTGAATAATTTTAGCAATTTCTATGGTCTTAATCAATTTAACTGTTGGTATAACTATAAAGCGCTTGAGACAGGTGCTTAATTGCAAGTTGCATGGTGGGTGTCCAAATTTGATATATTTTAATTTATATTTTTTAAAACATTATAAACATTTATTTTATGCTTGTTTCGAGCAATTGGTACTTGACGTGGCAAATTAAACATAAATTAATAGTATCGCTTTCTGATACTTTTGGGGAAGGTCTATCCTAAAAAGAATGAAGACCTAACACTGTGCAACGGTGGGATAAAAAAAGATTTAAGAATCTGACTTGCATAATGCGACATTTCATCTTCTTTATTGTGATTATTATAACTGTTCGTGTTATCATTTTGTCTGAGTTTTAGTAGTATTTTGTATTCTATAATCACAGATCCACAAACAAAAGTTGTGTCTTGGTGCCGGAGAAGTAAGCACTCATTTGGGATATTTTTGATGTGCTGATTTGGTTTTTTTCGTAGGAGCTCTAGTTATTGAGATGCAATCTAATAATTTTTTTTACTGATAAAAGGCAAAATAATGAAATAATGGTATATTCAGAGTCCAAAATAGTATTTTCTTACCTGAAATTAGGGTTTAAATAGCCGTAATGAGTATTCCCCATGACCATAACACCCAACTTTCGTACCTGCGTAACCCTCAACCACGTGATGCCACCCCATCAATTAATTCATGCTGATTGATAGTCGCCGGTGTCTTCGTCGCCATTATATACAGTTTTGTATTTAATTTTCGTGGGTGAATACGTGCTAACATTTTCTGTAAATTTTCGGTGCTGATGAAATCCATGGCTTTCACAAGCAGATGTAGCTATGTGAATCATCCAGACGTTTTTGTTACATATGTGATGAGTACACTTTGAAAGAAAGTAGAAAACCCATTTCTGATTTTGTGAAAAGGTCATATCTGGCTTATTTTGGCGTCCAGTTAGGAGACCAGGAAAATGTTGGGCTTTACATTTCGTATGTAAAACATGAGTTGACATTTGCGACAGTGGACAAATGGAAACAGGAAGTGTCTAAAGTTTAGAATACCAATAGTTTGGTAAAAGAAAAACCATCTTGATGACTGATATTTTCGTCTCGTAAGCATCATTCGCAATAATCGGCACAAATGGATAAGTCCTGATCTGGATTCAATGAGGAGACCTATATCGCATTCTGAAAAAATACCCGTTTTATCATTTTATAACCTGCCTATGATCCAAGAGGTTGATACATCAACGTCTGACGAAGTACAATATAACAGATCTGGAGAAAGCGACAGTGATTTTGAAGGAGCTTTAGCAAAACCCCAACATTTCAATCAATAAAAGCTGAATGATTTCATTAGAGACCTGAGCCTCTCAACAGAGCTGTACGAATTACTTTTTTCCAGATTAAATGAAAAGAACTTATTTAATCTGGATACCAGTATTACATTTCATGGTAGGAGGAAAAAAGGATCAGCTACACTTTTTCTCTCAGGAAAATAACCTGAAATTCTGTAATGATATAAGAAGCCTCTTAGAGAAAATTGGTTTGTCAGAATACACACCAGGCGAATGACGTCTTTTTATTGACAGTTCAAAGCGAAGTTTGAAGTGTGTCCTTTCACACAAT
This sequence comes from Rhamnusium bicolor, assembly GCA_029963845.1. Taxonomy (NCBI): domain Eukaryota; kingdom Metazoa; phylum Arthropoda; class Insecta; order Coleoptera; family Cerambycidae; genus Rhamnusium; species Rhamnusium bicolor. The sequence goes on from JANEYF010004454.1 coordinate 381,418, forward strand.
GGTAACAAATATGACGTTATACCCATTGGACATTCTACCAGCATGAAAGAGAAGTATGAGACAATATCGCTGTCCTAAAAAAATCAAGTATATAGAACATCAGTGGGTGATTTGTATTGGTCTAAAGATAGTAAACTTCCTTCTTGGACAGAAAGCTTATATAAAATATCCGTATTTTTATGTCTTTGGGACAGCAGAGCTAAGAATGAACACTGGATTAAGACAATATGGCCTCTAAGGAGAGTTATGGTTGAAGGAACGCACAACGTCATCAACGAACCGTTGGTTAATCGAGACAAAATCATCCTTTCATCCTTGCATATCAAGCTGGAGCTTATAAAGCAAATAGTGAAAGCATTGAATCGAGATGGAACTTATTTTGGCTACTTGTCACGTACATTTGATGGGATTAGCACGAAAAGACTGAGGGCCAGAATTTTTGAAGGTCCTCAGATAAGGCAACTTATAAAGATCAACATTTTACAGAATCAATGAACGAGGTTGAATATAATGCCTGGTGTTCGTTTGTTTAAGTGATTAAAGATTTTCTTGGAAAGCAAAAAGGCAGAGAATTACGTCCAATTAGTTTAGGAGATGCCTTCTAACTTGAAAAAGCTCAGTTGTAATAAGAGTATTAAGGTTCACTACCTCCACAGTCACTTAGATCGTTTTCCAGAAAACCTAGGTAGTTTTAGGAAAGAACAGGTGAAAAGATTCCATCAGGATATAAAAACTATGCAAGAAAGATATCAAGGAAGATGGGATACCTACATGATGGCTAACTACTTACTGCTGGAGTCTTCAACGCGACTGTCCTGGTAAACCTCATACAAGGAAGTCTTATATAATAAAGTTTTTAAGTGATAATTGATCAATGTATGTCTGTTTTTTTTAAATAAATACTTTATTATGTATTTTCTGCCATCTTTTAGCAAGCAGTTGTAGTAAATAGTAACAACCTGAAATGTACATAGGTTAAAAGATGAGATGATTTTCTTATCTATTTATCGAATCAGAAAATAGGGCAGATATACCAAATCTCTAAAACTAGATCTAATAATGCAAATCTGATGACATTTTTGGATTCTGCATCCCTACACAGAAGTACTTAATAAATCACAGGCACCAAAATATGTGTTGGCCTATGAATTAGTTAATTACTATTTTAAGAATTTTCCTAAGTTTCCATTCTGTCACTGTGATGTTGTGGGTATTTACTGCGAAGTAGTTTTGAAATGTCGGGATGGAATGATACCTCACATAGACAGGCCTTTACACATACCTAAATGGACTCCCCCATTTTATTTATATACTAAAATGTAATCGATCTTAAATATTAATGATTCAAATATGTGGTTATTATAATTTGTAGTAAATAAAATTATTATTAGCAGTGCTATTAAAATGAGGTATGTGTTTGAATCCTATAAAATGATATTCTTAATCTTTATCTATAACTTTTATTTGTTTTATCTCTACAATACTAGTAGTATAGAGTGATATAAATTAAAGAGTCGTATTCAATTTCGATATGAGATCGAAAATTCGAGACGATGACACCGCGACAGAAAGTAAAAGTACGTCGTTAATTACGTGTGTTTTTAAAATCGTCGTGAGTAGACACGATAAGCGAACTGTAGAAATTACACCATACGAGTTTGGAGATGAATTTAAATTTCTTAGGCTTTGAATCTCTTGCTAAATTATTCAAATATATCTATTTTTTTTAGTTTATGTTTAAAATCTGTAACAGTATAAAAGGTAAATTTTTGGTATTTTTTAAGCTTTCAATAATCTGTTTTATATTGTTTAAACGTGGTAGCATCGGAAACTATTACTTTAGTAGTTTTCGAAAACTTTTTTATTAATACGTATATTGTTTGTTATTTGTAACTCTAAAGGTGAGTTGTACGATACCAAAGTTTCTGTGGTATTTGCGCTACGATGAAATTAAACCCGAGCTTAAGTCATTGCAGTACAGGGTTATTCATTATAAATTACCCACCCCTTATCATCGTTATTATTGTCTATAGAAAAACATTTTTTAAATAAAAGTTGGTGTGGTTATGACTGAATTTTGTTAAAATGCTATTAAAAGTACAGTAGCATGCAGATTTCAGGGGATACATAAAAATAATATATTTTTTAAATGGGATACTCTGCACATTATTAAATTTTTGGAATGATCCTTTGTTCCTGATATCAAAAATATACCATGTGTTACCCCTAACATATACCGTTTTTGAGTTATTAAACGTCGAATATCTTAGTTAAACTAATTACTGTAAATATGGAAAAGTTAACATTATTAAAGTGAGCTATGAAAATGGCAACTATTATGTTTGATAAGTGACATTTCTTTAATGAAATAATCAAAGTGGTTTACAGTGAGGAAGAAAAAAAAACAAATATTTACTTGTTATAAACGTGCAGCAAAAAGAGTGTATAGGGTATCCAAATCATCCAACACCATCAGAAAATACGTTCAAAAATAATTACCGAAAGGTGAATAATACCTCCAGTTTTAGTGGAAAAAAGCATGTAGTTCAAGCAAACCAGGAAGAACAGCTAGATATACTGCTTAATTTCGAAGGTAAGCCTATCCATATTTATTAGCGAATAGATTTTTTTGAAACATTGTACTATTTTTTAGAAAATTCTGAATGTAGCATAAATAATTCAGTTGATCAATTAGGTAAAAGTTATTTCAAAATCCAACGTACGTTAAAAAATAACAGCTACAGAACATATAAAATTTTACCCGTACAATTTTTAACAGAGGCTCATAAAAGGAAAAGGCTCGACTTTTGCTACCAGATGATTCAAAAGTTGGATGAAGATCTCGATTTTATTACTAAAATATCATGGACTGATGAATCATTCTTGTCTACGGCAGGAGTTTTTAATAGGAAAATTCGAAGGTCGTGGGAAAACAAGCACAACAGAAAAAGATTGGTAACACAAATAAAAAAATCAGGAAGATTGAACGATTGAAATACCAGGCCTAAGTATTTTTAAGGCGAGACTAGTGCAATTTCTATAAAGATAATATTCATATGTCTTACTGGAACGAAGACAGACAAACAAAAATTTGAATTTTTAAATTTTTGGACACCCTGTATAAAATTTTTATTTTTTTTATCGACAATCGTATTTTTTTCAGCAAGCAAATTTTTTTATAAAGAATGACTTTTCCTCGAAAAATGAAATTTTTAGTCCGTTTGTCCTCTTGTCTACCCGCCGGACATGCTGTATACTGGTATGATTTTTTTCAAATGGAAACAGAACTCTTTAGAAAACAAAGCCAATGTAATTTATTCTGTTTATATTGTCACTTCCTTAATAGATTTGGCCAACAAATTACTGTAAATTAACACATAGTATATTTTAACGAGGAATACACACCTACGGGCATAATATGTTGGTCATGTTTTGACCGGACTCTTTTATATAAATAAGGAAGTTATATCTTTTAAAAATGATGAGAGATATCTTTATGCTATTGGTGCTTAGTTTCTAGTTAGAAGAATGCTGGTATAAGATGAAGAAGAAACTAATTCAGTTGATTCTTCAAAGTTTTACATTAAGCTTTACATACCTTATTATTATTTTTTTTTTTTGGTATCCGTCGCAGTAGATATGACAACAATCCACTAAAGTTCCATTAACACATGAATTCATGTCTTGTTTTCTTTACTACACCTATATGAATAAATATAAATAAAGATAAAAATTGTTAGGATTCATATGTATTAAAATAGTTACAGTGGATTGATTGGTTATCAGTGTGGATAAAAAAAAACATTTTTTCTAAATTCAAAACTCTGATAATAAGTAAAAGTTTTGTATTGACCCCCTTCCTCACTAAGCATGTTTTTTTATTTTTGAAATTGGGTAATATTTAGGGATCGCGACAGGTAGGTGAAAATTAATTATTATTATATTTTCCTATTTTTCTCAATACCTATTTTTTTAAATCTAATCAGACTTGGTATTGGGGTCCCTCTAAATCCTTCAGAATTTGTTGTTTTTGTAAAACCAGAAGAAAAATGCATTTTGCTAGACTTTTTGCAACTTTTCGCTGATTTTGGTCAACTTGCGCCAAAATAAACCAGAACTCGCCGCAGAGAGGTAAACTTTATCTCAAGTTCCAGCCCTACCTATCCAATCCTCCCGACTAAGTGTATCTTTTAGCAGCCTTAATTACTAGTTACCTTATATTCTAATTTTGTCATAAATGATGTCATAATTGTTTGAGAGTGTATCCTTGTTGATACACCATAATACCATCCTAGTTTCCTTGTTCACATATTATGAAGCGATGATTCAGTTACAATTTTTACACACACGTTGAACGGCTTGAACAGCTTGGATATGAGAAGGGATATTTTCAAGCTGAGTCTTGTTTCTATTGTTATTGTTGCTCATTATAAACAATTTCAGCACTTCATCCGAAATGTGAGAAGTTAATCGCGGTTCAGTCAAAGTGCATAGCAAAGGGCGATGGTAACGCAGTTTGCTAGAGAGTGTGACTGAAATATTTAGGCGTTACTGTGTAAATAGTAATCTTAAGGATTTTAATTTTTAAGTTTTGAAAAATGTTAATTATTGTGTTAAATAAGTCTGCAAAGAACATGTGTTAACTTTTTCATTCAATTATTTTTTTTATCCCTTTTCCCACCTTTCTCCTTCAATTGTGATGCTGCTTAAGCCACGTGAATATTCAGGCAAACCCCGTAGATAATTTTATTATTTTATTATTAATAGACAATTTTGTTGTGAAAATTTCCCGAGGAGCATTGAGCTGTCTTCTCATCTTCTAAAGTGAATACACTAGATTTTATACCGTACACCAAGGGTTATTTTTTACTCAACAAAATGCATCTTAAATACACCAGATCTAGTGGTGCATTCAATTGGCAACACTGGCTCTTATTGATGCGTGGAGGAGGCTTCGTCTACTTTGATGTGTGTTTATTTACCGCCCTCCGAGTGAACCATCACACAGCGCTTAAAATGAATTCGTTGCATGATCCAAACGATGTGTCATATGTATTGCTTTGAAAAGTGAACGCTTTAGTACATGCACACGATGTGACATTTACCTATACTTGTCGAACATTTGCTATTAGGACAAATCTACATATCGCACTGACAATCATCGTATGGTCCACACCAGTGTCAGGATACTATGCCAGAATCCAGGACCGGTACTACTACTGTCTCATATGGTTGACAGAAGGGCATACGTAGACAAATAAAAGCAAAAGTATAAAATAAATACTGAAATACATAAAATATATTATTCAGAATAACTGAAGTCTACCATCGATCGCATTATCATACATGGTCACAACTAATACTCGTTTTGCATTCGTAGCTGCTAAATTTGAGCAATTTGGTCTGTACATACGTTTGTACAAGGAAAATAGACCTTCCACATCTACCGAGGTTAATGGTGCACAATGATGTGTTCTCCATGGAAGCTAGGGAAGCACAGCTTCTCTCACAAGAATTATAAAATAATAAAATATGTTGTTTATTTTCTTATTGCTACCAGTCTCTTTTTTCGACGGTGCTTATAAACTCGACATGTGTTAAGAAAACAAATGTTTTAAAATGCGTTAATTAACAAAGTAGCAATGCAATAGGTTTCTAACTTCACGATGTCGACACCACTTAAACGACTCCGAAGTGAGTTGCTCGAGTGTAAGCTGTTTTCTCACAGCGTCAGCGTACTTAAATGCGGTAAATGTGTAATGTTTTGTGAGTAAACGCGAGCATCTATAGATGTACAATCGAGACGTTTAGTTTATTTATTTTAAAGTGGTTAGTGCGGATGTAAGCTGTGGGCTAGATAGCTTATATGCTAAACGTAATAGAGACACCGCGCACCGGGTCCCTCAACTTCGCAAAATAGTTCTGAAACAATGGAAACTATATTATGTGAATGTGATGTATGCAATTTAGTTATAAGGGGATTTTCAACTTATAATTTTGAAGGTAAAAAAACTAATTATTTTAAAAGGTACGCCAACTCCAGCTTTAACAAAGTTATCAAAAATGTGAATGGCTGACTGGTTGCAACACTAAGTCGCTTTTATTTTGGTGGCCCTGTCTTCTTTTTTTCAAACGAATAGAATTTGTGGAACAAAAATAGATTATCCGAATTAAATAATTTGCACAAATTAATGAAAAGACATTCGTTGTCTATAACATATATTCAGTCCACTATTAAAGAAAAAACTTTCGGTAAAACAAGAATAGAGCATGCTTTGGACAATCAATTGAGAATAAGCCATGAACAATATAATCAAGAAGTACAAAAAAAAAACGCGAAATCCTTAAAATAAATATGGTGTGTTTCCTAGGTAAACATAAGCTTGGTTTTCGGAGTCACGATGAATTGTAAAATTCTGAAATAGGCGGAATTATGCGGATATCATTAATTTGCTGGCAAAATATGATAAAACATTGCAATTCCACTTAGAAAATTCGACAAAATTTAAAGGCACTTCCAATCTTATACAAAATGATTTAATTTCGAATTTCGTGCGTAGGAGAAGTTGTATTAAGGAAAATACGGGACGAAATAGAGGAAACTTCGTTAAATATAATTATACTAGGTGAAACTACTGGCGTTAGAAATATTTGCCAGTTATCGAAGGTTGTACGTTATATTACAAAAAAAAGGTGACACTAAAGGACGCTTTTTAGGATTTTTAGACACTTCTACGCAATGAACAGCAGATGCTCTTTATAACGTTGTGCAATTTATAGTTGGTGAATTAATTGTGCTTCAAAATTAGTCGCGCAATGTTACTACGGAGCAGCAGCAATGGCAGGTGAATTATAGGGACAACAGGCTAAAGTAGGACAAACTTACCCAAATGCACTTTTATACATTGTATGGCGCATCGATAAAATTTAGTGTTACAACAATCTGTTAGCAGTTCAAGGAATGCAAGGTTTTTTTTTCTACTTTAAGCGGCATCGCATCATTTTTTTAAAAATCATCAAAACGATCCAGTGCTTTACATTTCGAAGTACATAAAAGAATGTCCAAATTAGCTCCTACTCGATGGAATTATAATAGTAGATTGGTGCAAACTGTGTCTGAATAACTTCATTACAAATTCTATCGATCAAGAGAGATTGACTAATCCAGCACTGTTATTCATAGAAAAAATAGAAAAATATCATTAGAGCAAATGTTTTATGATATCATTGATGAATTTGCAAAACGAGGCCACAGAATCCCGCTAAATTGTAAATAAGATAGGCATTTATTTGTAACAACTTTCCCCGGTTATTCAAATAATTCGAATATTCGAACTATTTGGATATTCGAATATTCGGATTATTCGAATTATTCGAATGGGTATTCGAATTATTCGGATATTCGAATTATTCGAGTAGTCGGATATTCGTATAGTTTGAATTATTCGAATACCTATTCAAATAATTCGAATATTCGAATACTTGAATAATCCGAATTATTCAGGTCCTCGAATATTCATTATTAATAGGTATAGCACTGAATACTAGTGAGTAGTAAATACTCTATTTGAGTATTTGGTTGGATAGACCACAATAATAGTCGTGACGTAATCCACTAAGCAGGCAATTTGATTTGCTTTCCATACCCACAATAGGGTATGTCTCCTGTACATGTGCTTTAAGGGTCAGAATTATTTAGTTAGTATTTTATTTTAGAATTGAGGCGCTATTGTTCACATTTAACTATTGAAGCTTAAATAAAACGAAAACAGAGCTAGTTTATTATACTTCTGTGTCATAACTATTTTTCATTTTCGAAAAAAATAAAAGTGCTCCTAAATTTGAATGTTTTTAAAAAAGACGCAGATTGTGAAGGTAAAACAAATATATGAAAAGCCTTAATTTAAATATCTATCACAGTCACGGCGTGTATCAAATACACATAACGTCATTTGCATGGAGTACACAGAATATATGAACCATTTCTGTTTAAAAAACTTTTGCATTTTATTTGCTACGTATTTATACATTTCTAGAAAAAATAATAAAATAATTATTGGGTACTACATAAACATCCTTTCAAACCTAATATCATAATAATTATAAATAGTTTCTTTATATTTTCTACTGTCATTATTTTCTGAATCCGCCAGTTTAAAGTTTTAAGTAGATAATAAATCAAACATTTCCAATACATGTTTGAAAGGATGCATATATAATACAGAATTATTATTTTATTGTTTTTCTAGACATCTCAGTTGTTGTCATTGTAGTTTCCAATCATTTTTTTTAGTTGATACATAAATGGTAATGACGGCACCATTGTTAAGAGCGTTTTATGCGACAGAGACCATCATACACACACACGTACAGTTTCAGATTGCTACGATTACTAAACTACTACCAGGAACACCAACATCATCAGCAGACAAGCTGCCAAGCTCAATATAAGATCAAAAATAAAAAATGATATTAAACTAGCGCATGAACAGTATGTCACCCATGTTGAAAATAACTTTAAGACAAATCCTAAATCTTTTTGGTCATATATTCATAGCAAAAAGAATACGACAACGATCCCAAATAATATAACCTACAAAGATAATTCCTTGGGCAATCCTCAAGAAATTGTCGACGCATTTGCTGATCTTTTAAAACTGCTTTTACAGAATCAACTGACTACGTAGAATCTGATAACACTGACAGAGATGAGAATGAACCATCACTGTTAGTCCAACTGAATGAAGACAAGATATGTAAAGCTATCAAGAAGTTAAAAAACAAATTTACCGCTGGTCCTGATGGTATACCGTCATTTCTTATCAAAGACTGTGCTAGTGTCTTAGCGAAACCTTTGCTTATTTTATTTAATTTAGCCCTTAACAGTAACACATTCCCAGAGTTATGGAAAAACTCCAAAATTGTTCCCGTTTTTAAAAAAGATAATCGGACTGACATAAAAAATTATCGTCCCATCGCCATCATTAATAATTTTAGTAAAGCTTTTGAATTCGCTCTATCCGAGGAGCTCCACATACATGTCAATGAACAAATTTGCCCTAATCAGCACGGCTTTGTGGCTGGCCGGTCGATAATCAGCAACTTGGTTTGTGTTACACAATTCATCTCGGAGGTGTTGGATGGCAATGGACAGGTAGATGTCATTTATGCGGACTTCTCAAAGGCGTTCGACAGACTTGACTATGGTATTTTACTAAGGAAGCTTTCTGCTTTCGGCGTTAACCGAGATTTAGTTCTATTCTGCTCCTCCTACTTAAAATGTAGAAACCAATATGTTCAATATCGCGGGCATAAATCTGAAAGAATTGTTTGTACTTCTGAGGTACCCCAAGGGTCAGTGTTGGGCCCCTCATTCTTTATTTTATTTATAAACGACATCGTACTTGGTCTGAACTGCTATTGTCTATTATACGCGGATGACCTCAAACTGTATCTAGCTGTCAAGGATGAATCTGACTGTTTGCTACTACAAGCTGACTTGGATCTAATAAACGACTGGTGTACTTCAAACCTCCTACCTCTCAACGCTGCCAAATGTAACGCAGTCAGCTACACTAGGAAATTGAATCCTGTACAGTATGAATACGATATAAATCAGGTACATTTAAATAAACCAGAGGAATTTAAAGATCTAGGCATAACTTTTGACAATAGGCTGACCTTTAACCAGCACATCAATATCATTGTATCATCAGCTTACAAAACCCTGGGCTTTATCATTAGAAACTCCGGTGAGCTTAACAACATCGACACATTAAAAATTCTATTTACGTCTTTTGTGCGTTCTAAACTTGAGTACGGCTTTGTCGTACGGAATCCTAATTACGCCGTACATAGTAAAGCTATCGAAAAAATTCATAGAACATTTTTAAAATCTATGGCATTTAAGGAAGACAAAACCTATCCACCAATAGGGTTTCCGCATGACAAGCTGCTAGAAAGGTTCAGTGTTGATGAACTGATCAGAAGGCGGTTTCTTCACTCTGCTATGTTTTTGTATAAACTTGTCATTAATAAAATAAAATGTCCTGAACTGTTTGTAAAAGCTAATGCGCTCGTTCATATGCCATTGGTGCAAACAAGATTAATTAATCTTTTTTTATTTACCCACACCAAGAACAAATATATTAGAATTCTCACCGGTGCGGTGTATGTTATGTGTCATAACTGGCATGATATTCAGGACAAAATTAACCTTTTTAATTGCAGTGTTACAGATATAAGAGCTGCAGTGTTACAGATATAAGAGCTGCTATAACAATTATTTTAATTCATTATATGTGCTTGTAATTAATTATTTCAAAACCTATGTGCGTTATACTCATTGAAAATTAGTTATATCGTGTATTTTGTAATGTTATGCATTTGTTATTGTGTATTTTTCCTATCCTGTAATTGGAACATGTTCTGTTGGGTAGTGTATAATAATAAATAAAAAAATAAATAAATAAGTAATTGTATACGGGAAAGTTCTTCATTCCCGCACAGTAGGGCAACTCTTTACCTCTATCCTAGTTCCACTAGTTACATATGTTACAGGTATATAAATAATCACACCAGATGAAAAGGTAAAAAGGAAATAAACAAAGCAAAAATTAACAGTTGGAAATATTTCGTCTCAACAGAATAATAAATAATTATAAATTGAAGATATTCTAGATCTACACGCCTCTTTTCTAGACCAACTATAGCCCAAAAATTCCTTTTATATGTTCTTTATAAACACTCATCTACATATGTTACCAAACTCACTAAACATCTGTCATAGAATTTTGTTATAATTAATTAGTCAACTTGTTTAATAAGAATCACTCATAACGGTATTTATTAAATATTTTTTGCATCTAAATGTTATACTTTCATTTTTAAAAGAAAGTGAAACGATTATCATTTAATTATTATTATAAGAGATTGACGAATAGCGTAATCCTGTCACACAAAAAATATAAGAGCATGATTAACTTTTAAATATCATCTTTTTTTATTCGATTTGTTAATTCGTTATTGATGTTTTATCGTTTTCTTGTATACTTTCAGTTTTAATAAAGTAGTTTATGAGTGAAATAACCACAAATCTGTTTGATATAGAGGAGGAACCAAATAAGCAAAACAACCCGCGTTACTGTGCCTCAGCAACCACAACATTTTAAGAAGCAACCTCCTCCTGTGATATATAGAACAGAATACATTTATTGGTCACAAATGCACATGTCCGGAAAAATGCAATAAAAGTAGTAAAAAATAATCTAAAACTAATAATAGATTGTCCTAGATAAAAGAACAATTAAAAATTTTAATATAAACAAACATAATGTAAACATAATTTTATATGCGAAAAAAATCAGTTGATAAAAATTTGTGAAAATCGGAGAATGCATTTTCTAGTAAAAATCGTTTGATTACAAATTTGGACAGTTTATAATCAAGTACCTAAGCAGCATTCGGTAGCACATTAAAAATTTGATTGCAGTGCTATTCCTAGCCTCTATTAAAAAATAATAATAATAATATAAAAAATTTACATTTTTTTTTCGTGGCCTCTGACGCCTCACGGGAGCCACTCCAGCACATTAACCACAGCCACTCCCCACATCCCCCCTGTAGATTCCGGAATTGTGTGCCCTAACCAGACGGAGAGAACCCAGAAGGACCGCTTTCTACTTTTGGCCTCCCAGCCACTAAGCTGATCTTTGGCAGGTCGGTATGGTCTCCAGATCCGAGAGCAGCGTAGGCTTTATCCCTCCGAGTACACCGATTATTAGGACGACTATTTTGACTGAGTAGCTTGGGTACAGCACTTGGAGTTCATACCGGAGATCACGGTAATTGGTCTGTTTCTCTTTCTCCTTTAAGGTGATGTTTTCTCCGCAGGTGCTGAGAACTCGATGACATACATTACCTTGAGTTGATGGCAAGGAGGACTATGTCAGGCTTGTTGGCTTGGATTAGCCTGACCATAGGGAACGAGTAGTTCCAGTAAATCCGGCATTTCTCGTTTTCGACAACGGACTCGATATCTCCAGGGACGTAAGGCAGCACTGGTGTCCGGTCTACCTCGCACGAGTGCCTTAGATCATTGTATAGTACTCGTAACACCGCGGATGTAGACCGAAATCGCGTATACGGAGCATGCAGATTGTATGTGCATGAGCGATTCCGGCGCCTGACGGTAGGTCCTGCAGCACACGCGGCTACTGTAGACCAAGGTGTTGATAACACCATTTTGGCAGGCCATAATGAATCCCTCGGTCTCCGACTTAAGCCCGGCTGACCGTAGGAAGGCGAATGTCAGTCTGGTCGATAAACCCAGTGTTTCTATGTTCTTATAGAAGACACCATGCTGGAGTTTATCGAAGTGCGGTCGAAACAGATTTTCCCGTTGTTCTTTTTGCTGCCTTGAACAATCCTGCTCCCACTCCTACAGTTTCGTGATGTTTTACAAACCGCAAAAGGGGATCTTGAGCTCCTGAGGATGTTATTATTATTATTGTTTTTTGTTTGATTTTCCAATGCCGGACTCCCGTGGGCTCCGACGCCTCACGGGAGTCACGCCGCGGCGCATTAACTACAGCCACTTCCCACATCCCGCAGGGTTAGTGACTGTAGATATTATTATTATTATTATTATTATTATGCTATTATGATAAACATTTTAGAAAAAATGCTTAAAATAGACTACAGCTTTGTTTTATATTTTGGTTAATAAAATTATGGGCGTCCCTTTTAGGGGGTATAAAGGTGATTCTGTCTGTAACTTTTTTTGTTCAACTTTCTTTTAGTTTTTACAAAGAAAAAGTTAGCAATTCATTATAACATACGTAGAACTATATTGTGCGTCCAAATAGAGGGAGGTCATTTCGAACAATTATTCTGATTCATTTTTTATATCTTTATAATTAAAATGTATTTGTCATGTTAAAATTACAGTTTAGTAGCTCCATTATTTTAAACGTTAAGTTGCAAATGTGTTACTAGCCCTAATTTCTTGTTTTACATTCATTACTATTTCTTCACTGATAGCTGCATATTTTTTTCTTCTAATAAATAGTAGATAATGTTTCTATTATTTTTAACCGCCATACGTCATGATAATTTTCAAACTCAATTTATTCGGTAGCGGTAGCCGATATCGACTTAAACAAAAAGGGCTTTCTTTAAGTAAAAATGTTCAAAAATTCTAAGTTTGTAGTAAAAATTAAAAAATAGTCGAACAAAAAAGGTTATAGGGTGAAAGACCTTTGTCCACCCCTGAAGGGACGCCCATGACTTCATTAACCAAAAATGAACTAGCGCTTCTTATTCAGCATGAAAAACTAAGTGACTGCCAAAAATTTTGTTTATTCTTCAAATAATGGAAAAAACAAATTTCATTTGAACCGTTTTAAAGGCCTCTAACCTCCTAGGGATGCATTTTATGCTACATGATTATAAGACCATTTTTACTTATTTTGATAAGTATTACACGCTGTAGAAGTTTGAAATCCTATTTTAGAAACAACTTGTGTACCGGTAGTCAATGATTCGTTTATTTCTGAAAGGGCCTAAATGATATTTACCTATTCCGAAAAAAAAAACACAAAAAACCTTTTACTATGGTTAAAACTGAAATTTCTGCTACTTTTTAATTTTTAGTATTTAGCTAGGTACATTTTAAAGACATATCCACAATAGTTATATAGTCTTACTTAGTTTTTTGACTAAAATTAAAAACAAAAATTTCAACTTGGGTTCTTTCAGAAATAGACACAAATTTTTAAATTTAGATTAACCATTTTAATTCTTTAATTTTTGCACTAATATTATCAAATTTTTTTAATCCATAAGTTAAACGGCAACAAGTATTTTGTATCTTTTGCAGCCTATTGCTGTCATTTGAATCTAGACAAGGATAGTATATTACGCTACAATAATTAAACACAGGTAATACAATCTTTCACAAAGTTTTCTTCTGATTTTAAAATTAATAATATTTTTATTAGAAAACAGTAATCGTAAGTTCATATATGATTTTTTTAATTAACATGTTAATATGATTCGTAAATTTTCACCAAATCACCAAAAATGCACTTAGACCCATTCAGAAATAATAATATTCCTAGGCTACAATCCATGATCCTTAAGTAAACTACCTTTATGTAAATACTAGTCGTGTTAGTGGTGATAACACTTCAATGTTTACTATTGTATAGATATGCAGGAAATTTAATCAATAGCGAACAGAGACTGTTTTCAAATTCTAGTTGATTTTTCTTAAATCCTCAACTTTATGTCGGTCATACTGATTAAAGTTTCACTGTATTGTTTATAGTGATAAGTTTTAACTGATGTTTCTCTTTTTGGAATAAGTATGTTTCTTATTTGCGAAACTTACGATTTATTAATAGTAATAGTTGAGTTAACTTTTTCCTGCCTAGATAATTATTCTTCGACACGTTAACACCTTAAAAATGTATGCTAATTTTAATATTCATGTCAAAGGTCATGTGATTTAACTTAACAAATTTAAAATTGACGTTTTGTACATGTACCTATTTTATATAAAATTTAGTAAATTCTTTGTCAGGTGGAGAAATGTATGCAATCCGACATTTGTTTAACGATTATCTATGTCTCAACACATTAATGGCATTTAAATTGTGTTGTTTAAATGAGCACAAAATACGCTTGATTTATGTTTAATAAAGTCAATAAAATATTATTACGTAGCGTCTATTAAAAAAAATGGAAGTGCAAGTCAAAATTATAAAATTATGATTAATACATTTTTTTAGATTTGGTGTCAATGATGTCACGATAAACTTTGAGATGTGATTCCTCTCGTCAAAAAACGCAAAAAAGCAAGAATAACATTTTTTCTCGAAATCATTCCTAAGCACTCTACGATCCTTTGAAAGTATAACATTAAACAGGCATTTTAAATACTTACTCAGTGATGGATGAAAGTACCAACTTCAAACTCGGCAGGGAAAATTGTTTTCATAGTAGCTATGTACACGAAAATTTCATCAAAAACTATCCAGTAGCGTCTGAGTTAGAGAAGGTTCGAGTGATAGAATCTTAAATAAAAAAGTAAAATAAGTTTTTATTTTTTTTCTGAATCCGGTAGGATCTTTTAGCAAATTAAACCTATTTTTACTTTTACAGACATTTACTGCAGTCACTGAGAACTGAGAGCAAAATAATCCTAGATTTGAAATTTCGATGATTTTTTAATTTTTACTCGTGAATTATATGATGTTCGAAAAAACTAAATGGGATAGAAGTTTTAGTTAGAGATGGTGCATCCAAATCAACGAAACAAAAATCCGCTCGATTTCAAATAACTTTTTTAATGTAAGATTTTATTACCCCAACGTTTTTGGCGATAATCTATAGATTTCATATTCTGCAAGCAGGAAAAGTTTTATTCAAAAGAAAATGAATTTGCGAAGAAGAAATGAGGAATCCTTACTTTAAATTACGATTGGAGTTCATATATTTAAGGTACAAAATGTTAGTTATATTAAAAATTGAAAAGTAACCTGTAGACGGTATACGAAAAAAAAGTTTGTAGAGTTTTCATTTACCATCTTTCTTCATTAAAAACCAATAATCTTGCATCATAGCTCAATATATTTTACTCTGCTAGCTCTGTTTCATTCTCATATTTCGATGTAATGGTTCTGTTGGTTCGTGCTTATCTCATATCGCTTTTCTAAATTAACGGGCTAACACTTTTGATCCGAGCAACTGAACATATTTCCTCTTGTTGATGTTTGTTAAAAGGTCGCTTTTGAGGGATTCGGAAGAGGATTTATTTATTCTGTGATAAAAATTAATTTTTGGAGTAATCAGTTATTGACACGCGTATCATTTCTCAATTCCCAATAATTAAATTTCGTTCACCATTGCATGAGGCAATATTTTATTTCTTATTTATGCAATTTTATAACCAATACCTTTTATGTTGCGGCGCGTCACAAGAAATAAAATAATTCCCTTAACTATTGAAAACGCCACTAGTTTTATTTAAACAGTAAATAACGAGTGGGTTTGCATTTTAACATTTCATATAATACAAAATATTACCTTTTATGTAGAATGTATAAATATGCTTATATTCTTTATAAACAACACGTAGTTAGGACAAAGCTATTAATCAATAATCAGTATATATTTGTGTTTTAATAGAATCTATCTTCTCACGTTCCTAAATGCGATTAAAATGAAAGAAACTCATTGGAATTTGAAAATTGTTTACTGGCAAATGTATTAGAGGCCATTGTCTTCATTTTTTATTAAGTTGAGTCATATAAATGAAAAGATTATTTTAATTTACAAAATAACAGATCAGGAGAAATAATTTAGAATTTTATGATACAAATTAACAAGGATTTTGCAATAATATTTTGTTTTCTTATATGATAAAGTTAGATATTTGATACTTCTATTAAGTGAAAGTTGAAAGTTTGTTTTTTTAACTGGGTGTAGAATTTAATGGAATCAGAAAAAGAGGGATTCTTATAAAACGAACTTTACTTTTTTTAATTATTGTTGTTATAGACCAAAAATACATAGACATCTATATCAGAAAAACAAATTTTTATTTAGTCACATAGAAGTGAGATATTTTTTACATTGAATGAAGTTTTGAAATTTTATAGTGTCGTAATCCATTTCAGTTTCAATAAGGAGTTCAACTTGTTTGCAACATTTTGGCTAAGCGCTGATGGAGATTGATTTATCCTTTTTCTAACAGATCCTAGAAAATTTTAGAGTAACAAAATCCACACCAAAATTTAACAGTATTCAAAAAAACACAGTATTACTTGTATTCTACTGTTACACCTATCGAAAGTAATGATTGCAAAATGTGCCCAGAGATTGCGATACCTGTACTAAAATTTAATAACCAAGATAGTCTGGACTTATAAATAAAGACGGATTTAGAATTGTTTGGAATGGGTCAGGAATATTCAAGAAATTTCTAGACTGTATGTAGACGGATATCCATATAAGGCATAAAGTAGGTCAGGGAGCCCAATACTGATTTTGAATTGTGCTAGTAAAGAAGAAATAAGCAGAGAAACAAGAAAAAGACTAAAGAAGTGATTCTTAAGTATTTAATTGTGTTTGCATTTAGCCATTCATTAAGTGATTATTGTTAATCATTAACTAGTTAATAAAGTAGTGATTAAGTGTTACTAGGAGATTCAATCAACGAATCCATGGTTTGAGGTATTTAAGAGGACAGAAATCACGTAACACTATTCTATATCATTTCTGAATAACCTAGTGCCATTTTGCATTTTGCACAAAAATAAATGTACAAATCTTGATGCGAAACTCGACATGAATGCTTCCTAGCTGCAAGTATTGAACACCTGCATAATATTTTGAAGTTCTTTGCTATTTTTTACTAATTTTCCCAATCTTGAAATTTTTTCGCTTTTTACAGGTGTTCTTTTTGCATAATCAGTATTCTTTGTTGAGACATGCAAACTCATTGCGGAGTAACGACAAATCCTCCGAGACGCAAGGATATATTGGCAGGGTAACTCTGCTAGAAATGTCGCAGAGAACATCAAACAATGGCGGATGCACCGACCACATTTCTATATACGGAATACTGAATACTAAAAATAATTATTCAGTGACATATCCTCCATATTTCAGCTTTTAATTTAAAATTTTCGGGTAAAACCTATCTGACCTGTATTATATTATTACTGTTCTTTGAATAAACATATTAAAAAATATGTATGTATGTATTTAGAAGAAAGGATACAGTGGAAGAGTGTAGTCATTGGATTACAAACTTCGCATTTATTGAAATGTAATTAACTGTTACATTAATAGAGGCGTATTTTTATTATTATTATTTTCAGACTATCCGATGCCGGACAGTCTCCCGTGGCCCCCGAAGCCTCACGGGAGTCACGCCGGCGCATTAACTACAGCCACTCCCCACATTCGCAGGGTTAGTGACTGTAGATAACAGAATCGTGTGTCCTAAGCAGACGGAGGGAACCCATAATAACCGTCTTCTGCATTTGGTATGCCAGCCACTCGGCTGATTTTTGGCAGGCCGGTAAAATCGTCAGTTCCGAGAACAGCATAGGCTTTACCCCTCCGAGTACATCGATTATTGAAACGACCAGTTTGACCGAATACCTTGGGTACAGCACTTAGGGCTCGTACCGGAGATCGCGATATTTGGTCCGTTTCTTCTCCTCCTTCAAGGTGTTGTTTTTCTCCGCAGGTGCCAAGAACTCGATGACATATATTACCTTGAGTTGATGGTCGAAACGGACTGTCAGGCTTATTGGCTTGGATTAACCTAACCGTCGGGAATGAGTAGTTCCCGTAAATCCGGCATTAGATGGTAGTATAGCATATACGGGGCATGCAGAAAGTAAGTGCATGAGCGATTCCGGCGCCTTACGGCAGGTCCTGCAGTTGATACCAGGAACCTCTACACGCCACACGCAGCTACGATAGACCAAGGTGTTGATAACACCATTTTGGCAGGCCATAATGAATCCCTCGGTTTCCGACTTAAGCCCGGTTGACCTTAGAAAGGCGAATGTCAGCCTGGACGATAAACTCAGTGTTTCTATGTTCTTATAGAAGACGCCATGCTGGGGTTATCAACGTGCTGCCGAAACAGATTTTCCTGTTTGGCAGCTCTAATTCGGGATTTCAGGCGATTTGGCTGAAGTTCAGTGACTGAGTCTACTCTCTCACCGGCCTCCTCGCCTGCTTCCGTCTGAGAGCTGCGCATCTTCAGAGAATTCTCCGCATCGTCCTCTCTTGAGGTGGACGACTGCACATTTGTCCAACCGGAACTACATACCAATTGCTCGCGTTTTGTAGTTCCCGCTCTCCGGAGGCATAAAGATTAAGGTCATCAATATAAAATAGATGGGTGACCTTATGCCTCCATTCACTGGGTGGTCCACATTGAAATCTACGGGTTTGGCGGAGCCCAACAGACAACGGTAGCAGTGAGATGCAGAAGAGGAGAGTATTCAAGGCGTCACCCCGGAAAACTCCTCTCCTAAATGCCACCTGCTCTGTCGTGACCCGCTGTGCACCTGATGTTATGGTGAAGCGAGTCTTCCAGAGCGGCAGCAGCTGTTCTATACATTCCATTAATGGTGCTGGTACCACAAGATATTCGAGCAAGTGCAACAATAGCTCGTGCGATGCTGTATCAAATGCCTTGCGGTAATCAATCCAGACCATCAACAGATTCCGCTTGTATTGCATAGAATCCTGTGTAATACAGCGGTCTATCAGGAGGCTGTCCTTGCAACCTGCCATGCCCTTCTTGGCACGATGCTGTTCTTGTATCTGCTAGAAGACTGGATTAACAGACCTCAGTGCCCTTGCTTGCAAGATACGTGTAAATATCTTGTAGCAGGAGTTGAGGCAACTGATCGGCCTATAATTCTTCGGGTCGGAAAGATCCCCCTTTTAGGGATAAGCACAGTAAGTCCCTCGACGAACCATGTCGGAATATGCTACCCCTCGTTGAACCATGAGTTGAAAACTCGCGCCAGACGGTGGTGAGTGGAAGGAAATTTCTTCCACCAGCAATTGTTAATGCCGTCTGGGCCCGGGGCAGCGAGGTTCTTGGTACCAACAAGTGCTTAATGGACTTCCTCCGTACTGATTGCCGGGCAAACTTCTTCTGGCTCTGCAAGACGTCTGTGGCACAGAGCCTCACCTTACTGGTGTGTCGCTATTGAATGGGCGGGTCGTTTCGTAGATTTCTTTCCAGAAGGTTTCGACATCTAAAGTCGGCGGATTATCGACAACACGCTGTGGTTCTTGAAGGAGGCGGGAAGGATTCGCATGGAACAAATTGTTTTGCTCCATACTCGTTACCCGCCTCTTCAACGTTTTCTTTATAGCCATGAGCGCTCGGATCCTATCTAGACAGTGCTGCCTGATGGTAAGCATCACTGTCAGATTTAGAGTGCGGTGTTGACGTCTTAGGTCCGCTGCTATGCGCCGGACATTGGAAGTAAAAACTCTTCCATTTGTCATGTATTCCACCACACTCTGCATCCAAGAAGCGTGTTGTCTAGCCGACTGCATCTTGCCTTGAATTTTTTGTACGCGCCGCTTGGCTTTCTCGACCCAGTTTGAAGTGTTAGTTAACCTCTCACGGGAGACAAGTTGCTTCGCGGCTTTGTATACGACACAGTTGATTTGCCAGATGTCTGCATCTTCTTGAAGTTCCTCATCGATGACCGCGATTATTATTATTATTATTACTACTATTATTGTTATTATTATTACAAAATGTAATGAAAATTTAAAATGAGGAACATTCTTTGAAAACTAACAAAGGCTTTTACGTCTTTTGGAATTTGCAATTTATCTTTAAATTCAGTAACTCGACGGTTTTTAAAACATTTGAAAGTCGTTCTGCAAAGGTGACCACAGTTACATAATTTTATTAACCGGCTCTCACGGTTACTTATAATTCTTGAAAAACGAAATAACGATAAAAATATAAAGTATTTCTTATCAAGTCTCTGGAGAAAAAATTTGTTGATTTGACATTTGAATTAAATGTCTTCAACTATCACTTAAGAAACACTAATTTTATGATACCTTGGCATCTTATATTTGTGGTAAGCGGTCTTATGCACAATTTCGAAAACAGTTATAATCAATTTGTTCAAAGGTTAATTTATTTAACCCAAGATTTAAAAAATACATAAAATGATTTTATTTTTATAAGGAATTATAACTTCTAGGTCAACTACACTGGTTAAATGCCAGTAGCACAGACAGTGGAGACCAACTTCGAAGACAAGAATATTTTCATGGGTAACTAAGACCAGATTTAATTTCAGAATTACTTGAATGGTATAATTTGAATAACATCAGTTGATTGTAGAAGGCACTTCCAATTCACACATGGCAGCCCCTAGACAATATTATTTGTTAGTCCTATTCATGGCGGTTTCTGAATTCCCAAGCTGCTTTTACAAATCAGGCGCCATTTCCTGAAATGAATAGAAACTTGTGAATGTATTCAAATAGCACCAAGTTATGATTTTAGGTAAAAAAAATTGTAATTAGCAATGCCAGACGAATTAGTATTTTGATATGAGTGAATCCCATGTACACGTAATTATTAACAATTTATATCTAGATGATGAGTAAATCACCTGGGACAGTGTTGGAATAACAAAATATGTTATATGGATATTTTTGCTTGGGAGATGAGTGAATCTCCTGTAGATGCATGGTGTCGGGTGATGAGTAAATCACCCGGGTTATGCCTCTCTTCAACACCCATAGTGTTGGAATAACAAAATATGTTATAAGGATATTTTTGCTTGTAAGATGAGGGAATTTCCTGTAGATTCGGCTATTGCGTCAATTTTAAGCTACGGGACATTTTTAGCTAGAGTTAGCGTAAAAATCAACTTTTTTTAAACAAAAAAATTACAATTTTGTTAAACAATTTTATTGCCTAAATTATCGTAATCTACATTTACACGGGTATTAAGCATGATTTTGACATCAAAATTGCCTTCTTGGCAGCTGCCAACTGCTAAATTGCCAATTGCAGCCAATTACAAAATTCCAAATTTTCAAAAAAAAAAATATTTGTAAAACTTTATCACTACCTACGTTTTTGAGGGTGCTCAACATGACTTTGAGGGTTATTGTCAAAGTACTATTGAAATCTACAGATATATAATTACGATAACCAAATTATATTTACTGAATTCGAAAAAGAAATTAATGAAAATTTTTTGCATGCCACTCAAACTAATTATCTAGAATTTCGAATGTGAGAATTGGCAGTTTGACAATTGGCAGCTGCCAAAAAGGCTATTTTAATGTCAAAATCATATTTAGCACCCTCGAAAACGTTGGTAGTGATATAGTTTTACACATAGAGGAAGCTTTTCTTACAGATTTTGGAATTTTACAATTTGCGGTTTGATAGTTGGCAGCTGCCAAAAAGGCTATTTTGATGTCAAAATCATGCTTAGTACCCATAGAAACGTAGATTACGATGATTTAGGCAAAACAAATTTTCTAACAAAATTGTAATTTTTTTGTTTAAAAAAAAGTAATTTTTACGATATCTGTAGCTAAAAATGTCCCGTATATAAAAATTCACGCAATAGCCGTAATTTTTATGGCCAGATTCAGTTGCAGTTCACCGAAATACATAAGAAAACATGGTTTTGATTTAAAGTACAGAATGTTTTTTGTGTGACTGTGAATTAGCACTATCAGTATATTGCTCACTTAAGGTGGATTTATAAATAGGGCTGTCAAAAATGTTCCATGGGACAGTGACGTACGCGAAATTAACTAATACGAGAAACAATAAATTGTTACAATTTATAACAATGTATGTAAAACTTACCCTCTTAACTAGCTTGATGAACTAGCTTGCTTATCACAAACTGGAGAAGATGTGTAGTCATTTTGCAGCATCAGGTATGTTTCTATGGTTGTCTCCATGAGTGATATTCGCTTTGGTGAAAATATATTCTTATATTTTAAAAACGACCATTCGACATCTACTGATGTAATACACCCATACGTAAAATAGTCTTTGAACGCACTTAACGGATCTGGGGCTGCACCATCACATATTTGTCTTAATCTGGTAAAACCGGTGTCTTTATTTAACACACTTGCGAACTTTTCTTTAACGCGCTCATTTGCTGCGTCACCTAGCGTGTAGTAGTAGTAGATTTACTTCGTCCACCATTTGCAGTGACTCCGCTAACGACAACGCACTGTTTCCTAATTTTTTATGCTTTCATGTAATGGTTTATAGTTCTTCGCAATATTTTTTAAAGCTGTCTCAACGGAAATATCTTCGAATTTTGTCTGGCTTTCCTTAATAGCTGCAGCTTCATCTGGATTGAATTGTAGTATCACAGTTTTTATTTGTTGGAAATATTCAGCATAATACAAAGCTGCCTGCAACCATGTTCACCAACGTGTAAGAATCGGCTGTGGTGGTTCATGAGTACCGGGACACTTGCTATGAAATGCACGGAGACGTTTAGGATATTTAAGAAACACTTTTTTTTGTACTTGCTATTAATGCATCCACCTCTGGAAAACCTTTTCGAATAGTTTCTTCCACAAGATGTAAAGCATACACTTTACACGTAACGTGTATAAACGTACAACTTTGTTCTTGCAAAGAACGGCCTACCGAACGTATTGTCACGGTGCCATCAGTCACAAACATCTGACAACACTAGACTTTTTGACAGTTCAAATTTTTCTAACGTCTCCAGCACCACCCTGGTAATTTTTGCGCTAGTTAAGTTAGGTTAGGTTATTATGAGTGGGTCCTTGTGGACCCTCCACTGCGGCCATTAGCAGGCCTGTTGTGGCTCACTCCTAATTATATTTCATCCAATAAGCTCAGTCTCTTAATGAAACTGATAACTTTATTAGGTGAGAATGTGTCCAGATCCTCTGGCAGCAGTTGCCTTTGCCAAATATTGAGAATCGGATCCTCTCCACAGCGGGACAGGTGCATAAAATGTGGTCTGCCTTCTCATCATCCTCCAAGCACAGACGTCACTCAGCGTTTTCCGCTAGGCTGTTTTGCTAGTACATTGACTTTTGCTAGCTAGTAACAGTGGAACTGTCGGTTTAAGAGGGTCCAGTACTCGTACTGTAACATTTAGATATAAATAGAATTTTTGTTACAATCTGTTGTCTCATCAATAGATATCCACAGCCGTGTATTTTTTAATTCACATTCCATCTTATTTACCATGTCTACATGTACAGTTGGTAGATAGTTACATAACGTTGTGCGACTTGGTAACTTCACCAGGGCATTGTATTTATTCAACTCTCGAAATGGTTGTTTATCGAGTATGTGCAGGGGAACATCACAGGCAATCAGCATTAATAGTAAATCAATTGTCGAAGGCACGCCATTTTTTTTATTTTTATGGTGTACACTATTTACGTGAAGTCCACAATCACGCTTATCCCAGCACATCAAATCTTTCTCGCACACTTTACAAATTATTTTAGCACTATCATAGAATAAATCCGGGAATTCACCTATGAATTTATTCACTTTGTCAGCAAATGGCCGTTTTCTACCCCTGCGTACGTCTGCCATACTTTATTATTAAATTAATATCAACAATACTGTACAACAAATAAAATAAAAACACAAAAACAATATGCAATACGCTCAAGTGACTTGACGTGTACACAACTCGAAAGCTAATAATAGACTGGACTGGAGAAAGAGTTTCGCGCTCAAGGTGAATGCCGGCGACAGTAATTACATCTGTACTCTACGACCATGATACATAGAAACGATTTGCAGCTCTATTTATAAACCATTAAACATTAAGAAGTACAATTAAGCATTATCAAGTAGTCAATAAGAAGTAAGATTTGGACCGGTTAGTGGATAATGAATAATGGTCTTTATAAACCCCTTTATGGGAATACGTATGTATATTTATCTTATAATTCTTAGTTGCAAATGGCTAATGTTTAGTGGCTAGTTCTTTATAAACTCACCATTAAAAATTCTATGAAAGCCGTTGTAGATTGTTTGTATAATTCTATTTTGTTAATGTTACATACATTCCACCACTTTCTTTACTATTTTAATAAATAATAAATAAACACCACAAACTTTGTACTCATTCACAAATTTCTACCTGCACTTTAACACTAAGGTCCGGTATTTCAGTCGTGGGTTAACTTTTGGTTCAACTAACTTGATTTAAAAGATAACCAAAATCTTAAACTAGTTTAGCAGAGTATCTGTTTTTCAGTGATTAGACTCCGCCTCCTAATATTTAAGTTAGCTAACCAAAATATTTTTTAGGTTGGTATCGGAATAATGTCAAATTTGACGTGGCGGGAAGCGTTTGTGTGGTTAGAATTGTTTGATTATGAAAAAACAAAGTAATAAAGTCCAAATATTTTGTGTTAATTATTAAAATGGATCAATTGTTTGATGTGTCATCTGATGATGAAGATATTATCGATTATGTGGAGCATATAGAAAGACCAAGAAAAGCTCGACGTTACCAAGAAAGAAAAAATCATATCAACTGTTGGGATGATGAAGAATTTTACAATAGATTTCGATTTACAAAACCATCTGTTCATCTTATCTTGGAGAAAATTGAAGATGGTATAAAGTCTACTACAAACTGGTAATACTTATTCAACATTAAAATATTATTGTTTAACTTTTATGTAAATTTAATAGGAACTATTACCAATGGAGATGTTACTGTTAACTTTGCGATTCTTTGCATGTGGCAGTATGTTGATTGTGGTTGGAGATTTTGCAGGTGTACATCAGAGTACAGCGAGCAAAGTAATATTAAAGGTATGTATTTTAAAAAATAAGTAGGAAATATTTAACAGAAAATGTATCGTAGGTTATCCAGGCCATAGCTAGACTGCGGCCAGAATATATCAAATTTCCTGAAACCCGAGAAGAGAAACATAATACGCAACAAGAGTTTTATAAAATTGCTCGGTTTCCAAGAGTTTTGGGAGCGTTAGACTGTACACATGTACGAGCTCAAGGACCTGGTAAATTTTAAAAGCTTGTAAATGAAAATTATTAAATTTTTATAATTTAAGGTGGAGAAAATGGTGAAACATTTAGAAACCGGAGAGGATTCTTTCCCTTTAATGTACAGACTGTGTCGGGTGCAAATCTTGAAATATTAGATATTGTGGCTCGATGGCCAGGATCTTGTCACGATGCAACAATTTTTAATCAATTACGATTATGTGCCAGATTTGAAAATAATGAAATGGTAAATGGCTTGCTCTTAGGCGACGGTGGATACCCTTTAAAAAATTATTTAATTACCCCCTTGGCCCGCACCAATACTCGAGCTGAGAATCTGTTCAACGAGGCACAGATCAGAACTAGAAACCCGGTTGAGCGGTCATATGGGGTTTGGAAGAGGAGGTTCCCCATACTTTCCAAAGGAATTTCATTCCAAATTGACAAAGTACAGTGGATAATTGTAGCCACAGCTGTGCTACATAATATGGCTTGTAAGTTTAAGGAACGAGATCCACCAGTACTTAATGAAGAAGAAGAAAGGGCTTTTAATTATGTCAACGATGTTCCTGTTGAGCCATTTCGCATAAATGCAAATAATAACTGGACAAGAACAAATTTAATAATGTATTTTAATAATTTGTAATATTAATTACATAAATGGTTTTCTCTCCGACATTAATTTTAATTTTAATGCATGTTCCTCCCTCATTTGTTCCATTTTTAGTTGATGTTCCTCCAAAAGTATTTTCTTTTTCAACTGAACCAACTCCATTTCCTCCTGATGTTTTTTTACTGCCTCCTCCAATTCTTTTTCTCGTAGTTTTTGGAGAATATCCAAAAATTCACTTTTTTTGTCAGCAAGATTGCACCACTTTTCGTTGGTTCGGCAAGTTGTTGGTTTAGTTGTGCCTGTAATCATTATAATAGTTACATTTATTATATTTATTGTATAAACACATACGTACCAGCTTTTGTAGTTGATAACAACTTAGATGTAGGGGTTTTCAAAAGCGCTGGACTGTAATCAGACCAGTCTGCTTGTCCTTGCTGCTCCTCGTATTTGTGCAAATGCATAACGGCCAAATTACTTTCATTTAAACTTGAAGACGGCAGATTATCGTGCTGCTCATTTGTGCTTGACAGGTTCATTTCAAACGGCAAAATTTGTTCTTTGGATCCATTACCAATATCAACAGCCTGGGGTAAATGTTCATCTAAATTTTTAAATAATTATTTTCAACATGTTAAATGATAATATTTGTCAAATCTATACATACTTGCCACTACACAGTCGCTGTCACACTCTGCCTCATATCCAGTCATTCTTGGACAATTGCATCGACTGGTGTTTCGAGTACGATGCTGAAATCTTTGGGTCCACCACCTGTCTTATATAGACTTTTTTTGTTTGCACTATAACTTTTAGTGGATGTTTTTTTTGTGTTTCGCCATTTTTCGATAAGCATCTTTGTACTTCGATGATCACCACTTGTGCTTGCATTAAACTCCATGGTCAATTTCTGCCATGCAGCCTCCTTTTGTTTGTGAGTTATTACCCCAGATTGTTTATTTTCGATCACTGATCGGTTCTTCCCAACGAGCTCGGACAAAAGCAAAACTTCTTCATTTGTGAAGTTTTTGGCACGTGCCGGTGTTTCGTTTTTTTCTATTCCACAACTAGGTGTAATAATAACATTAGTATTTTCAACATTATTATTTAATTTTTTTATTTACGACATGTCCTTTCCGCTTAGAAGTGACAATTCATAAATCACAAAATATAAATTTCAAACACAAACCTAACCTCACTCTACAAAACGTGACCAAAAACTTTTTAGTTAAACCATCAACTGAAGTTGGTTAACTCTTTGGTTAGACAAAACTTGGTTAGAATGCCAACCAAATAGTGAAAAACCCCTGACCAGAAAATTTAATAGTTAACCATTTTTATTTGGTTTAACCCACGACTGAAATACCGGGCCTAAGAAGTGTAATGAATGGGTACAGTGTATTAGGCAATAGGCAGACAGCTTGAGTCAGCTATCTTTTCTCTCAACTAAGTACTCTGATAACACTTCAGGGGCAACTAGGTGTTCTATTAGGAACGGACCCGAAAGTATAATTAAATATAAAGGGCGGCAAAAATTATTTTTGCCGATAGCGGCGGAAGAGCTAGATCGGGCTCTGGTTCAGAGATTTTCACGCTATAAATAATCAAACCTCCTGCAACTTATTAGAAGCATGATGCGGAATATTGAGGCAAAAATAATGTAAACGAAATTGTATTTACCCTCCATGCTCAACATCATGAAACACTGCTCAATAAATAATATTTTAAAAGACCACATTAGTTGTGACGTCATATAATTAATAATAATTATGCAACCTACGTGAAAGAGTCATGACGCACTGACTGCCGACATGTAACACTAGAACTTGGCCCTTATGATCATGAACATAAAGTCAACATTTTCGACAGAACACAGCACAGAATTTTTTTTCTGCCTTGAAAAAATTATTTAAGAACTTTTACTTACCATCCACAATGCACAAAATATGTTAGAATATATACAAGTATAGCGCATTACAGAAACTAGATCTTATTATTACTAACAAAATTTGCTATAATGCACCGTATTGTAGTATACAGAGTGTCCCAACCAAAAGTAGGCACCCCGAATAACTTTGGAGATAAATTTTTTTTTGAAAAATTGGTGAAACACGTCGACCTTGTTTCCAAGGGGGACATATTTTAGTGTAATACTTGTGTACCTATCATCATCCCTCTACCTTACACGGCCACCCCCTCAAAAAATCCAAATGACAAAAGGAGGTCGCGTGATACATCTTTTGAAAGGTCTTTCAATTCCCTACATAACTGTGTATTTTTTTTAAACTTCTATCGAGTCGTTCTTAAGGAAAATAATTTTATTTTCGATGATTACACACAATCGAAATCGTTTAAAAAATCTAAAATACACAGCACTGGGTATTGGAATTTATAAAAAAAACTACATTTTTTAGTGCTCTCAAATCAACACGAGTTTTTTTCGATAAAAACACTTTCCTTGTCTGTTTAGTTTTAGAATAATAAAAGACTCTAAGTTTTGATAGTCCTTGAACATTAATTTGTTCACAACCAATTTTAAATCGAGATACATTTTACCAGAGTGAGTTCTCAAAATGGTTTATACCCTTCAGGAGAGAATAGAAATTGTCAGCATTTATTTTAAAAACGATAGTTGTGCTAGAGCTACGGAGCGCATATTCAATAGAAATCACCCAGATAGAAGGGTTGGTTCTCAGTATGTTTTACAATTATAGACAAAATTTATGGAAACAGGTTCTGTAGGAAAAAAAGCAGCGACCGATTAGGAATGAAGCAGGCGAAGTGGCAGTTCTGGGTCATTTGCAGATGGATAATACTCAATCGATCAGGAAAGTAGCTGAGCCTTCCTGTGTATCACGAAGCAGTGTTCATCGAATTGTAAAGGTCTACAAATTTCATCCATATAAATTTAAATTGGTACACGAATTAAACGAAGATGATCCTGATCGTCGGCTTGAATTCTGTGAAATTTTTAGTGGATAATTAAACGGCAATGCCAATCTACTGTACAATACGTGTTTTCTGATGAATCGACATTTCAGTTAAATGCGGAGGTAAACAGGTACAATTGTAGGTATTGGAGTGAAACCAATCCACATTTGTTCATGGAAACTCATACCCAAAGGCCTCAGAAGTTAAACGTTTGAGCTGGCATCTTAGGGGATCACATTGTCAGGCCGTTTTTTTATTTCTGACAATTTAAATGGTGAAGGGTACCTCGATCTGTTAGAAAATAACAATGATTACCCAAATTCTCGAAGAAGACGAAAATATTTCAGAGGGCGAACTGTTTTTTTCGACAGAATGGGGCACCCCCATATTTTGCTATAGCAGTCCGTCAATTTTTGGATAATCAGTTTCCTGAGCGATGGATTGGAAGAAGAGGTCCTGTGGAGTGGCCCGCTAGGTCACCCGATTTAACTCCCTTGGATTTATTTTTCTGGGGACATTTGAAATCGAAGGTATTTGCAACAAAACTCGCATCTTTGGAAGAGTTACGTGAAAGAATTGTTCGAGAATGCCGTTTATTGACTCCAGATGTGTTCAGCAATGTTCGTACAGAATTTCAAGACAGATTATACTACTTGTAATGAATCATCCTTTCATTACTGTAAGACACCAGCTAACCCGACCTGGCCGGCGAGAGAGACAGGAGATGAATGAAGCTGCGTTTGCCCGGAACCTGCTATTCATTTCAGCACGAGTGGCTCCGTCTATTCCAGCCGAGATCGACTATAAAAGCAGTCCTGAATCCAGTAGACGGCAGTGGGTACACAGACCTTTTTTACAGCGCGGTGAGCTGAAAGAAGCGCTTGAACTCACTCGTACCTCTCGCCGTTCATCGTTTCTGATAATAACCTGCTGAGCCCATAGTATGTGTAAACAGACCTTTTTTTACAGCACGGTGAGCTGAAAGCTGTGCCTGAACATACTAGGACCTGCAGTAGATTTGTCGTAACAACAATAACAAAGCTGAGTCCACAGCAGCCGTGTGGTCTGACATCCTCTACAGCGCGGTGAGCTCGGGGAGCGTCGGTACTTAAACAACGGGGCCGGCATCCAGAAGCCTGGAGACGTCGTTTGCCTAGCCGCCCACAGCACCGTCTATCTGTCTCTGATGTTCCCGTCAAGAAGAATGTTTATTTAATTATTTACATACCCTGATATGTTCACCACAGTTAAATAGAATAAAACCATTTATTTTACCAAGGCTCCGACTTTTATTCATTAACAGTAACTGAACCCTGTAATTATATCTCCAAACCAGCCACCCAGGCAATAGACGTTACATACTGTATGGAAGTCGGTGGGGGGTTATTTTGAACAATACATAAGATAATTTAAACTGCTTCTTTTATTTTTATTTCCCGAACCTAAAATAATGAAACAATTATTTCTCAGGAACGAATCGATAAAAGTTATGTAGAGAATTGAAAGACCTTTCAAAAGATTTATCACTCGACCCCCTTTGCCATTTGAATTTTTTGAGGGGGTGGCCGTGTAGGGTAGAGGGATGATGATAGGTATACAAGTGTTACATTAAAATATGTTCCCCCTGGAAACAAGGTCGACGTGTTTCACCAATTTTTCAAAAAATTTGTATCTCCAAAGTTATTTAGGGTGCCGACTTTTGGTTGGGACACCCTGTATATTCTAACATATATTGTGTATTGTGGGTGATGACTGAAAATGCTTAAATATTTGTTTCGAGAAAAAAGAAATTGTGTACCGTATTCTAACTGTCAGAAATGTCGCCTTAATGTTCATGAGCATAAGAGTCAAATTCCAGTGGACAACCATTGTGACTGTTTTACGTATGTTGCATATTTATGTTTACCATCAATAACGTTGCATATTGCTGCAGAAGGAGATGCATACATTGCGTTCTATTTACGGATACAATACAGTTTATTGTTTATTGAAAACGCCTTCTTTCAGGCACATCGCCAGGGTAAATATTTCGGGTGGGTACAGCCTAGGTCAGTATTTTTAAGGGTTGGCAAAGAAATCACCATATATTTTTTTCTATTTACTTTATTATAAATGTCGTATGTTATAATTAAGTAGTACCATTTTGTACTTGGTGGGCCATCGATATTATGGGTGGGCCAGGGCCCACCTAGGCCCACCACCTAGCGACTTGCCTGCTTTCTTTTGTTAAACTTTTTGGTTTTGTTAGTGTTGCATTTCGTTATACTAAAAGTTTAAAATGTTGCGTCGATTTTGTTCGGATTGAATAACCAAATTCAAATAAAACTCATTATGAGGGTATTTTGATAAGGTCTCCAAACTATTATGGTTATGTTAATCGTTACTCACCGATATCGCTATGAACACATTAGATTAATTTGGCGAATCTTATATTCAAAATTTATAATTAGAGCTATGGAGTTTATAGAGTATTCCTGTCCGCATGTTATTCTGTAAAATGATATATTTTGAATGCCAAATACGTCTAATATGTTACAAAATTTTAACATTCAACACCATTACAACACTTATGTTTCTATGTACAAATATCCTCTTAGGTGTGGAGATAAATTTCTTAAATTGAATCTGTTAACCCACAATAAAAACTAGTAGAATACTTATATAAATGGATGATTTCCAATATGAATTATTTATTGTGAAAAATAAAAAGACACATACTTAGAATCATCTTTGAAATAATAAACGGATTTCTTGCACTTATGGTAGTCATCAATTTAAATAATTTGTTACAGTTACGTTTTCTTCGAGACTAGACGTATTACAGTTACTATTAATCTGATGTAACATCCTGTGTATTAGTTTGGCAGCGAGTGAAAGTAAAAAAAACGTCGAAACATCCGAAATATTTAAGAAAGTATCACCTTGGTAAATAATTAACGAGGAATAATTTTATATGGATTGTGGTGTATAAACATTAGTTTTTAAAATAATAAACAGACCACTACATAATTTTTACTTAATGATTTTGTCGCTTTGTCGTTGTGTTTGATTAATTCTTACTCAACTGACATTTCTCTTAATAATAATATTAGAAAATTATTTTAAATGCAAAATTATAGATTTTATTCAAGCGAAAATAACGTGAGTTTTACTTTTATACATGTAAAAACAGTTTTGATTTAAATTTTTTTTCTCTAGATAAAGCAAATCTGAAATCGAAGCCACTTTACATAGAAAATCAAAATTATTTTTCTTTATATAAAAATTTTTTCAATTTCAAAACGTTTAAACTGAATTTAAATAAAATAAAAAACATAATCTTTACAAATAAACGGAACATGGAAATGACTTTTTTTCAGGGGGCGAGCGAGCAAAATTTAATTATTATTTTTTATAAGAACAAATGCCCTAATTGACTGACTGACTGACTGATTCATCAACGCCCAGTCCAACCTGGCAACATCAAATTCGAGTATATTCCTTTCATGGCTTAGGCACCCACTAAGAAGGGATTTTTCAAAATTCCACCCCTAAGGGAGTGAAAATGGATAAATATATCTTAGGCCCTATCAAATATCGACTTGGTTTTTGCTCACAAAGATTACTTATACAAATGTCTCAAAACATAACCGTGAACCGTAAAAAAAAGGGAGCGGAATCAGAAAATTGTTAAATCAATGACAGATACTGAAAAAACTGAACGAAATCGGACGATTCCTAAACAAGACGATGACTTATAAATGCTTTACCATAATCGTGTCAACATTATAAAATATTAACTTTATGGAAGATAGATGGTTGATTTTTACTTGCTTTTCTTTAACTCACAATGTAGGTTTTTTCAGTTTTTTTTCTAGAATGTTTCTTTTCAAATCTTGCATCCTCCATTTAAGACACGTCCTGACATAACCAATTGATGAAATTTTGCACAGTTACTAAGGTCGGATGACAATACAATATACCACCGCTACTTTTGTAAATATCCCCACGAAGGGGGGCGCGGGGGTGAAAATTGAAAAATTTGCAAAAGTATGATAATAATTTAATGTATGATAATAATTTAATTAAAGTATGTCTAAAAAGTAGTAACAAAAAATAAAAATTTTTTTTGGGGGCGGAAAATGAAAACGAAAAAGCAAAAGAAATAATAATTTTTAATTTAATTAAGGATGCCTAAAAAGCAGAAAAAAAAACTTGCTTTTCTTAGTCGTACTAAAAAGTAAAAAATAATTTCTTTGCCAAAAAAAAAAAAGTCAAAAAAAGCAAGGCGTTCGTATTTGTACAATCTGCGTACAATAGTACAAAGTGCGCACGCCTTGCCTTTTGTGACTTTTTTTTTTGGCAAAGAAATTATTTTTTACTTTTTAGTACGACTAAAAAAGCAAGTTTTTAAAAAAAATGTTATCTTTTTATTCCACAGAGTCACACTGTCCTTCAACAATTTTCCCTGCGATTCGAATAAAACAAGTTCCAACTCCCTATATGTTATAGGGGATGAGATATTCAAATTTTTCTTCTCTTAACCCTAATTTTAAACACAAAATCCTAAATATCTCGGTTCGTATGGAAAATAGAGCGTTGATTTTTTCTCAAGATCCCCAATGCCCCAGGATTTATCCTGTCAAATTGAATAAAGGAAGTTAATACTCCTGTCTGCAATAGAGTTTGAAATATTGAATTTTTTGTACTTTTATTGCTCATTTTTAATACAAAATTCTAAAGGCCGATTGCATTAAATTTATTTAGTAGATAGTTTGCTTGGATATAATTGTATCATTAATTGTTTCCAAGGAATTTATTTATCAAATATATTTAATGAGAGACGGAAAAAATCGGCATTAAACAAGTCAGCGCGCATTGCCTACCCCGCGGGAAGGTATATACATATATGTGTAAGCAGAAGTGTTGGGGCGTCGACATAGTGGACTATATCAGAGATACATCGCAATGATTCTATGAATTCAAACTCTCTGACTAGTCCACTAACCAAAACTATAATTTTAATTGTATAATGGTAAAAAAAATAATTTAGTGCATGCACTTAACGACTTAAACGTAATGCTAAAACAAGGTGCATATTGTATAAAATGGTGTATATAAAAATTTGGAATTTAACGTTTGCTACAGCGAGCCAAATTGCTGAGATTAAAAAAATCTCGCCTTGATATAATACTGAGAAGCGGGAATTGTCTAGTCTCCGCTTATTTTTACGTAGAAAAATATTTGTGTATATGATAATGTTCCGCAATTAATGATGGTTCTCATAAATTTAAAAAAAAATTTTGAAAGGAATTTATTACAACAAAAAAGGACTAAAAAGAAAAGAAGGGAAAGGTGAACATTTTGAATTTGTTACCCTATTACCTCCTGTAGGAGGGGGTGTAGATGTTGTCGAAATATTGGTCACGTCTGGTATGCCAGTTGTGTTCAATGCGAAAATGCGGGGATGCTAGGTCGACAACAGACCGGGTGTCCGGCGAGGCACATATACACCTTGTTGTTTTCTATTCATTTTGAATAGAATTGTTTTGAATTTGAATTTGCGACGTCGACTCATTCATTATAAATGCGACATTTGTCTCGATAACACCATACTGCGTGCGCTTACGGCTCAATTTCATTATTGCTGTAAATACTTAACATTGTTAATTATGCTTATCAACGCAATACTTTGTTCTTTTTGCATTTGATTTTTTGATTTGCTTTTCAAAAACTGTACTTTTCAGCGCAAAACTTTGTTTTTCCTCCTTTCAATGATCGATTGTATTTAACATGACAATTGAGTTTTTGAATGTTAATGGGGAGGTGGTGCCTCATACCATTATTCCCATCACAGAAGACGGAGTTTACCTGTTTCGGTCCCTCTCCCTTTCTATTGTATGGCACACAGATAATGGTTAAGGTGACGCGCGAGCAAATCCTAAGTCGTGTGGTGGATAACTAGGAAAAATTTCCATCATGTCCATCGACAGCAATGGGAACAACTACTCCAGCTCCACTGCGGCAATTTACTTACGGTGGTTTACGCGAGCTGGTGTGGCTTCGAGAGGTTTTGTAAGCTAAGCTGATGGTTGGACAGTGGAGTACTTGCTGACAAAACGTCTTGTGCCGAATTCCACGCGGAAGAAGTTGCGGGTAAACAGCTAGTCTGTCTATTCACATATTAATGAAAAATATTCATTAGATAGATAGGTAGGTAGATAGATAGACATATAGATAATTCATGTAAAAAAACAATACATTTCCCAGAGGGCGTTGAACGAGCCAGGCAAAAAAAACTATACTAATACAATAACCACTAGTACAGAAAGACAAAAATTAGGGATGCCGTTTTTTTGTAAAAAAGAATCGATCTTTAAATCTATTTGAATCGTTGCCTAGAAAGATAGATTCAATAAAAAATCGTAATGTAAAAATCGATCCTTAGAAAATCGATTCTTTAATAGGTGATCACTGATCAGTTGAAGTTGTTGTAGTAATACTAGTAATACCAATAATAAACTGCTTAAATTCAACAAAAAACTAAAATAAACATTTTTTACATAAGTATTAATAATAAATTTATTTTTTACTAACACAACCTCAAATAATGTATTAAATACACGGTAAATTTTTAATTCTTTTATTACATAATTATTATATTACAATTCTACGAATCATGTTGGTATTTCCGTTTTCTTTTCATGTCAGGCCAAATCCAAAAAGTACGCAAATATATCCAACCATTTTAAAAAGAGGAAAAGGAGCGGGAGAGGAAAAGGGAACAAAAACAAAATAATGTACGAAACGAAATGACATTACCAACAAACAATACCAATTTGGCTGCGCTTGCGTACTTGCTACCAACCAAATCAAAACAAAAGTCGCCATTCATTCGTAGTTTAACATATTGACAATAAATTAACATGTCGATTTTTCGATCTGATTTTGATAAAAAAGGAATCGATAAAAGCAGTTAGCTGGTATTAGGTAGTACCTAGACGGTAACATTATCAGTAAGTAATTCATTTGAAAATAAGAAATCGATCTCACTAAATTCTTTACATTTAGAACAGAATTTCTCGCAAACTCTGAGTCTAAATTTAAAATGTAAAATATCGTTGTAAACAGAATTTAACGACCTTTAAAACAAAATGCTACTTAATACCCTTACCATTTAAAATTTTAGTGGTGGATTTCACCACCGTTTAAGGGATGAAGTGGTGCGATCGAAAATACCCAACGAAATACCCCTTGAAAATAAAATTGATGGGTCTGAGCGTTTTTCCGAAAAATGGACTTAAATGCAAAAACACGCCAATTTCGTTTTTGTTAGCCCACTCTGTATATTAATTATAATTATTACTCATTTCTATTTATTATTTGGTCAGCATATTTTTTCTGTTTTATTAAGGTAATTAAAGATTTATATTTTATAAGCAGTTTTATTTGTCGTTAATGAAACATTCCATTTTATTACGACACAGTCTGATGAAAGCTAAATGCAGTAGTTAAACCTGACCCACCTTAATATTGAGCGTAGACAGTAGAATTTCTCCTGATTAACACTTTCAAGAGAACATAGATTGTTTCTATGTATAAAACATCAATTAAGCAAATCCAGCGACACTTTTGCTATATACATTGTAGATAAGATTTGTATAAGGATATTTTGTACATATTATGATTATAATGCAACTCGAAAATGTAATATGTGTTTAAAAAATGTGAGTAAATTTTTGAACACACTCGACTACATCGTAATGTTGTCGTCAGAGGCAGAGCGCACTATTTTAGTCGTTTCAATTTGTTAAATGGTCAAGACGATATCAGTAGGGCACGCATATGTGTCGAACTCAGCACAGAATACACATATACGAACGAATTAACTTGGTATATTGTTTGCACCTCACCTTTTTTTGTTCTTATTTTGTAAAGTTAGAGTTGCTCATGTCATTTTAAAGACAGATTGGTAATACAATTTCAGTACAACAAATTAAAGATAATTAAAGCCTCTCCAAAAATATGGAAGAAAATTTGGTGCTATTAAAAAAATAAGTAAATCAAAATTATAACATTTTGAATCTTTATGTAAGAAAGCATTTAGCATTTTTAAGCATTTTACCCAAGAACGTTGCATCGCTAGGCTGCATTCGTAGTTCTAACAGGACGGAGTACCAGAACAGTTTGACGTGGAAATAATTTCCTTGAATGTTGGATGGGAAGGCCTGTGTTAATTGTATGGCCTTTTCGACCTCTTGATCTTAACCTACTTGAATTCTTTTTCTAATCTAACCAGTTGACGAACTAACTCTTGACATCCAAGCAACAGTGGTTTTAATAAATGCAGACATGTAGCGTATTTTTGTATCACTTATATTCCGTGCAAACGTTTATATCAAGGGTGAAAGCATATGTGACCCTTTCTTATATATTTTGTAATGCATTCCAAATAAATATCGTATAATTATTCATGTGTTCCAAGAAAAGAAGAGGAAAAAATAGTGTTCTTAATTATTTGACAAATATTTTGGTAATGAAGGCCTATTAGATGTTATACTATAATTTCAATTTATTTTTACTTGAATCGAGCTCCAAGATAAAGGGACTTACTTTTTGAGTCACACTATATCTGTTTTATATTTTTATACCTCATAAATAGGGCTGTCAAAAATGTTCCGTGGGACAGTGGCGTACGCGAAATTAACTAATACCAGAAACAATAAACTGTTACGATTTATAACAATGTATGTAAAACTTACCCTCTTAACTAGCTTGATGAACTTGCTTGCTTATCACAAACTGGAGAAGATATGTACCCATCTTGCAGCATCAGGTATGTTTCTATGGTTGTCTCCATGAGTGATGTTCGCTTTGATGAAAATATATTCTTATATTTTGATCTTATATGACCGTTCGACATCTACTGATGTACACGCATACGTAAATAATTTTTGAACGCACTTAACGGATCTGGGGTTGCACTATCACATATTTGTCTTAATTTGGTAAAACCGGTGTCTTTATTTAACACACTTGCGAATTTTTCTTTAACGCGCTCATTTATCGCGTCACCTATAGCGTGTAGCAGTAGATTTACTTCGTCCACTATTTGCAGTGACTCCTCTAACGACAACGCATTGTTTTCTAATTTTTTTATGCTTTCATATAATGGTTTATAATTCTTCGCAATATTTTTTAAAACTGTTTCAACGGAAATATCTTCGAATTTTGTCAGGCTTTCCTTAATAGCCGCAGCTTCATCTGGATTGAATTATTGCGGCTTTTATTTATTGGAAATATTCAGCATAATAAATAGCTACCTGCAACCATGTTCACCAACGTGTAAGAATCGGCTGTGGTGGTTCAGGAATACCGGGACACTTGCTATGAAATGCACGGAGACGTTTAGGAGATTTAAGAAACACTTTTTTTGTACTTGCTATTAATGCATTCACCTCTGGAAAACCTTTTCGAATAGTTTCTGCCACAAGATGTAAAACATGCACTTTACACGTAACATGTATAAACGTACAACCTTGTTCTTGCAAAGAACGGCCTACCGAACGCATTGTCACGGCGCCATCAGTCACAAACATCAACACTTGACTTTTTGACAGTTCAAGTTTTTCTAACGTCTCCAGCACCACCCTGGTAATTGTTTCGCTAGTACACTGACTTAGTCTTTTGCTAGTTAGTAACAGTGGAACTGTCGGTTTAAGTACTCGTACTATAACATTTAAAATAGATTTTTTTTTACAATCTGTTGTCTCATCAACAGATAACCACAGCCGTGTATTTTTTAATTAACATTTCATCTTATTTACCATGTCTACGTGTACAGTTGGTAGTTGGCAAAACAAGTTGCAATAATTGTGTTTCCCCAGATTAATTTTTTAACAATTTGTAAAATATTTGCAAAACGGTTTTTTTCGGAAACAGGTGGAAGATAAATGACAGATTTCTAATGTCTTCAAAGAATATTGCTTTTGAAAAGGTGTAACTTTATAAAATAGCAAGATTTTTTGATAAGCTTTGAAATCTGTCGATATGATTTCTACCTGATATTGAAAAAAAATTTTTTGCAAATATTTTCCAAACCGTCTAAATATATGCTGGGAAAGCATACAGTTTTTACAACTTTCAGTCGCAATTTCTTTGTAAAATGTCCTCATTTAGTTTTGAAAGTTACCTTAATGTATCTCATGCGCCAATACTAAAATATGAAAACCTGAACTTCAGCTACCATTGATTGGTTAAATTTTCTAGAAGAAATTATATAGTTGTACGTTTTTATTGTTTACTTATAGAAATGACTGAAACGAATAAATTTAGAGAAAACGTTTTATCAAATACAATACTACACCTACTTATAAGATCCAAAGCAGTTAGTGTATGATTAATGGTAGAATTTGATTTT
The DNA here is from genome assembly GCA_029963845.1 of Rhamnusium bicolor. Classification (NCBI taxonomy): domain Eukaryota; kingdom Metazoa; phylum Arthropoda; class Insecta; order Coleoptera; family Cerambycidae; genus Rhamnusium; species Rhamnusium bicolor. Next base: position 420,943 of record JANEYF010004454.1, read on the forward strand.
ATACTAACTGCAGCCTATAACAATGTTAAAGAAGAGTTGCCATTGGAATATTGAGATAAATACCAAGGACTTTAGAATACTTTTACACAGAAAAATTTAATTTATATATTTATAGTAGTTTTTTAAGAATAGCATAGCGGTCGGTGGTGTAGTGTTTATGAGAGAAAGCTTGTTCTGTCTGTACTGAGATTTCTTAAATATGTATTGCTAATCGGTATGTTTATGTTAATAAGAGGAAGATTTGCTTCTTATTTTAAAGGAATATTATATTAATAATTCCCTTTCCTTATTTTTTTCAGTGGCCTCGCAATGACCTGCTACATCAGAATGAAAAGGATTTTTTTGCAAGGTAATTACCATATTTAAAAATTTTATATTTTTCTGTAACCTATATTACATGCTGTTATATTATTTCTATTATGCTTATTTATTTATCTTTCTATTAATTTCTATAATTTCTTTGGGGACATCTAATTATTCTTTTTGAAGAACTTTCAACTTCTCGACTTTTTTCTATCAGAAAATGTCTAAAGATCACTTTGAGGAAACCTCTTTAAAGAAACTACTGATTAAAAGTTGTCTAATGCTCATATTAATTATTTAATATAAATAAAGTATTTTCATAGTATGCGTGTGATTTGAAAAACATTAACAGAACTTTAATATAATTCTTTCTTCTAGTCATTAGTTTTATGCTTTATCTGTAAACAGTCGAATTGCTACGTTTAAAAAGTGTTTGTTATTGTTGTTATTAATCTGTTTTTTATATTTTTTATTTGTGTATATATGACAAGACGTAGTCAATTGTTTGTTTATTTATAAGTTCCACTGATCTAAAATTTTAATCTATTTATTACATAATGTGCAACAACATTTTTTGTAGCTTTTGGCCTAAAGATGACTATTTGAATAGTCAAAACCTGTTGCCAATAAACAAGAGTTTTGAGAGAATAATAAGTCTCTTATTTAAAACGTTGTTATATAATACTCTCAAATGGGAGAAATCAATTTTTTTGTTAAATTGTTAATATCTTAACAATCCCAGGAATTTTCCCACCATTTCTCAACCAAATGTATTTTGTTTTATTTTAGTATCTCGAATAGTAACTGAGAAAACTTAATTTTGGATTAGGCATATCATTTTCCTGGACCCGGTATAGAACAAATCTCTTCTCCATCTGAATTTCCATTTCAAAGAAGATGAGAACTGAACATGAAAACATGAAGCTATATTTGTTTTTGATTTCATGGTTGATTATCACAAAATAAATAGCAGTTTTAAAAAACATAGTAAAGAAAAAACAAATACTATTATATTATTTTTTCAACACGAATTTTAAAAACTCACGCCTCATTACCAAATCTTTTTTTCTCATTTACGCAACACATCTTGTGTTATATATACAAATAAAGTTTTGTTCTGCTGGATTAGCCACAGATATGCCTTTTTTCAAAATAACTTATAAAACTAAAACTAGTGTACCGTTGAAATCAAGGTTGTCGCGTTGTGGGTAAAAAGGTGGGTGACTTTTTTGTAAGAGATAGGAGAGAGCTTAGTACATGATTTTTAGAGACGGTTGAATGAACTACTTATATTGGAAATATTCTTTGTAAAAATGCAGTGAACAATATCATATTGTTGTAGTTGTTACCTACAGCACGATTAATAGTCTACTTTTATATTATGCAAGATGTAGATTAAATTCTGATCTGATGCTTAATTGATTTTTATCTGCTTGCCGAACTTTCCTTCAAAATTAACCATTATTTTCTAGACTGATACTCATGCAGGAAATAATACACATTTTATGGTTTTGTTGCATTAGTAAATCTAAAATGTCTGTACAGGATTAATGAAACAATGCACATTTCATGGTTTTAGTACATTAATTAAACAAAATGTCCTGTAAAATGTTTATTGAAAAAATATTAGAAAGAATTCAAAAATAATATCCTGGTATGGCATGATTATCAGATAGAAACTACATTAAAGCTGTCATATATTTTTCATATTTGACATGCATTTAAAGATGCATCCAGACCAAAAAGTAAGGCTTGTGCCGATGGCCAATAGCGTATATATTATTGGGTTGGAAGTTGGTACAGTTTCACCATAATTTGATTTTGAATTTTCTCTCATTGAGAAGAAAAATTGAAAATTTGTACCGATTCTGTTTATAAAATACCAACTTGATTTCTAAGAACCACATATGACAGTGAATCATCGATAGAAAAATAAAATACAACATTTAGTCAATTCAAAAGACAATATTGGAATAAAATAATTCAGGATTTTACGAAAAAAGTTGTAAGGATTGTATCAAAACTGGATTGGGCAAATTAAACGATCAATTTAGATTAGGTTTAACGAGCATTTATGGTTTTTTACTTTAAATATGGAAGAATAGTATTGCCAAGTTTGAATTGAGAACCACTATAACCATAAATAGGTAGATATTGGCAACTGCGTTAAACCAGACAATCCAATAGCACCAAACATGTAACAAAATTTAAAGCAAATACCTAATAATTAATAGTTTCTTTGATGATGGTGTAATAAACCAAAACGTTAGAAAAAAATAATAAAATTAGTTATATTATCTGACCGAAATCCCAAAAAAAACTATCAGATATTATTTGATATTAACAGTCAA
>JANEYF010004455.1:0-11584 GCA_029963845.1 Rhamnusium bicolor
CTGTATATGTCAAATTCTAGCTTATTTTCACTATTTCTAATTATTAATATATCTAAAAATGGTAGTTGTTCATAGTTTTTTAATTTCATACGTGAATTTAACTGACGCGAAATGACAAGGCTTTTGAACGCCTCTACTATAAAAAAATCTATATAACATAAATTTATTACTTTATTTTGATGATTTCAAATATATCTCAGGAAGTAATATAATGTAACGTCTTGTAATTTAATACACATAACAATAAATAATAAATGTCATTTTTCTTATTTTAAATTATTTCTATAGGTTTTCTCGAGTATATAAGTTATAAAACTTTTATAGAGACATGGCGTTCTTTCTTTATTTTATTAACAAATGATTAAAAGTTATATTTATGTAAAAACAATCAGTGATGAAAATAAAATGAATAGTTAAAGTTTAAACGAGTTTGAAACAACACCCATGTTCGACTTCATTCTTTCTTCTCTGGAGCCGGAGGCCCTTATCTCAATTCGTTCTTATTGGGAGATCGTTGATTTATGTACCTTTACTGTCATCCATTGAATGTGAAGATAAAATTTGCACGTATCATTTAAGTTTAGTCATGAATGCTGCAACTTTGTATTGAAGGAGCTCTTTAGGTACTTTCTTTAAATGCCCTTTAAATTTTTACAAATATAAAAAATATATTTTGCTAGACAATAATTTGCAAAGTCAGCGTCATAGAGAGACGGAACAAGCACCGATTGAATTTTTGCCGTGTATTCACCAGTGCTCAAGATCCTAGAAAATATTACAAGTTTCTAGGGAAGTTATAATTTTGTTGTCAAACTTGCAACTAGGAGTTCCTGTAGGGTTCACCTCAGTAGTGGCATATTAACTAAATAGAAATGTTCTATAAAAAAATTGCAATTCAAATTTGCAAAAGATAAGTCGAGAAAATTGTGTTAGGCACACAATTTTTCAACTTTTTTGGTTTGCCAACTAAAAAAAATTTTGGTGTTATATCTCAAAAACCACGGCGAGAGGAAAAATGTAAATCCAACTATATATCGCAAATATAAAAATTGCTGTACCCCTTGAAGAAATTTTTCAAGAAATGTATGTTGGCAAAGTTCAGCGAAAATTCATTATTTTTTGCTCAACCTTGTAATTATTAATTCCTCACCCCGCAAAGGGAGAGGAAGTTATGTATTCGTGTAAAAAATTTTGAAAATTTTTATTGCATTTCTGGACGAGATCTCGACGAATTATGACGATACACAAAATTTCAGACAGAACAAATTTTCTGTCTGTGTGTCTGTGTGTCTGTCTGGTTCGCGATAGCGGCTACAGTTTTTGGATAAAGCTTTTAATTTGATACACACATTGAGTTCGTGAAGAGCAAAAACGGTCCCAGTGTCTAAAAAAAATGAGTGACATTCCACCAATGTGACTTTTTTGAAAACGTCAATATGTGACTTTTTTGAAATGTCAAAAAATGAGGCTTTTTTAAATATTAAAATGTGGACTTTTTGAAAACATTCAAAAAATATGACTTTTTGAAACATCAAAAATTACTTTTATCATAAACTCCACCACATGTCGAGTTTTACTACGGTGAGGAAGCTCTGATCCCCAAGTAATTGGCAGCGGTTTTTTTACCGTATTCAAAACTCTCGTGATTAGCAGCATAAATTTCTGCCGCTGGCCTAAGACTTTTTATTTTAGATCTTCATTCATTTTAATTGATATAAAAGAGTGGCAATCTGAAGAGACAAGAAATGTTATAGTACGAGAGATCCGGCTGCAAATTAGTGTACTCATCGAGTATTTGCTAAAAACCAGAATTTTTAGCATATTTATGATTAGGAGAATATATATCTACCACGCTGCCTATCAAATGTGGCCGCAAGTATTTTTAATTAAATTATTATTAATTGACTTTCGGAAAAAATTTCATTGACTTGATTTTCAATAACATATCGTCCACTTCCCGACAATATATGTAAAGACTCTCTGAAAATCACGGCTGCCGTTGCGCGCAAAGCCACCTCTTCGCAGCCAGGTGTACACAGGTGATATGATTTTGTTTCCCCTTTTTCTCATAAATAATTTATAATAAAAAGCTAATTTTTTTCTGTTTATTATGATATACCGTTGCCTAATTAATTGGCCGCAAATAAGGGTTGCTGGTTGTTAAAGATGGTAAATATTAAGGTAGAGTGAAGAAGCTAGCGCGTAACATCACCAGTCAGACGAGGATAGCGATTGCCAGCTGTACGACGATTTAAGTCATTGCACATGCGTCGGATGCTAGTGTTCTCAACCACCCGTTCAAACAATAGTAGGTACGACTTAATAATTACTCCAAAGAAAATTGTCTTTCTTTTCAAAAAGACAAATTGAAAAATTACAAAACAAATGATAAATTTAAAAATTCAAAAAAATGACAAATTTAAAAATTCAAAAAATTGATATTGATGAAAAAATAAAGCTAGGGTTACTTATAATAAAAAATTTTATTTTCCAAGTAATTTTTGAAAAAAATTGAATTTCTCAAGTATTAATCGTTTTTTACATATTAATTAAATATTTAAGCAAATTAAAATGTCGTAGCTATTCAGTTGAAATTCTAGCATCAGTAATATAGTAGCTTCAAAAATCGTCGTACAGCTGGCAATCGCTATCCTCGTCTGACTGGTGATGTTACGCGCTAGCTTTCTTTCCTCTACCTTTAATATTTACCATCTTTAACTGCTCCAACAACCCTTATTTGCGTCCGTTAATTAGGCAACGGTATAACAAAAAAAAAGAAAAAGAATTAGCTTTAATTTGATATATAAATAATAAATGTACGTTATGAGCGTATAAATGTAACAAAATCATACCTGTGTACACCTGGCTGCGAAGAGGTGCGGCCAAGTGGGCAACAGCGACCGTGATTTTTCAAAGTCTTTATATATATTGTCGTGAAGTGGACGATAGTTATTGAAAAAACAAGTCAATGAAATTTTTTTCCGAAAAGTCAATTAATAATTTAATTAAAAATACTTACGGCCACATTTTGATAGGCAGCGTGGTAGATATATATTCTCCTAATCATAAATATGCGTAAAAATTTGGTTTTTAGCAAATACTCGATGAGTACACTAATTCTGCAGCCGGATCTTAGGGCTATTAGATTTTGTGATGGGAAGAGGAAAAATGCTACGTAAAAACTGGATCATTATTTGAATTTGCATCAGAAAATATGAAAAGTTTTGAAGTTTGTTTAATACATAAATAATTTCATTGAATAATTTTTCAAAACATTTATTTTTATCTAAGTTATACAGTTAGTTCCCAGTATGTTGCTGGAAAATAAACCTCTACATTTGTGACTTTATATCAAAAGATTAGTCAGAGGGTGTTTTTTGACTAACTAATATGAGACACAAAAACAATAATATTTTTCTAACGTTTCGGAAAACGAATTTGTTTCCTTTTCAAAGTTATTTATTTTTTTGAAAAAGGAAGAGATTCATTTTCCGAAACGTTAAATATATTATTTGATCTAAAAATTAAAGCACTTTTTTATTACTTGTCTAATTTTCACTATATTTGTTATTTTTACAACTAGTTTCATCCCAATTCGGACATTTTCAAGTGAACTTAATTATACAAGATTTTCACTTTTATTTAAATATAAACTGAACTGAATAGAAGGATGGGCCACTTTATGGTTGATCAATTGATCATATAATTCAAATTTGTACAAATGTCTTTAAATGTAGGGGTTTCTTAAGATTATTCTCTCAAAATTATATTATGGTGTGATTTTTATTAACAGCATTAGGTTATCTGAACAAGTTTAATAACGGAGAATTATTTAAGTCCATTTGGTCGTTTAATATGTTGAAATTTTTATACCAATTTTACTTATTTATTTCTAGCGCTTCTAATAGATTAAGTTTTTTACTATTCCCAAAAATATATAATATTTTAGATTGATGGTCATCAGTTATTATATGATCAGAATCTGTTAGGTGTTTATAAAAGTTGGAATGTTGCTTTTGTGTGTGGAATATGTTCTCTATATCTTATCCCGAATGATCTACCTGTTTGACCTACATATGAAGCGTTACATTCTGGGCAATCTAACTGATATGCACCACAGTTTTTAGAGATATCCGTTTTTTGTTTTGCATCGAAAAGATATCTACCTATATTTTTGTTAGAACTAAATGATGTTTTAATATTAAATTTGGAAAAGGTGTCGCTAATTGAATAAGAGAGTTGACATGAATATGGTAATTAAATGTATGTTTGAACTTTTTTCTCGTTAATAGTGGTACCCCACTATTCTTTTAAGTTCTTTTAAGAGGGACTTATTTTGTTTTTTATAGATTAGATTGTTGAATATATTTTAAGGGTACCCGTTATCATGTGCTATAAGTCTTATTGTGTCTAGTTCTCCCTTTAAATCTTTCTCGGATAAAGGTAAGCTAAAGGTTCGGTGTGTCATAGATTAATTTGCGGCTAATTTGTGAGAGAGAGGGTTATAGAAATTGAAGGGGATAGTGGCGCCTGTAAGGGTTGGTTTGTGGGAAATATAGGAAATGATGTTTTATGTCTTTCTATAGTTAAGTCGAGCAAGTTTATTGATTTATTATTGTTCTTCTAATGTAAAGGATATTTTATTATGTATGTTATTGTTAAAATCTAAGAGAGTATTTTTAATTGTCTGTCTGTTCCTTTAAAACCTATTAAGATGTGATCAACGTACCTGTACCAAAAGATAATATGTTTTTTGATATTGGAGAATCCAATATAGTTTCTTCAAGATTATCTATGAATATATCGGATAAAAGGGGATAAGTGGCGAGCCCATAGGGAGCCCTGTTTTTTTGTATAAATATATCCTCATTAAATTGGAAATAATTTTGATCTAAACACAACTTAAGTGTTTGCGGTATTTTTTTTATATTTTAATTTTGGGACAATTGTGCATTTTTCTAGTATAATTAATATTAAAGGAAGACATTTGAAAGGGGCCTATTAGGAAACATATTCGACACATCAAACGATACTAATTTTATAAAGTTGGGGGCTGTTTCATTTTATTGTTAAGTCTAAGGAGTTATTAATTTTATTTTTGGGCTTAAATTTTGTAATAGATTTAAACTCGTTGTAATTCAGATAACTTACGTGTCGGTGCATTTGTGTAGAAAACCACTGGCTAATGGGTTTATTTTCTTTGTGTAATTTAACTAAGCCATATAATTTTTGGGGCTTCACAGTTCATATGTGTAAGTCTTCTTTTTTAAAATTCAAAGTGGCACAAATAATCAAAACTTTGTATTAAGGACTTCGTTTCCTCACATCAAGCCTTCAGCTTACCTTTATCCGAGAAAGATTTAAAAAGAAAAACTAGACACAATAAGACTTATAGCACACAATAACTGGTCCCCTTAAAATATAATCAACAGTCTAATCTACAAAAAACAAAATAAGTCGCTCTTAAAAGAACTTTTACCCCTATTAACGAGAAAAAAAGTTCAAACATACATTTCATTATCACATTCAGGTCAACTATCTTATTCAATTAGCAACACTTTTTCCAAATTTAATATTAAAACACCATTTAGTTCTAACAATAATATAGGCAGATATCTTTTCAATGCAAAACAAAAAAAGGGATATCTCTAAAAGATGTGGTATATATCAGTTAGATTGCCCAGAATGTAACGCCTCATATGTAGGTCAAACAGGTAGATTGTTCGGGTTAAGATATAGAGAACATATTCACACACAAAAACAGCATTCCAACTTTTATAAACACCTAACAGACGATAACTGACGACCATCAACCTGAAATATTACATATTTGTGGGAAAAGTAAAAAACTTAATCTACTAGAAGCGCGAGAAATAAATAAATTATATAGGAATAAAAATTACAACATATTAAATGACCAAATAGATTTAAATAATTCTTCGTTATTAAATTTGTTCAGATAACCTAATGTTGTTAATAAAAATCACACCATAATATAATTTTGAGAGAATAATCTTGAGAGATTTAAAGACATAACATCCGTATACAAATTTGAATTATATGATCAATCATAAAGTGACTCATTCTTCTATTCCTATTCAGTTCAGTTTATATTTAAATGAAGGTAAAATCTGTGTATAATTATTAGTCTACTTGAAAATGTCCGAATAGAATGAAACTAGTTGTAAAAATAACAAATTATACAAGTAATAAAAAGTGTTTATAACTTTTTAAATCAAAATGGCTTTTCACAAAGTAACTTCATCTTCAATCAATTATTTAAGATATGTTGTTATTTTTGTGTCTCATATTAGTTGTCAAAAAACACCATCTAATTAATCTTTTGACGTGAAGTCACAAGCGCAGAGGTTTATTTTTCCAGTAATATACTGGATAACCATATTTTTTAGGTAACGAAGAATTATTCATGTGGTAGTAACACCCCAAAGAAGAAAAATGTATAGAATGGTACAGGTTTATTCATTATAAATTACCCACCTCTTACCATCGTTATTATTGCCTATAAGAAAAAAACTTTAAATAAATGTTGTGTGGTTATGACTGAATTTTTGTTAAGATGCTATCAAAAGTACAGTAGCGTGTAGATTTCAGGGGATACAAGAAAATAATATTTTTCTTAAATGGGATACCCTGTATATTATTAAATTTTTGGAATGATCCTTTGTTCCTGATTTCAAAAATATACCATATGTTATCCTTACCGTATACCGTTTTGAGTTATTAAACGTCGAATATCTTAGTTAAACTAGTTATTGTAAATATGGAAAAGTTAACATTATTAAAGTGAGCTATGAAAATGACAACTATTATGTTTGATAAGTGACATTTCTTTAATGAAATAATCAAAATGGTTTACAGTGAGGAAGAAAAAAATCAAATATTTATACAAAATAGATAACAAAGATTATTTAGGAAATTTAAATATAAATAAATGATAACTCATAAAAGATGTTCGATGTGTCCGCCATTATTGTCAATGTATAATTGATAACGTCTTCTTATATTTATAATTGCACCGAAAATGGATTCATTATTTACATTCAGATTGTTTATTTCAAGTCGAATCCTGTCTTTAAAGAATTGAATACTATTATTATTATTTTTTTTTCCGGTTTCCCGATGCCGGTCAGTCCTCCCGTGGCCTCCGACGCCTACGGAGTCGCGCCGGCGCATCAACTACAGCCACTCCACATCCCGCAGGGTTAGTGACTGTAGATTCCAGAATCGTGTGCCCTAAGCAGACGGAGAGAACCCAGAATGACCGCCTTCTGCATTTGGCCTGCCAGCCACTCGGCTGATTTTTGGCAGGCCGGTATGATCTTCAGTCCCGAGAGCAGCGTAGGCTTTATCCCTCCGAGTACACCGATTATAAGGACGACCATTTTTACCGAGTAGCCTGGGTACAGCACTTGGAGCTCGTACCGGAGATCGCGATATTTGGTCCGTTTCTCCTCCTCCTTCAAGGTGATGTTTTTCTCTGCAGGTGCCGAGAACTCGATGACATACATCACCTTGAGTTGATGTCGAGGAGGACTATGTCAGGCTTGTTGGCTTGGATTAGCCTGACAGTCGGGAACGAGTAGTTCCAGTAATTCGGCACTTCTCGTTCTCGACAACGGACTCAATATCTCCGGGGACGTAAGGCAGCACTGGCGTCTGGTCTACCCCGTACGAGTGCCTTAGATGGTAGTATAGCACTCGTAAAGCCGCGTTATGTCGGTGGATGTAGGCCGAAATCGCGTATACGGGGCATGCAGATAGTAAGTGCATGAGCGATTCCGGCGCCTGATGGCAGGTCCTACAGTTGATATCAAGAACCTCTACACGCCACACGCGGCTACGGTAGACCAAGGTGTTGATAACACCATCTTGGCAGGCCGTAATGAATCCCTCGGTCTCTGACTTAAGCCCGGCCGACCTTAGAAAGGCGAATGTCAGCCTGGTCGATAAACCCAGCGTTTCTATGTTCTTATAGAAGACACCATGCTGGGGTTTATCGACGTGCTGCCGAAACAGATGTTCCTGTTCGGCAGCTCTAATTCGGGCTTTCAGTACTACTCTGCCATGCGTACACTCCAGACTCAAGAGTCCTCGGCCCCCCGTTGACGTGGGAGGTACACACGAGGAACGGACGATCTAGGATGAATACTTCTGTGAATATTCATCATCTTGCGGGTATCTCTGTCTAATTGGCGCAGCTCATCTACCGTCCATTTTACTACTCCGAAGGAGTAGAGCAGAACCTGAACGGCAAGCATATTAGTTGCAGACACCTTGTTCTTCCCCGAAAGTTCGGAAGACCAAATCTTTCGGAGACGGTGTCTGTACTTGCCGCGGAGAGAATCCTTTATTTGTGTTACATCCTGGATGTGCCTTTGTTGCACACCCAGGTATGTATATCTCTCGGCATCCAGATGTCTTAGGATGCTTCCGTCTGCGAGCTGCGCATCTTCAGGGAATTCCCCGCATCGCCCTCTCTTGAGGTGGACGACTGCACATTTGTCCAACCCGAACTCCATACCAATTGCCCGCGTATATTCTTCGATCACCCTAAGAGCGTTTTGTAGTTCGCGCTCACCGGAGACATAAAGTTTAAGGTCATCCATATAGAATAGATGGGTGACCTTTATGCCTCCGGTCGCTGGGTGGCCCACATTGATACCCGCGGGTTTGGCGGAGTCCAACAGACAACGGCAGCAGTGAGATGCAAAGAGGAGAGGACTCAGGAGTCACCCTGGAAAACTCCTCTCCTAAATGCCACCTGCTCTGTCGTGACCCACTGTGCACCTGATGTTATGGTGAAGCGGGTTTTCCAGAGCGGCAGCAGCTGTTCTATGGATCTCACTACTGGTGCTGGTACCGCAAGACATTTGAGCAAGTACAACAATAGCTCATGTGATGTTGTATCAAATGCCTTGCGGTAATCAATCCAGGCCATCGATAGATTCCGCTTGTATTGCACAGAATCCTGTGTAATACAGCGGTCTATCAGCAGGCTGTCCTTGCAACCTGCCATGCCCTTCTTGGCACCACGCTGTTCGTGTATCTGCTGGAAGACCGGATCAACACACCTCAGTGTCCTAGCATACAAGATACGTGTAAATATCTCTGTAGCAGGAGTTAAGGCAAGTGATCGGCCTATAATTCTTCGGGTCGGAAAGATCTCCCTTTTTGGGGATAAGCACAGTACGTCCCTCGACAAACCAGTGCGGAATCTGCTGCCCCTCGTTCAACCATGAGTTGAAAACTCGCGCCAGACGGCGGTGAGTGGAAGGGAATTTCTTCCACCACCAGTTGTTAATGCCGTCTGGGCCCGGGGCAACGAAGTTCTTGGTACCAACAAGTGCTTGTTGGACTTCCTCCGTACTGATTGCCGGGCACACTTCTTCTGGCTCTTCAAGATGTCTGTGGCACAGAGCCTCGAAGTGTGCAATTGATGGAGTGTCGCTATTGAATGGACGCGTCGTTTCGTAGATTCCCTTCCAGAAGGTTTCGACATCTTCTACAGTCGGCGGATTCTCGACGACACGCTGTGGCTCTTGAAAGAGGCGGGAAGGATTCGTACGGAACAAATTGTTTTGTTCCATACTCCTCACCCGCCTCCTTAATGTTTTCTTTATCGCCATGAGTGCTCGGATCCTATCTAGACAGTGCTGCTTGATGGTAAGCATCACTGTCAGATTTAGAGTATGGTGTTGACGTCTTAATCCGGCTGCTATGCGCCGGATTCCGGGAAATAAAAACTCTCCCAGTCGTTTTATATTCCACCACACTCTGGATCCGAGAAGCGTGTTGTCTGGCCGACTGTATTTTGCCCTCGATTTTTTGTACACGCCGCTTGGCTTCTCAACCCAGTGATTGATTGACCTCTCACGGGGGACGAGTTGCTCGCGGCGTTGTACAGGGCACAGTTGATTATCCAGATGTCTGCATCTTCCGGAATTTCCTCATCGATGATATTATTATTATTATTATTATTATTATTATTATTGACAGTGTCTTTTAGAAATCCCCAAAAAATAAATCCATAAAGGTCAAATCCGGACTGTTAGGTGGCCATTTAATAGGTGCATTATTCTCTATCCATATTAGGAATACATTATTCAAATGATCTCGAACGGGTAGGACACTATGCGGAGTGCCCCATCCTGCATCCAAATCATATCATCAAGTTCGGCTTCCAGAAAATTCTGCAAAAGAATATTTTCTGCTTCTGGGATAATTTATTTCCAGATAGGTAACTCGAGTTAACGTATAATCATAAAATATAGGCTCAACAATTTTGTTTCTGAAAATTCCACACCAAACGCTAACAGTTTTTCTTCTTGATTTTTTTATTTGTTTTTCCAATATTTTTCTGTTGTGCTTGTTTTTCCACGACCTTCTAGTTTTCCTGTTAAAATCTCCTGCCATAGAAAAGGATGATTCATCAGTCCATAATATTTTATTAAAAAAATCGGGATCTTCACCCAACTTTTGAATCATCTGGCGGCAAAAGTCCAGCCTTTTCCTTTTATGAGCCTCTGTTAAAACTTGTATGGGTTAAATTTGATATGGTCTGTAGTTGTTAGTTTTTAACGTACGTTGGATTTTGGAACAACTTTACCTAATTGATCGACTGCATTATTTATAGTACATTCAGAATTTTCTAAAAAATAATACAATGTTTCAAAAAAGCCTATTCGCGAATAAATATGGATGGGCTTACCTTCAAAATGAACCATTATATCTAGCAGGCCTTCCTGGTTTGCTTGCACTACACGCTTTTTTCTACTAAAATTGGAGGTATTCACCTTTCGGTAAATATTTTTGAACGTGTTTTTCTGATTGTGTTGGACGATTTGTATACAACAACCTATATGCTCTTTTGGCTGTACGTTTATTTTTGTATATAACAAGTAAATATTTGGACTTTTTCGTCCTCACTGTAAACCATTTTGATAATTTCATTAAAGAAATATCACTTATCAAACATAATATTTGTCATTTTCATAAGCTCACTTTAATAATGTTAACTTTTCCATATTTACAGTAACTAGTTTAACTAAGATATTCGACGTTTAATAACTCAAAAACAATATATGGTAGAGTCCAACATATGGTATATTTAAAATCAGGAAAAAAGGATCATTCCAAAAATTTAATAATATACAGTGTATCCCGTGTAAAAAAATACAATTTTTTTTGTATCCCCTGGAGTCTGCACACTACTGTACTTTTGATAGCATTTTAACAAAATTCAGTCAACCACACAATTTTAGTTAAAACTTTTTTTCTGTAGGCAATAATAACGACGATAAAGAGTGCGTTAATTTATAATGAATAACCCTGTACAAATAACGTTCAGACAATATTTTTCAAAACATTCCTTAATTATTTTAAATGGCAAAATAATTAAGGAAATATCAAAAAGTAAATAGATTTATCTCGTTTATTTTAAGCAAAATAAATTCGTGTAGCATTGTAATCATCAACAATGTAAACAATGGTCTTTACGGACATGGAAAAACATTTCTTTAACACACCCTTTATTATTGTTCAGTGATATAATCAATGCTTCTAT